>CM047807.1:46753585-47075157 GCA_026214975.1 Gentiana macrophylla | reverse complement strand
AAATGAGTATCCAAATCCTGTGTAAACATAGCAAAACCAGAGACAAGTGATCATATGACATATAATTATGAATGGAGGATCGATGCATGATCTCTTTCCTTTCTAACACAGAATGGGGTCTATCAACAAAATTAGTAGAAGTGTTCATAAGTTCAAGAGTTTGAGGAGTATCAGTAGTTTGCCGTGGTTCAAAGACGATTCAGTAGGGAGTTCAAAGGTCGTGGGAGGCGTGGAGTCTCGTGAGGCTGCCGACGGTTAGGAATCTGGGAGCCGCTTGTTTGAATGTTAGGAGTTGGCCGAGGATTGAATGGCCTCAATTTCTCCACCGAGGATGTAGTGGAGTTGTGGAGGATTGTGAGATGAGGAAATGCTTCTATTTCAATAAGGTTTCCATCTATGACCTGTCTCAAGAGTTTTGACTGTAGTATGGGGTTTTAAAGAATTTTACATCCATAGAGTTGTGGTAACCTTTTGTCAGGTGAGAGAATAACACTTGTAGCCCTTCTGCTCTTTGGCATAACCTAGGAAAATACACTTATGAGCTTTGGGGTCAAGTTTGCTTCTATGTTGGGCATGAATATGTGACAAACACACAGACATCCAAAGATTTTTGGAGGCAAGTCAACAATGAGATAGAGGACAGGGATGAGTTGTCAATGAGGGTTTGGATACAGGAGTCTTGAAATCTAACACTCTACTGGGTAACTGTTGGATCAGATGTGGCTAATAATATAGCTTCACCCACATGTATTTTGGCACATGTGTGGTGAACGAATTGCTCTAGCCATCTCCAATAAGTGCATGTTCTTTCTCTCACAATCCCATTCTCTTTGAGGTGTCTCTACACAGCTCATGATGTGAACAATTCCACTTATCATTCGTGAAGGTATGAGGTTGGACTCATAGTATTCCAGGTATTATCTGCTTTTAAGATTTTAATCTTAGTGTCAAATTGAGTGGATACCATGTTATAGAACTCTTTGAAGATGGTTCCAACTTCGATTTATCTTTAATAAAAAACAAACATGTGATCCTGGTGTGGTCATCTATGAAGGTGACAAACCACCTCTTTCTCTGCTATACTTTTAACTCTTGAAGGTCCCATCACTTCACTATGAATCAAAGTGAAAGGTGTGGAGGGTAAGTAAGATATTTTAGTACCTGATTTAGTAAGTTTGGCAAGTGACAAATATCACATCAAGAGTCACCGAGGTTACATCCTTTAAACAATTCAGGAAATAAATACTTTAAATAACCAAAACTTGGATGACCTAGTCACTAATGCCATAACATGATATTATCTAAGGTTTGTTTGCGATCTGTGAGGCAGATTTCGATCTTGAATCTTTTGTCTTGGCAGGTGACCATAAACAATCTGGCGAGGCTTTAGCTCTCCCAATCACTTCTGCATGAAGAAGGATCCTGGAATATACATCGATTGTTATTAAACATGAACATTGTCCAATTTAAGTCTTTAATGAGTCTCTTGACATATATAAGGTTACTGATCTAATTTTTGGAACAAATAGGACATTCAGCCAGGTAGATCTTATCAGTAAGTTTAACATTTCCAAAACCTTGTGCACAGAAATAGATCCATCAACAATCTTAATATTATGGGTACGATGGCGGGCTTAAAGTGAGATATGAGCCTTTTGTTACCAGTCATATGGGATGATGCCCAGTAATCAACAATCAAGTATCACTTCTTGAGAGGTGAGTGGAATATACTTATCTTAGCATGAGTAGTTGTGTGGAGTGATAGAACTACATTCCTTTTGTTGAGCAAGGAAGGCTTTGAAGGCAAAGTAAGAGCATCCAAAGTAGTGTCCTTGTTCCTTACTTCTACGACATCCGCATCCGACTCTCCCTGGTTGGTTTGGAGGGTTTAGAGGAGTTAGGCTTACCATGTAGTTTCCAGCAAGTGTTCTTGGTGTGATTTGTGCATTTGCAGTGGTCATAGAATAACTTTCATGTCTTCTCAAAGAGCCTTACAGTAGGTCTTAGTGGCCTCGTTGAGTTTCGACCCAAACCACCATCGATCTTTGAGCTCTCGGTGAGAGTGATCAGCAGGGTTGCTGCGGCATCACTTTTCTCCTGCTTTCCTCATGTTTGATTTGACAAAAACACAGATTTGAGGTTAGGGAGAGGCTTAGTAGCAAGGACTCGACCTACGATATCATCAAGAGATGGGTTCATTCCATTAAGGAACCTCGAATACCCTCTTTCTTCTCAATGATATCCTTGTATAAGGTAGCATCCTCACATCCTTCCATCGTGAGTTTCCAACATATCTAGGTGTTCATGCCTTAGATAGTTGGTTGAAATCTTGAGTTACAGACAGATCACCTTATGTCTGCAATTTTGAATTGGGCTTCAAGATCATGTGACCTCGGATGTATTGTCCTTTTTGGAGTAAAGGTCTCCGGCATTATCCTGATTTCCTTAGAAGTGTCATACATCATGAAGTTCTCAATGATCTCTTTTGTCATTGACCTCGTGAGGATGGTAAGTGACTTGGTTATTTTCTGTATCCCATACTTCAAACTTGGGGTCGGCTTTGTGGAAGTCGGTCGAGTTCAGAAGATAAGTATCCCATCTTGCTCTCCGGCACAGATGGACATTTTCATAGATCTTGACCACAGCAGGTGGTTGTTACCATAAAGTCTCGTGATTTGTAAAGAGCGGAGTTTTGATGATCCAAGGCTTTTGAGGCTGCCTGGGCTCTTGATGGTGAAGAGGCTTGGATATTGAAGACATTCTTGATACAATAGGAGATTTTGCAGTGGATTAAAGGAGATTATGGCTCTTGCTACCATGAAGAGAGTTTGAAAGCAATAGTACTTGAGTAAACTTGAACTTGTTTATTCATGATAAAAGAATGAGTATTAATAGATACAAGCTTGAAGGTGAGAGGTCCTAGTAGAGTATTAAGTGCTATAGGCGGCTAGATACTCCTATGGGTGGCTATTTCATAATAGGACAAAATAGAGTTACTTTATGACATATTAATTGTTTATACAATACAATTAATATGTCATATTATAAATAATGTATACAAGTAAAGTGTTACATGAAATAATAAGGTAATATTTCCACAATAAATAAGCATGGAATGGACACAAGTGGCACATCAGAAACACCTATGTGTGCCAGAACTATTCTTGGAAAAGATGAAAGTGGAAAGGATGTTGATCAGAAGCTATATAAAGGAATAATTGGCTTTTTACTCTACTTGATTGCTAGTAGACAAGATATAGCATTCTATGTAGAGTATGTGCAATATTCCAATCAAAACCTAAGGAATTTCACTTATTAGCGGTGAAAGGATTATCAAATATCTGAAGCACACAATAAATGCTTGTAGAATTTGGTATCCAAAATATGGTGGATTCAAGTTAATATCTATTGATTCAGATTATCTTTGGATGCAAAGGTTATAAAAAAAGCACTTCAGGAACTTGTCAGATGCTAGGCAGTAGACTAGTATCATGGTTTAGTAAAAAGCACAACTCAATATCTACTTCAACAGCAGAGGAAGAATATATAACAGCATGCAAAAGTTGTGCACAAGTCTTTGTTAGGAAATCTACGCGGGAACGTAGTGGAATTTAAAATTTAATTTACTTTTAACCTGGATCGACTTCGTTTAAGCAACAAACAAATAAGCAGTAAACGAGAAAGTTACCTTGGATGATTTAAAAGATCAAAGCTTTATCGTTTATGAAGAAGTATTGGTGCACGGAGCCGCCCAAACGTTCGGCCTCTCTTGCTAGTCCACACGAACAACCGGAATCACACTTTGGATTGCACTAGAAAAGCTTCGGTTGCTAGACCGACCTTTCTCTCTATCAAACTCTCTCTAGAAGTTCTCATATTTTCTAGTAAATTATAACTCTTCTAATTGTGATGATAGAGCAGGCTTGGAACCCACTACATTTATATAGTGACACTGTGCCTATGTAGTCCCAAACTGATTGGGAGAAGCTTTCTGCGTGGAGTGAGGAAAAATAAAACCTTTTCCAAGTAAAATAAGGAATGTATCCTTGTTTTTATCTCATTTAATTTAATATCTCATATTAAATATTTCTAAGATATCGTCAATATCTAATATTGATTATCTTTTTCATATTACCATAAATCAATTTGCACATGTGTGCAAATCTATACAGATTAATATCTAATATTAATAAATGATAATACTATTAATTAATTGCACAATCCAAGTGTATCTTAATACACTCAAATTTTCGCCCCATATGCCACAATATTGGCATCCGGAATTTTTTTAATTAATTAATTAATATAATAATATGATTAATCAATTTGCAAAATCCATGTGTATCATATACATATAATTTAGACACTATACATCAATATTTATATTGAATTAATCAACATAATTAATATATCTTGTATTATATTTATTCATAATAAATAAATACCACAATATTAATTCATCACTATAACACTTTATAGTCGAGACAAAACTTTCCTTATTTGGTTATCAACTATATTTGTATTTTAATCCGGCTAGATGTCATTATGTGTGTGACCCGGTAGACTTACGAATATGTTGGCCATAGGCACAAAGTGCATTTACTAAAATACCCTTCATACCTAACGATCATGGATTGCGTTTAGCAACACGCCATGACCCCGAATCATCGGAAGAGTCAAATGCAATGACTACTACCTTTCATGTGAAGCGATTACCGTGTAAATAGAATCTTATCGTTGTTACAATATCCATACGATCGTATTATCTAAGTGTCAATACATTAACAAGCTGTATCTTATAATCTGGATATCATGCTCTCTCAAAGTAACTCATTTACTCCCACTTTACAAACTTTCACGCAGTATGCCAATCCTTATAAGAAGGCCGCCGGATATTTACTCTATTCATAGGATCGCAATTTCAGACGAGGAACATGAATCCTACTCATCCTTGATATCATACCCAATCACTACCGCATGATCACCCGTGGCTGAAACCTCCCGATAGTGTCAAAGCATGACAATCGACACCGTGATGTCATGAAGACTCGGTTCGAGGATAATTACACAACCGCCATATAGTGCGACACTTAATAAAGTAAGTGGGTGGGTCTAGCGTACACATTCTCTAATACCGTCCACGTATGGTCAAGTGTCCTTACACTTTGATGAGCGAGATCTATCTATCTTCAATAAGATAGAAGGCATTTAATACGTGCTAGTCTAATTGTACTATTAATATCCCATTTAATAGCACATAAGACTAGAGATATTTAAGTATCAAACCAATTAAAGTGAGTCGAGATCTCATCAACCATAATCACTATTATGATTTCTCTTTCCGCGATTTGTCATTGAGGGCGTTATCATTATATACAATATCATAATTGGTCCGCTAAAATAACAAATATATAATAATAGAAAGCCACTTAATATATGTAAAACATAAAGAAATAGTAGAAATGATCCTACCCGGTCGGATCCAGTCCAACCCGATTTGTTTTAAGACACTATTTCAACAATCTCCCACTTGGCCTAAAGCCAATCACTCGTACACACAAGACCAAGTTTAAACACAATAATCTCTTTCAATACTTATAACCAACCTTAAGCGGGAATGGATCACCATCCGTGTGGACTCGAGACTATCCTTATATCATGCCCCAAATAACCAAGTCAAAAGGAACCGCCTCAACACACACATGAATCTCTGATGAGACCCTGGTCCTTGCTTCAAGAAATGAATCCACCACTATATCAGCTATACAGTAAAGGTGAAAAGACCATACAAGGTTCATGAGCGAACCTCTTAGATCCATGTATTGCTCCTTTAGCCTTGAGGCAATCTGATGTTTTGGCCATGTAGTAGAATTCACGGTGATCTCTAGCTAAGAACATTTCCGACTCACTATGTCACTTAATCAAAGTATTTACTGCAAACTCAGGCTGTAGCTCCCACTATCTTTATAAGACTCTGGTATACATCAAGATATATCTCGTTTATTCGATTCCAAGTTTCAATAAACTAGAACCCATCCTTAACACTTTTAAGGATATTCTTGACATCTACAGTAATCACCTTCATACTTGCTCATGACTCTTCATGAAATATGAACATATAGCTTGAATCACAACTTTACGTTGGATCCTATTAACATTAGCAAAGGAAACCTTCTATAAGTATCATCTTTCACCTTAGATTTTAAGAATGACATCCTATCATAGATAGATCTCGAGAATCTTGGCTAGTAGTATCTCTTGTCGTGACCTATGCTAAACTCCTTTTAGCATCCCATTTATGCAGTGAACTGTGATAATTAAGCGATTTATAGTCTATTATTATAGACTCAGATTTCAAAAATAAGAACTACCATTCCAAGAACTTTCGTAAAGGCCTTGAACTACCAAACATTAATTGACGTGATATGGGGTAACAACTCTAGAGAAGGACATCAATACCTTGCTCAAGAACTATGACACTCTCACTTCAACTCTTTTGCACATTAGGCATATCTTTATTTTAGATCAAATCAAACTCCTTTGATTCTCAAAGTAAAGAACTCATACAGAGAAACTTGTTTGTGTCCATAAATGGATCTCGTAAGCTTACACATCACGTTATCGTCTATGAACACCCAACCAACATTTTCAACACTATCATATAGCCATGATATGTAGCTACAACAAGCACTATCTGAATAGACTTAAGCATAGCCGGTAGCATTTACACCTCGTAGCCTCTTAGCCACCAACTCAGCCTTACAGGTAATCGTATTACACCCCATGTTAGTCTTTCATAAAGACATGCTTTACTTTACAGAGACATTCTCTTCAGGTAAGACATACCAGGTTCATAACCAGTTTGTCACACATGGAATCCATTTTAGATATTACGGCTATAGCCATATCTCTTAATCTTGCCTTTCAAACATCCTTGCATAAGTCACGAGATCTTCATTCTTCAAGATGAACATACCAATAGCCTTTTCAGGCTTGTGGTTATCTAAAGACTCACAGAAGGTACTTGTGTGCACTTGAAGCGTGTCCTGCACCTCATCACTATCGGCGGCGCTCATGTTCCAATTGTTGAATATCTCTTTGTAGTTTCTCAAAATCTTTTAAGATCTCAATTTGCTCCCACTGTTTCTTTTGGAAGAAACACTTCCTCTAGAAGAAAACTTGTTTGGAGTCAAACACTTTTGCCCTATGGGTAAGTAAATAATACCTAGCATACTTACTAAGATATTCCACAAAGTTGCATATGTCATACTAGCTCCAAGCCTTTGGACATTGCACGCTTACTAGATGCACGACAACCACTAAATCATCGGTTCGACGGATTGATGTCATCGCCTCCATATCCGATATGGAATTTATTCAACGTTTATTTCTTGGAACTCGGTTAAGTATATGTTTTAAATAAGACACTATCCCTAAGCAGTAATGGATACTCTGCATGGCTTACTTTGCATCTTTATCGTATAAAGTGCTATTTTCATTTTAAAAACACAATCTAATTGCGTATCCCAAAAATGGTATCCTTCAAAGGAGAATCGATTTATTTCGCATAACTGAAACACCCTTCAGGTATTAATTACTCCAATCCAATTGAAGATTAATTCCTAAGTTGTTTACTAATCTCACATGTACTACCTCAAGTTTTTCAGGCTTTCCGAATTATGTACTTCATTAAGTACATTCAAATGTTTCTAAAATAGTCAAAGAGAGTAATAAACGATAATATCGTTCGTGGCATTAATTGTCGTAAGCCAACAAACATTAGTATGTTTAGGCTTTAGGCAGTTTTCCAGATTTTATACTCTTTTCATAAAAGGGTATTTTAGTCATCTTTAGATAAGATACGTATCACCCATACGATTCATAATCATATGGTTCAGGCATCATCAAAATGACATTTGACTACACGTTTCTCTTCCACAGTGACTATGTCTAGAACAACCACAAAATATCAAGGGTAACAGCCATACAAATATTTGGTTGAGATTTTATCACCTATAAAAACTATCTAGTGACTCCAATCTAGTATGTTAAATTCAATGACAATTCAGCTTTATCGGAATAACGTTTATTCCTTACAATTGATTTTGTCCATTAAATGCTAACGTACAACTGAAATCGTGTTCTTCATAAGAACCGGAACACAAGAACATTTATTTAGTTCTTTAATCAGTTTACTAGAATCAGAATTATATGGTAAATTCTTCAACGTTTGCTTCACTTTCCATATCTTAAGATATTCTGCACTTAATCTTTCTAATTCAATCGCACTCGTAAGATATAATATATCTAAGAGTTGACTTGAGCTTAGATGGATTTATCTCAGCCTAGAGACTACGATAAGTTCTCTATTCAAAAACATGCCCTAACTTTCTTTTTAATCCCTTAAGCACTTGTAAATATTTCTTAGTTTAGTCTTCATAAGACTTAAGAACAATCACAAGAGGTACCTTTTAATTTTCTTTCATAAAAAAATCCACAATTTATTAGATAGTTTATTTAACATTTTGAATCATATTCAAAACACGAACTATTCAATTAACATTCAAGCAATGATTAAAGAATTAACTTTGATACTTAAATCTTTCAATTTTGAAAACAACCTTTCGAAATTCATTGTGTCCATTCTCATTTAACACATCTAATGTTCGAATTTAATTGTCATCGTGATGACCGAATGACCCATTGAATATCATCGTATCCAATATTCGATTAATTCGTTGAAACTCATTTCAAGTTATTCAATCATATCATGAGCTTCCGTTTTGACTCATAACTAAAGTCTTAGAGCACTCCATCATATATGTAGTCTCCTTGTCTTTAACTACTATAACGCAGTTGCTTGTGTCATTGCTTATTTTAAAAGGATTAAAATTACTTAACCTTGTTTGAGAACGTTTCTCAAAAGGCAACAGTCGTTAAATATTGGTTCTAATAATCGAGAATAATAAACATAAATAAAAGCTTGCTAAAAACTACAACATAAAATAAAGATAAAAGAGTGTTGTTGTTTATACATGCAAAATCAAAAATGATCTTTTGATTTATGAGTTTGCTCCCACTAGTCAACCCTCTCAATTGACTTTCAAGAATTTCCAAAATTCTTTAGTGGCCAAGATCCCATCTAGTTACCCCGATTCCTGACGATGGCTGATCAACCGGAATAATTTGAAGAGTAGGTAACCCTGTACCAATCACATATCTATGTGACTCTTGGTGGTTGACTCGTCAACTCTTTGACACTACATGATGTGGTAGTCAACCCCTTGCCTCTAGAATAAGACAGTCCTGACGAGGGCCAATCTCTGCAATATTCTAGTCAAGTCATAACCCAATATTTGTGAGATCTCATATGATCATATCTCAATAACGATGATATACCCAAGGTTGGTCAACTCCGGCGAGGGCCGATCAGTTGGATCCGAACAAGGGCTCTTCACCATCGCTGTAATATTGGGAGAAAATATATCGACTTGATTTTTGTTGTGGAAGTATTTATGTAAATTAATTCACTCAATCAATTTTAATTATGATCTCATCAAATATATTTATCTCATAGACATACATCCTACACATTCATCTAGATCGTGCTAGTCATGCATCCATCGTAGAACATAAAATAAATATAAGCACAAAATAAATAATTGCGTAAAAGTAACCGTTATGATCATGGACATTTTTCCTATGTGCGGTTTCGAATCTGATTGACGAAAGCGCCGTCATAATCTAAGGTAGAATTGCAACCGCCAATATGATCTTTATGTCTTCTTTTCTTTGGCCTCCATCTTCCGCTCCATTCTTGTTACATAAAAAAATCTATCTAATAAAATTATACACCCATCGCTTTGGGAGGAGCTAACGGGAATGAGATAAATGTAGAAAATAAACTAGGTCACGTTCTTCATAACGACCTAAGACAAAATTTAAAACCAACGAAAAAATTAAATCATTCACATCTATTCTATTGGTTGAGTCCATGATCAATCGAGTCCATATAATCATATTATATCTAATGTGTCTAATCCATACAATAAAATCTTATGAAAAGATAAAATCTAAATTTACCAACATGCATCTTAATTAATCGATTAACGTTTAATCAATTAAATAATTTCATCTAATCAATTAACTAATTAACATTTAATTAATTAATGATTTTAATCCAAATAAATTAACGATTAATTTCAAAATGATTTCTATTTTAATTTTAATCAATTAGAACTATTCAAAAATAAATCAAAATTAAAATTAAGTCTCTTTTGTTTATTTCCTTTTGATTCATAATCAAAGGATGCGCTTTGGTTTCAAAACCAAAGGCACCCACAGGCCCTTTCCATAATCAAATATTTTGAATAGGGCTTAGACACGGAGGAGTACACCATGCTAATGTGCCTTGGATGATCCATATCTCAGGGCCCTTTCCAAAATCAAATATTTTGAAAAGAGCCAGGCCTATTCAAGAAAAATTTGGTTATGCCTAGGTTTATCATAGGTCTATAATTGTGGATCATAAACCAACCCAATTGTACTATAGTGCCATGTGGCATCTCAATGACCCAAACTATTTGAATCATTGGTTAGCCTCATGACATTAACTAAACAAAGAGATATTAGCAATCACTACTATGAACTATATTGAATCACAAAATACACAAAACAAAACGGGAACCTCCGCATCACACCAGCAGCCACCGACAGCCCGGAGGCCGCCGCCGATCGGCCGAGCACCACCATGGACGAATATTATTTCCCCTTTTTTTTTCTTTTCGTGTATTCCTTTAGCGAATAAAAAATATTTCATCTTTTAATTACGTGATTTGAACGATGCAATCAACTACGAAAATAAATTAATGCTTATTGCTTAAGCTTGAAATTCTCTCTGATACCACTATTAGAAATCTACGCAGGAACGCAGCGAAATTTAAAATTTAATTTACTTTTAACCAGTATTGATTTCATTTAAGCAACAAACAAATAAGTAGTAAACAAGAAAGTTACCTTGGATGATCTAAAGATCGAAGCTTTATCATCTACGAAGAAGTAGTGGTGCACGGAGCCGCCCAAGCGTTCAGTCTCTACCGCTAGTCCACACGAACAACCCGCCGTAATCCACCATTGGATTACTACTAGAAAAACTCGGTTGCTAAACCAAACTTTTCTCTCTCTCAAATTCTCTCTAAGAAGCTCTCATATGTTCTAGTAGATTAGAACTCTTCTAATTGTGATGATACAAAGGATCTTGGCACCCACTAAATTTATATAGTGACACCTGCACCTTATGTAGTCCCAAACTAAATGGAGAAGCTTCTTGCGTGGAGTGGGGAGAAAGAAAATATTTTCCTAATAACATAAGGAAAGTATCTTTGATTGATTTAACTCATTTTATTTAATATCTCATATTAAATATTTCCAAGATATTGTCAATATCTAATATTGATTATCTTTATCATATTACCATAAATCAATTTGCACATATGTGCAAATCTATACACATTAATATCTAATATTAATATATGATAATACTATTAATTAATTACACAATTCAAGTGTATCTTAATACACTCAAATTTTACCCCATATGACACAATATTGGCATCCGGAATATTCTTAATTAATGAATATAATACTATGATTAATCAATTATCATATACACATAATAATTTCGACCTATAAATCAATTATGTATATTTAATTAATCAACAAAATTAATATCTTGTAATATATTTATTCATAATAAATAAATACCACAATATTAATTTATCACTATAACACTTTATAGTCGAGACAAAACTTTCCTTATTGGGTTATCACTACAACCGCATTTTAATCTGGCTAGATGTCATTATGTGTGTGACCCGATAGGCTTCTGAATATGTTGGCCGTAGGCACAAAGTGCATATACTAAAACACCCTTCAAACCTAACGATCATGGATAGCGTCTAGCAACACGTCATGACCCCGATCATCGGAAGAGTCAAATGCAATGACTACTCCCTTTCATATGAAAGCGATTTACCGTGTAAATAGAATCATATCGATGTTACAATATCCATACGGTCATATCTCGAGTGTCAATACATTAACAACCATATCTTATAATCTGGATATCATGCTCTCTCGAAGTAACTCATTTACTCCCACTTTGCACAGATTCATGAGAGTAAGACAATCCTTATAAGAAGGTCATTTCTGATATTTACTCCAATTCATAAGATACGCGATTTCCGGATGAGCAACATGAATCCTACGCATGCTTCACAATCATACTCAATCACTACCGCATGATCACCCCGTGGCTAGGGGAACCTCAATAGTGTCAAAACATGACAATCCACACCGTGATGTCATGAAGACTCCGGTCTCAGGATAATTAAACAACCGCCACATAGTGCAACACTTAATAAAGTAAGTGGTTCAGTCTAACGTATGCATTCTCTAATACACGTCCACGTACAGTCCATGTGTCCCAACACTTTGATAGACGAGATATATCCCTATCTTCAATAAGATAGAAGACATCTGATACGTAATAGACTAATTGTACTATTAATGTCCCATTTAATAGCGAATAAGACTAGAGACATTTAAGTATCAAACCAATTAAAGTGAGTTGAGATCTTATCAACCATAATCACTATTATGATTTCTCTTCCACAGTTTGACATTGGTACGTTATCGTATATACAATATCATAATTGGTCCGCTAAACGAACATATATATAATAACAGAAAGCCATTTAATATATGTGAAAACATAAATAAATAGTAGAAATGATCCGACCCGGTCGGATCCGGTCCAACCCGATTGGTTTTAGGACACTATTTCAACAATCTCCCACTTTGCCTAAAGCCAATCACTCATGCACACAAGACCAAGTTAAAACACAAGAATCTCATAAAATACTCGTAACCAACCCTAAGCGTGAACGGATCACCATCCGTGGGGACTCAGACTATCCTTATATCATGCTCTAAATGACCAAGTCAAAAGGAACCGCCTCAACACACACATGAATCTCTGATGAGACCCTGGTCCTTGCTTCATGCAATTAATCCACCACTTTATTAGCTATACAGTAAAGGTGAAAAAACCATACAAGGTTTAGGAATGAACCACTTAGTTCTATGTATTGCTCCCGCTGCGCCTCCAAGGCAATACTGTGATTTAGCCCAGTTGTAGAATCCACATTGATCTCTAGCTAAGAACATTTCCACCTCACTGTGTCATTTAATCAAAGTGACTGCAAACTCATACTGTAGCTCCCACTATCTTCATAAGTCTCAGGTTATACATCGGTATCTCTACGTTTATTCGATTCCAAGTTTCAATAAACTAGAAACCCATCCTTAACACTTTTAAGGATATTCTCGACATCTACCAGAATCACCTGCATACTTGCTCATGACACTTCATGAAGTATGAACATCTAGTTCATACACAAAACTTACATTGGATCCTATTGCAGTAGCAAAGGGAACCTTCCATAAGTATCATCTTTCACCTTATCTATTAGGACTGACGTCCTATCAAAGATAGATCTCGAGAATACTGGATAGCAGTATCTCTTGTCGTGACCTATGCTAAACTCCGTTTATCATCTCATTTATGCAGGTGAACTGTGATAATTAAGCAGTTTCAAAGTCTATTACTATAGACTATTATTTCCAAAATAAAAACTGCCATCCCAAGAACTTTCGTAAAGGCTTTAAACTACCAAGCATTAATTTAAAGTGATATGGGGTAACAAATCCCGAGAAGGACATCCAATACCTTGCTCAAGAACTATGACACTCCTTTTTTTGCACATTAGGCATATCTTCACTTTAGATCAAATCAAACTCCTTTGATTCTCAAAGTAAAGAACTCATACAGAGAAACTTGTTTGAGCCCATAAATGGATCTCGTAAGTTTACACATCACGTTATCGTCTATGAACACCAAGCCAACATTTTCAACACTATCATATAGATATGATATGTAGCTACAACAAGCGCTATCTGAATAGACTTAAGCATAGCCGGTAGTAGAAAAGTAATGACAAGGATTACACCACATAGCCTCTTAGCCACCAACTCAGCCTAATAGGTAATTGTATTACCACCCGTATTAGTCTTTCATAAAGACATTCTACACCTTACAGAGACATTCTCTTCAGGTAAGACATACCAGGTTCATAACCAGTTTGTCACACATGGAATCCATTTCAGATATTACGGCTCAAGCCATATATTTTAATCTTGCCTTGCAAGCATCCTTGCATAAGTCACGAGATCTTCATTCTTCAAGATGAACATACCAGTAGCCTTTTCTGGCTTGTGGTTATCTGTAGACTCACAGGGTACTTGTGTGCACTGAGCAGTGTCCTGCACCTCATCGATATGCGGCGCATGCTCATTTTCCAATGGTTGAATATCTCTTTGTAGTTCTCAAAATCTTTTGAGATCTCAATTTACTCTCACAGTTTCTTTTGGAAGAAACACTTCCTCTAGAAGACAACATGTTTGGAGTCAAACAATTTTGCCCCATGGGTAAGTAAATAATACCTAGCGTGACTTACTAAGATATTCCACAAAGTTGCATGTGTCATACTAGGCTCCAAGCCTTTGAGACATGGCACCTTACTAAAGCATGGCAACCTTAATTCATCGATTAAGGCAGATTTGATGCCTTCTGTCTTCCATATCGATATGGAATTTGTTCAACTTTTATTCTTTGGAATTCGGTTTAGTATATGTGTAGGAAATAAAATTTATGTTTTGATGATGTTTCATCACTTATTTAGTCTTAGTTCTAACCCCATTGATGAAGTGTCATAATTAGTTGTTATAGTGCAAAGCAAAAAGATGTCTAGATATCAATGTATAGGATTTAATAGAGTCTGATATTTGTATAAGTTAAATCAGACAAGCACTGTAATACTTCTAGGTCGTGAACTGAGATAACTAGAAACTAAGGTATCAAGAAACTGGAAATCAGTTAAATTGGAAAGTGGAGCACACCAACATAAAACTGAAGAAGATAGGTTCGCTGAGGGTCACAGACTCAGTTGGCTTATCTAAGAAGACTGAAGAACTGAGGGTCACAGACTCAGTTATAGAAGACTGAAGAACTGAGGGTTCAAACTCAGTTTATGAAGACTACGTCGAGACTGTAAAGTTAGACTTCAGGCAAGATTGTGATGACCTGAACTGACTTTATGGATCGTGTATTAGGAGCTAAGACACATAAGGACAGTGATGTCTTTGATGATTATTTCCTTGGTGTACTCTGATTAAGTCAATTGTAATCAGATGAAAACTTGAGTACTGATTTTGAAGAAAAGTAAAAACTCAGTTAATGCTCTTAGAAATTGAGAACTGATAATGTTCTCAGTAAATCAGTTTTAGAACAAAGGTTGAACTAAAACTGAAAAAGGATTCAACCGTTACAATTCAAGAATTATGATTGGAGGATAATCTATCCGTTACGACATAATCGTTACAAGCAAGAAAATTTGGACCACTAACGGCCACAAGAATTTGAATTCCAAGGAATCGACCGTTAGATAAACCCCTATAAATAGACTACTTCTACAATAACAAAAGTAGGAGCGGGAGGAATAAAAAAGAGAATCAATCTAGTCAAGAAAGATAAAAATTAAGGGGAAAGCCAATCTAAAAGAATTCATGCTAAATACTTTATTGCAAGAACAAGAAATTTCTTCAAGTGTTCTTAAGCATTCAAGGAAAATCAAGATCATTCATTTGAAGAAATACAGAGCCGAGCGTAACTTATATATCTAGAAGAAAAGCTCAAATCACAATTGAATCATAGTTATTGATTCAAGTCTCAACTTTGATTCTATCAAAAGTTTTAGACTGTGAAACACCAAGAAGGTGTGAAGGACAGTTTAGTGCAGTCAGGAAGACTGTGGTGGTGATGAGCTGGTGAAGAGGCAATTCAACCCTCCAAGGACCAGTGTTTCAAACAATTGAAGAGCAGCAATTCTACATGTTCTACAAGTGTTTAGATCGTGAAGCTAGGGATTAGTCAAGGACTATTAGTTTAGAACTTTTTGTCACCGGGCCATCTCAAAGAAGTTCTAGTGGAATTTTCCTCCACATCACAGGGGAAGAGAGGACGTACAGGATTACACCACCTGGAACCTCTATAATTCTTGTTTATTTACTTCACGCACTTATTTACTTACTAAGCATTTATCTATACCAGTCTAAGAATTGATAGTTACACATGTCACATCTCACAAACTGATATTCATCAGAATTCATTTCAACACACTAAGTCTTCGCATAGAATAACAAGACCAAGAAAAAGGCTAGAATTATATTAGCTGCCAGTTGACTCAGTTTTAAGCTTAAGTCAGTTTGACTTGAACTCAGCTTTGTCAGTTTAACTCCACACAAGTTTTAAATGAACTTTAATTTGTTTTAAATCCAGTTTTAGGGACAAGTTTATTCACCCCCCTCTAAACTTGTGTTAGCCTTTCCAAGGGACCAACAATTGGTATCGAGCAGTGTTTCTGTTACGAAGAGATCCAGAACTGAGTTTAAATATCAGTTGTTTGCTTACAAACCAGTTGTTGAAAACCCCTTTCTGTATCATTTGTAAAAACATTTTATCGTAACTTAATGGATACACCTAGAATTAGAAATTGGCTTAATATCCCACGATGACTATTTGCGAGATGTTGTTTTGATTTTCGAGGATCAAGTATTTGAAAGATTCGATTACCATGAGCTCACATACAAATCCGGAACCTCATTTTAGTTATGATGAAAACATTGAGTTTAATGCGAATGTTGATGATGAATCCAGAGGATTTCCTTCCCTAAGTGATCTTTCAGAAGAAGCAGAAAAAGGGTTGCTATGAGTAGCTAATTATATAGAAGAAAAACTGACTAAAGATCCATCCATCGCACAGGCCAAAGATGTTGTTCTACCCATGAGTTATGGAGGTGAAAGTGATGAGGAAATCATACTACTAGGAGCAACACAAGCAAATGCTAATGATAAAGGGAAGCAAGTTTTAATTGACGATGATCCTTCTACAGAAAACTTATCTTTCATACATCAGGTGGTAATTGCATCTACGTTCAGCACTCACATTGCCATGAACAATAAGTGAAATAAATATTTCAATAAAACCTTGACATACTCATAAAGGAACTAGTGGTAATGCAAAAGAATTATGAGAATGTCAAAAAGGAGAAAAATTTATTGAAAACTGAAATCTCAAGATTGAATGCTGAGATCAATTTAATCAAGGCTAATAATGGAACCAAGGTAATTCGACCAACTGATGAACTGACAGAAGTAATAAACATTACAGAATCATCAGTTGATCCAACTCCCAGTGTTCAGTTCAAACCTGGAAAACCATTTGGAGATAGATCTGGTTTAGGATTTGATAATCAGTATAATTCTAAGTTCAGACCAAGATCAGTTGCGATTAAATTTGCGACTGCTCAAAAGTCAGGAACTCAGAAAACTGATAAAGTTATTAGAACTAACAAAAACTCAGCACAGCCAAATGTACAAATTGATAGAACTGATAAATCAGTTGGTAAAAAGCACCAAACCAACAGATTTTACAGGAAAACTCAGAAGGCTGAAAAAGGCGAACCTGATCAGAAATCAGGAAGAAAAATCTTCAAGTCTCATCCATCTAAGAATGAAGACCATTCATGGAATAATAGACTCAGAGGAAAATGAAGACTATTTCCTCCTCGATGAAGATCTGGAATGAACCATCACATCGATTATCACAAACTAAAAGCGTAAGGACAAAAGCAGGAAAATCTTGTGGCCATTATACTCAGTCAAAATATCAAGAGAGATATAAAGTTAAAAATAAAAATATATCATCGAAAACTAATCAGTTAGGACCCAAACAGATATGGGTACCAAAAATTTCTCATTTTGTTTTGTAGGAGAAGTATCGCTAACTGAGAACTGAAGAAGTGTGATTCACAAAACTGAGTTGTATTTACAACTAAGCTTTTGAATTCAGTATAAAGTACAAGATTGAACGTGTACAGCTGGAGATACACCGTATCTACTCTATTTACTATTTTCTAGCTACGGACGTCGAGAAAAGAGCGTGATCTTTTCTAATCTCAACCGTACATCTTTTCCACTCATCTTCTTTTTCGCAATCTCAAAACATTTATGACAAGACGTTTTAAGTCCCACTCATTTCTTAACTACCCTTGCTACAAATTATAAATAACCCAGAATTTTCTTTTATAATTCTATACACTCGAATTTTGAATTTACTCTCTGAATCTCCAAATTCTCAAATTTTCAATCGAACCCAAAAAACCATGACTTTCACTCGTGTTGAACCTGGAATGATCATCTCACTTGATCAATTCATCGCCAAGTATGCTGATAAAAAACTAGCCAAAGAAATTACAATGAAAATTCAGAAAATTAAAGGATTGGACGCTGTATTCAACATCGATCTGAAAAGTGTATGTCTGGAAAGAATTGGAGACTTCTATGAATTTGTAAGTACATTTCTAGAAGGAGAGAGCACACACACTTTTACCACTACTGTCAATAGTAAACAGATCAAGGTTCTTGAAGATCTAATTTACGAGATTTTGGGTTCGATAAATGCTGAGAGTACGGCGACCATCAAATTGACCAAAGAACAAAAGGAAAAAATTGTGGAAAGACATAACAATTGATGCGAGACTCCACCGTTTACTGGACCGGGAGCACAAGCCTACTCAACTAGAATTCAATTTTCTCACTAAAATGTTAGCAAATTGCATAATTGGAAATGCAGGAAACTTTAGCAATCTATCTGGAGCAAAGTTGGATTTGCTATATGTGATTTGGTTTGGAGAAAGTTTTAATTGGCAAAGATATCTATTTGACCAATTAGTGGCACAATCCATTGACACACCAAAGAAGAAAACTGATGTCAAGAAAGGTCGATTTTATCACAACAAGACTCTTTCATTGGTGGTCCAAAGAATACTCGATCATTTTGGAATTGCAAAGAGGAAAGAAACACCAGTTGTCGATGGGAAGATTGTTATTAAAGAAGATAAAGCTGGAAAAAGAAAAGCTGAAGGTTCTGTAAGTGAACCTAAAAAGAAGAAAAGTAAAAAGACGAAGAAATTTGTAACTGGAGATGAAGCCTTAGAACAAGTTGAAGAATTAAGGAAAAGAAGGAAACAGTTGGAAGACTCAGAAAAGGACAAGTCTGATCTTGTTACTGAGAAATCAGTAGAATTATCACCAACAAAAGTCACGGAAGAATCAGCACAAACAGTAAGGACTGAAGTTACTCTCACCGAATCTATTCCAGTTTTGGTAACTGAAGTCTCACCAATTCAAGAACTAGCTACGCATACACAAGAAATGGAAATGACAAAGGAAACGGAAGTTGTCAACAGAGAACAGAATGTTGAAGTGACCTACAAAGGAAGTTTGAAACTCAAGGAACAAACCACGAGTTGAGCATGATAATGAAGAATCTGACAGTGAAGAAAGATTGATTGACAAAACAACATTGGATATGATTTTGTTAATTTCAAAATCCAGATCCACCCCTCAAATTCTGCTTCCAGATTAGAATTTGAAGAATCAGTTAAAGAATTTCAGCTTCTCACTTTGAGGAAAAAAGAGCCAAAAAAACAACTAAGATTATCCACTTGGACGAGCTGGTCCATGAAGTAGAACCCACTGAATTCACAATGGAAGAAGTTCCAGTTACTGCATTGGAACCTGAGCCTACTGAAGAACAAGTTGCTGAAGAACTTGTTAAAGACACTGTTTTGGAAACTGAGCCGATAATCTCGGTTTGATCATTGAAAAAGATACATCGATCATCATTTGAGGAAGGAACTAGCGAATCGATCCCATGCAAATTGAAGATGTCACCCTGGAAGATGACCAGGAAATCACAAGAGAATCTGTAGAGATTGTTACTCAATCTAAGCTTCCAACTGATCATGGAGAACTGATGTCAAGTGATTACAAGCGATTACGCAATTATCAAAACCGGAAATTCGATTCTATCGCCAATCAAAGAAGTCAGCTAGCAGAAATGGAAGCTACTGAAAGATGGGTATTTGATCTCTACAACATCACAAATCTATCAAAGATAATCAATACCGATGAATTCTTAAATCAAGGATATGCGCTGATCAGAAATAGTTATTGGATAGAAACCACAGATGGTGGAAATTCCAAAAAGAATGATGATGATTATTCTCAGGAAGATCCCAATTTACAAAAAGGGATTCGTGCCTCTCTACTAGAAAAGAAAACAACAACAAAACATAATACTGATGATGATTCTAGTAATTCTGAAGAAAGCAGTGGAGTTCCAGTTCTGAAACTGCATCTGATGCACATCAAGAAGAAGAAGAAGAAGAAGAAGAAGGAGGTTATCAATCTCCTACTGACAAGTCTACACTAGAAATAGCAAGAACTGTGGCAAACATGCCTGGAGAAGAATCTGATGATGAACTCAATATACACTTGTCACCTGCAAGAAATGTTAATCAATCAAGCCTGGAAGAAGTTAGGAAACAATCTGAAAAAGAAGAAGATTGGCGGAGAATATGAGAAAAATCGAAGCAAGTTGTTCTCTCACCTCTAAAAACAAGCTAAATCAAGCGAAATGAGACAAACAAAGTAAATGAACAACAAGCTAGAAGCTCAAAAGATACACCTGCTCAGGTTGATCTCATTAAATTCTATCATAATGAGATAATCAGAATTCAGAAAGACGATAACAGCTTATTTGGAAAAGTTCTAAAATCCTTAGAGGCTAGCAAAGATGAAAGAAGCAAACTTGAAAAGAAGATGGATATCATCACTGATAACTGTCAAAACACTCTGATTGAGCTTCGGAAAACAACCATTGAGAATGACACAAGAAGAGATGAAACTCAAGACAGATGGGAAGTTATTCTCAATAATCTAGTAGACAGAATGATTTTAATGGAACAGGGCATGAAGGACTCAGTTGTAGCTCAAACCATTTTGGCATCAACTCAACAAACATTGAACGCTTACATCATGAGCCTGATTCATAAAGATGATGTCAATAAGGGGGAAAGTTTGGGTATCTTAAAAGTCCATGCAACTGAGATGCCACAAGTCCTTACAAACGTTGATGACAAACTGAATGAACTGAAGAAAGCTAGAGGAGATGGAATTGATTGTTAAATACTCAGAACCGACTGACAAAAGAGTTGGCTTGGATTCTCGTCTCTACAGTTTATTCAAAAATATGCCAGAAAGAGAAGGAGTATCAAGAGAAGAATCTCTAGAAATATTTCTACACATGCAGAAGATGCTCATGCACTACTTTAACAAACTCAAGAAATGGGAAAAGAATGGTACTCTAGATAAAGAATCAGATAAAGTTGAAAAGGCTGAACCTGAATTTATTCAGAATCTACTGAAAACAGCCACCAATGAAAGACTAAGGACAACTGTATTTACTTTCGCAGTCCTTTTCAAAAGCAAATTTTTCGGCAAGCACAACTTATCGGAATCTTGGAATATATGGGCAAGCATTCATGGAATTGAAAGCACAGCAACAAATGATGCTATGAGAACTGCTGCGGAAGCCTATGATAATCAATTTAGTTTAACTGTCAAGTAAAAAGAAACTGTCTTTCAGTTCTTTTTATTGTGTTGTATTTTACTACCCAGCACTATAACTCAGTTATCAAACAAAGTTTTAGTTTCTCAGTTCACTGTGTTATTTACTGTATCTTGTTTATCTTTTTGCATTGCTTTTAAGGAGGGTATTGACATCATCAAAAATGGGGAAATTGTTGGAAATAAAATTTATGTTTTGATGATGATTCATCACTTATTTAGTCTTGGTTCTAAACCCCATTGATGAAGTGTCATAACTAGCTGTTATAGTGCAAAGCACAAAGATGTCTAGATATCAATGTATAGGATTTAATAGAGTCTGATATTTGTATAAGTTAAATCAGACAAGCACTGTAATACTTCGAGGTCGTGAACTGAGATAACAAGAAACTGAGGTATCAAGAAACTGGAAATCAGTTAAATTGGAAAGCGGAGCACACCAACATAAAACTGAAGAAGATAGGTTCGCTGAGGGTCACAGACTCAGTTGGCTTATCTAAGAAGACTGAAGAACTGAGGGTCACAGACTCAGTTAAAGAAGACTGAAGAACTGAGGGTTCAAACTCAGTTTATGAAGACTACGTCGAGACTGTAAAGTTAGACTTCAGGCAAGATTGTGATGACCTAAACTGACTTTATGGATCGTGTGTTAGGAGCTAAGACACATAAGGACAATGATGTCTTTGATGATTAATTCCTTGGTGTACTCTGATTAAGTCAATTGTAATCAGATGAAAACTTGAGTACTGATTTTGAAGAAGAGTAAAAACTCAATTAATGCTCTTAGAAACTGAGAACTGATAATGTTCTCAGTAAATCAGTTTTAGAACAAAGGTTTAACTAAAACTGAAAAAGGATTCAACCGTTACAATTCGAGAATTATGATTGGAGGATAATCTATCCGTTCTGACATAATCGTACAAGCAAGAAAGCAGGACCACTAACGGCCACAAGAATTTGAATTCCAAGGAATCTGACCGTTAGATAAACCCCTATAAATAGACTACTTCTACAATAACAAAAGTAGGAGCAGGAGGAATAAAAAAGAAAATCAATCTAGTCAAGAAAGATAAAAATTAAGGGGGAAAGCCAATCTAAAAGAATTCCTGCTAAATACTTTATTGCAAGAACAAGAAATTTCTTCAAGTGTTCTTAAGCATTCAAGGAAAATCAAGATCATTCATTTGAAGAAATATAGAGCCGAGCGTAACTTATATATATAGAAGAAAAGCTCAAATCACAATTGAATCATAGTTATTGATTCAAGTCTCAACTTTGATTCTATCAAAGGTTTAGAATGTGAAACACCAAGAAGGTGTGAAGGACAGTTGAGTGCAGTCAGGAAGACTGTGGTTTTGATGATCTGGTGAAGAGGCAATTCAACCCTCCAAGGACCAGTGTTTCAAACAATTGAAGAGCAGCAATTCTACCTGTTCTACAAGTGTTTAGATAGTGAAGCTAGGGATTAGTCAAGGACTATCAGTTTAGAACTTTTTGTAACCGGGCCATCTCAAAGAAGTTCTAGTGGAATTTTACTCCGCATCACAGGGAAAGAGAGGACGTACAGGATTACACAACCTGGAACCTCTATAATTCTTGTTTATTTACTTCACGCACTTTTTTGCTTACTAAGCATTTATCTATAGCAGTCTAAGAATTGATTGTTACACATGTCACAGCTCACAAACTGATATTCATCGGAATTCAGTTCAACACACTAAGTCTTCGCATAGAATAATAAGATCAAGAAAAAGGCTAGAATTATATCCATTTGCCGATTGACTCGCTTTTAAGCTTAAGTCGTTTGACTTGAACTCAGCTTAGTCAGCTTAACTCCACACAAGTTTTAACTGAACTTTAATTTGTTTTAAATCCAGTTTTAGGGACAAGTTTATTCACCCCCCCTCTAAACTTGTGTTAGCCTTTCCAAGGGACCAACAATATGTTTTAAATAAGGGCACTATCTTAAAACAGGTAAGGGATACTCTGCATGGCTTACTTCGCATCTTTATCATATAATGTGCTATTTTCATTTTAAAAACACAATCTAATTGTGTATCCCAAAAATGGTATCCTTCAAGGGAGAATCTGATTTATTTCAGACAACTTCTGAAACACCCTTCAGGTATTAATTACTCCAATCCAATTGAAAATTAATTCCTAAGTTGTTTACTAATCTCACATTCATACTAGCTCGAGATGTAATTCTGAAGTACATGTTGAAAAAGAAGATGTAATTCTGAAGTATATATCAACTGAAGATCAATTGGATGATATATTCACTAAACCACTCAGTCATGAAAGGTTTTTCAAATTAAGAACTGAGTTAGGAATGATTGAAATTGATTAAGAGAAATGGAGCAACTAACTGGAGTAACTAGCTGAGAGACTTCGCCACCTGACTGAACCTTTGCCATTTCGGGTGCGCTCACTTGGAAAGTAAAACACTGGTACCAGTGAAGTCCACTTATCTGGTTGTTAGAATAGTTGTTTTGATGAAGCAGCTCAGTAATCAGACTACTCCACTGGTTAAGTGACCAGCCAAGTCACTCAACTACTCAAACTCATTGGAAGTAGCAGCAAAGTGAAGTGTGAAATAAATGAATTATTTACACATGTGGAAAAATCAGAGATATGTGGAGAATTAATTATTGGAGATTATACACGTGTATTATATTTTATTCAGACATAAGGATTAAAATCTGAGAGTTATTTGAAAAGCAAGAATGACGGCTACACCCCAAAAAGCGGGATCTACTATTACTTCTCTTGATTTACTCCCCAACTACCCTAAATTACCGTGAGGATTATACAAACCATCACGCATACAATCCCACTAAATCCCTTCATATCCAGTCATGTTCACACTTAAATCTCCCACTATATAAACAACACTTCACCATTTTCACAAATATTTGCGCCTTCATTGCAATCAAACCCTAATTCTCCAAAAATATCAAACTTTCGATTCTAAAATTTTCTCTAAGTATTACAATGGCTTCATTTTCTTCAATCGAAACCTCTGTCACTCAATATGAGAAAACGATAGCAACTAGGTCATTCTTTGGACCCCAACACTATCTGGATTTATGCAACAATGATCCTCAAGCACAACTTCTAATGGATGGATGTACAAATCTAGGGCTGATGACCTTTCTCAACCCTCCAATCAAAGCAATCTGCTATGAAAACCATATCTCTTTCTATAAAAAATGCCAGATTTTAAGGGTGTACACAGATACGAATAACCTGAAAACCGCACCGAACCGGGGTAATTCGGTTAGGTTATGTTCGGTTAATAAGTGCCAAGTTTTGGTTTTTGGTTTCCAAAATTGAAAAACTGGAATTTTCGGTTCGGTTACAGTTAGTGCTATAAATTATCCGAAACCAAACCAAACCGAACCGAAAACCAAACCGTTTATATCCGAATCAAAAACCAAACCAAAACCAAAAAACCAAACCGTTTATAACTATATAGTGAATCAAACTATTGTAATTGTATAATTTGGATGAAATTTGGTTATTTCGTTTAGTCAACCAGTTATTTCGGTTCGGTTCAATTCGGTTATCTCTAATCATTTACTTCTGATTTTATTTCGGTTTTTCGGTTAGCCGGCTGAACCGAACCAATTATTTTGTTTCGGTTCAGTTCGATTTTCTTTTACAAAAGGTTCGGTTTCGGTTCAGATTTTCAATTAACCAAAAATTTCAGTTCGGTTACGGCTATTATCCGATCTGAACCGAACCGTGTACACCCATACCAGATTTGAGGCATGAAGCATCTCAGAAAATAGAGATTCATCTCCAGATAGAATCATCCTCTATCTCCAACTAAGGGAACTGGTGATTACGTCAGCACTTATCAGTCATTTTCTCCAGTTACCGTTAACTAGATCAGTCATAGTTGAAGACGTAGATGTGGACACTGATGCTTTCTGGTTAGAAATTGGAAAGAATTCCACACCGGAGAACAATAATTTCAACTACAATAGATCAAAACTCAAAAAGCCGTTTGAAGAATTTGTGTTATTAATAATCAAGTGTATAGAAGGGAAGCTTGGTTTGCATGGCATGATTGAAGTAACGACCAAACTGATGGCCATAATCTACTTACACCTGGAGTTCAACTGGAAACTTACATCTTCAACAGAATCAATGAGTAAATTAAGGGAGAAATTGATGATGAAACTGTTGAAATAGTGTCCTAAACACAATCGGGTTGGACCGGATCCGACCGGGTCGGATCATTTCTACTATTTCTTTATGTTTATGCATATAATAAATGGCTTTCTGTTATTATATATTTGTTCATTTAACAGACAAATTATGATATTGTATATATATGATAACGTCCTTGGTGTCAAACTGTGAAAGAGAAATCATAATGGTGATTATGGTTGATGAGATCTCGAATCACTTTAAAATGTTTGATACTTAAATGTCTCTAGTCGCATGTACTATTAAACAAGACATTAATAGTATGATTAGACCAGCACGTATTGGATGTCTTATGTCTTTTGAAGATATGATAGATCCTGTCTATCGAAGTGTAGAGACAGTTAGACTGTACGTGGACATGTATTATAGAATGCATACGTTAGACTGACCCACTTACTTTATTAAGCGTCGCGCTATGTGGTGGTTGTGTAATTATCCTCAGACCGGAGTCTTCATGACATCACAGTGTGGATTGTCATACTTTGACTTTATTGAGGTTTCCCTTAGCCATGTGGAGATCATGCGGTAGTGATTGGGTATGATACTGAAGCATGCGTTGGATTCATGTTGCTCGTTTGGAAATTGCGTATCCTATGATTATGAGTAAATATCCGAAAGGTCTTTCTTATAAGGAATGTCTTATTCTCGAAAGTCTTTGCAAAGTGGAAGTAATATGTTACTTTGAGAGAGTAGGATATCCAGATTATAAGATACGGTCGGTGATGTTTGACACTCGACGTATGACCGTATAGATATTGTAACAGCGATAGGATTCTATTTACACGGTAACCGTTTCACATGAAACGTAGTAGTCATTGCATTTCACTCTTCCGATGATTGAGGGTCGTGGACGTGTTGCTAGATGTTATCCATGAACGTTAGGTATGAACTGCATTTTCGTAATTGCACTTTGTGTCTACGGCCAACATTTTCGGAAGCCTATCGGGTCACACACATAAGAACATCTAGCCGGATTGAAATGCGGTTATAGTGATAACCAAATACGGAAAGCTTTATCTCGACTATAAAGTGTTATAGTGATAAATTAATATGGTGGTATTTATTTATTATGAATAAATCAAATACAAGATATTAATTATATTGATTAATTAAATATACATATAATGTATATGTCTGTCGAAATTATTTGTGTCTATTGATACACATCTATTTTGCAAATTAATTAATCATAGCATTATATTAATTAAGAATATTTTGGAAGCCAATTTTTGGGATATGAAGTATGAGAACACTAGTGTATCAAGGTACATTTGGATTATGCAATTTAATTAATGGTATTGCCATATATTAATATTAGACATTAATAGATTTGCATAAATTGATTTATGGTAATAAGATAAAGATATTCAATATTAGATATTGACAATATCTTGAAAATATTTAATATGAGATATTAAATTAAATAAGATAAATCAATCAAATATATTTTCCTTATTTTACTAGTAAAAAGTTTTTTTCCTCTCCAAACTACTAGGTGACACCATATACACTATAAATATAGTGTGGGTGTCAAGCTCTTTAGTATCACCACTGTTGGTCCCATAAAAAGGCTTTGGTTAAGTTTAGAGGGGGGGGGGTGAATAAACTTAACACTTAAAACTTTTGGAGTTAACAAACTCAAAGAAGTTCGATGAGCTCTTGATCGCTCAATGAGTCTGCCGACTATTGATTTTTCTGAATTTGTTGCAGCTGAATATATTCAAGTTAAGCCTTATTACTTGTTGTTAAAATATGATACTAAGTATTAGATACTCAGTAGTGTAAGTGTGTGATTCAGTTTCTAGTTCAGTAGGTTGATGTGTTAAATATACTAAATGCAGAATGTAAATGCAGAAAGTAAGTAGGCAGATTTTATAGTGGTTCCAGGTGGTGTAATCCTATCAGTCCACTATTCTCCTGTGATGTTGGAGGTAATTCACTAGAGATCTTTGAGGTTCCTGTTACAAAAATCCCTAAGTTGTATGTCCTTCACAAATAACTATGGCTTCACAAACTGAACACTTGAAACAGTAGGATTTACTGCTCCAAAGTCTTCCACTGGTCCTTGAAGGGGTAGGATTGCCTCTTCACCACTCCACCATAAACAACAGTCCTCAACGCAAAAGATGCTTCACTGTCTTCAGCAGGTTTCTTGTAAAAGAAAGTTTGAATCAAGTAAATGATTCAACAGTCAGCAGCTTGATGTCTTCAAGTGTGTGTACTTGGTGTAACTTGATAGCAGGTTACACTTGAAGAGATTTCTAGATCAGTAGCTTTTGGCTCAGTGAAGTCAGTAGGGTGAATTTCTTGATAAGAAACTTGATAGCTTAAGATAGATTGTTATTTTTCATCACCATTCATCCCTTGTTTCTGTATCAGGGGTCTTATATTTATAGGTGAAAATCCATGTGACTTATGTTTGAAATTCAAAACATAGCCATTTTAGATTTGTCCCATCTTGACTTGATTTGTCCTCAGACATAGTAATCGACATCTTTGTCGATTTACTTTTGACGCTTTGGTATCGCCCACCTTTGACTTGTATCCATTGGATAAACCTCTGTTTCTTTCCAACGTCCTTTTAATATTGGCAATTGATTTGTTGACAAAATCAAGAGTTGTTATCTGTCATTTTCCTTGTAATCTTCCAATATAGCCTTTGATTAAATCAAAATATATGTTCAGCAGGTTCCTGTGAATGTAAGTCTGCTGAAATACATATCAGTCAGCTGATGCAAAGTTGATGTGTTTATAAAACACTGCAAATGACTTCTCTTATATCCAACCTTTTTATTATGAAGTTAGATTACACCATTTTGATCATAACTAAGTTCCAATCACCACTTAACTTATGGAACTTAGACCTTGTACACAAGGTATATGCAATCAGTTTAGGTCATCACAGACTTCCCTAAATTCTGATTTCATATCATTGACTTTAAATTCTGATTTCATATCCTTGACTTTAAATACTAAGTTTGATCCCTTAGCCTTCAATAACTGAGTTTGAGCCCTCAGGCTTCAGCCTTGTGAGTTTCCAATACTAGTCTCATCGACTCAAACACTTTACTAACCTAGACAGGTCTACTGATGATAGTCAGCTGACCTTTTACAGTGCTTGTTTGATCAAACCTATACAGAGATCAAACTCTAATAAACCTATACATTTGATCTAGACATCTTTTTGTCTTTGCTCTGTAACAGCTTGTCTGACACTCATCACTAAAACTTAAAATAAGTCCAACAATTTCCCCCTTTTTGGTGATGAAGCCAATACCCTCCTTACAGCAAAGCAAAAAGAGTAAAAACAAAAATAGAATAAATTCAGTCAATTCTCATTATAATCATATTTGTTCAAAAATTATTACAATCTAGAATCAGCAAAAATTAAAGGCAGGTGTAAGTATGTTGATCTAGTTCCTTCTTTCTCTTTCTTGTCTTTCTTTCTCTTGCTGCTCATGATATTCCCTTATATCTCTAACCATTTCTCTCATCCATTGATTTTCAATAAGGGAAAAATCAATATGAGGATTCACTTCCTTCCACCATTTCCATGCCTCAGGTAGACTAAGATTAATTTGGTGTACTCTAAACCCTAAACGCATGTATAACTGCTTGAACTCATCCAATGAATCTCTTGCTGATGTAGTGGGTAGACTCCTTCCACCTCTACCACCTCTTCCATCTCTATGTGAAGATCTTAGAGCTTTGACTCTAGCTTCCCAGAATTTCAATCCCAAAAAGGAATTTATCCCTTCATGAAAGCCCTTTTCATGGTAAGGTCTCCTCTTATTGTAATATAGCTTCTTGTATTCCTTGAAGAGGTCATCAGTCAGTGGAAGTCTGCCAGGTGCAGGTTCTCTGAATGCATTGGTGTCAGCCTCCCATTTCTTTTGAGTAAAGATTCTAGCAGCCTCTTTTGCTACTGCTGTCTAGCTCTCTCCCCCCTTATTGACATCATCAACAAACCGGGAAAGCAGGCCATGAACACTCTCATGTGTGATCACTAAGTTGTTCAGTTGACCCTCCATGATTTCTGTTCTAGTATCAACTGCAATGATCCTTCCCTCCATTGTCTGCTCCAGTAGATTGATCATCTTAGTAATTTAGGATCCAATACATCAGAGTGAAGTGTTCCAGCAGGTTCAGCCACAACAGGCTTGGGTGCCTCAGCAAGCTTGTCAAGTTTCTGGTGAATGGAGGTAAATTGTTCTTTCAAGAACTTCTCCTTCAGTGTATTGCCTTGTTTAATTCCTCTCACATATTGAGCAAGGTCAGCAAGAGCATATTGAGTGGAAGTAATATTGGAAGCACCTGTTTCAGTGGTTCTCCCTCTATTCTCCACCAGATTCATCAAATCTTCAAATCTTTGCTCTTGTCTGTCAAGTTGAGTTCTTAACCTTGTAATGTCACTTCTGACTGCCCTCAACTCATCCAACACCTGTGCTGGTACCCCACCAGCCATTCCTCCAGCCATATATCCAGCAGCTTCATCAGTAGGCTCTTCAACATTGTATTGTGCCCTCTGTCTGCTGACAACTATGGCCCAAATCATATCCCTTCCAACAGGGTAAGGTTCTTCTTCAACTATATTTTCAAAAATTTCATCCAAGATTGGATCTTGAGTAGGTTCCTCAAAAATTGGTACAAATGCATGTTGTGGTTCAGCTGCAATAGGTTCTTCCTCAGGCACTTGAAACTCCTCATCACTGAAGTCATAGTCCAACAAATTTGCTCATCCTCATCACTAACAAAGAAATCACGACTATCCTTCCTTCAGGTGACTGTATTACTACAAGAGCCTCTACTTGAAGAGTTTTGTTCTTCAACAATTGCAGGGGTTTCCTCCAATCCTGTTGTGAGTTCCAACCTTTGTCCAGGTGCTGTTTGGTCCTCAGCAACCTGTACCACCAATTCTGACCTTTGTTCAGGTGCTGTTTGGTCCTCAGCAGCCTGAACCTCCTCAAAAAGTAATGGTGATCCTTCAAAGCCCATCACCAAGTCCAATCTCTGTCCAATCACTGTTTGTTCCTCAGTGAGTAGGACTCTCTCTTCTACAAAAATAAAGGAAAATTAGCCAAGTTTTCCGCTAGTGATCCTCTGGCATCAGCAATCTTCTGTAAAGTATCAGCAGATTTAGATATAGGGCCCTGAGTATCAATCCACTCTTGATATTGAACTGAATCTTTAGAATCGATGCTCAAGGCTCACTATGTTCATAAACCCTTTCCTCATCAAGATTTTCATCTGCGATCATCGATTCACTTTAGACTCACAACCTTGAATGTATTAGATGTGACAACCATCATGTTACCTCCAAGATTTATTCCATCATTAATCAAAGCCTCCAAATCATCTATAGTGAGATCTTCCAGATCCTCATCAATTTGGTCAGTTTGTTGGCCCTCAGTAGACTTGCCAGCACCAGCAGACCGTTCTGCTCTAAGTTCATTGAATAATGCAGTTCCACTGGCTTCTCCTTGATGTGGAGGATGATCATCATCAGAGTCAGATGATGATGAATCATCACTGTCTGGTGCATCCCTAGGATCTTTAAACAAGATGCTTCATTCTCCCTTCTCTCAGTCAATAACTTCTATTAACCTCATTTCCAGCAGGGAGGTATTGACCAGTCAAGTAGGTTTTCCACCTCCAACTTTTCAAAAGCCCGCTTCCTCAAAGTCTGCATTGGTTCAAGAAATGATTTTTGTTTCTTATAATAACCAAACTTCCATTGAAAGTAATCAGCCACCAGCTTGAGTTTAGGATCAACATATCCTTCTTTTCTTTTCTTCTCCTTTCTTTCAAATGGAATAGAAGGCTTCCTTGCAGCAGCTTGTTCAACTTGTTGTCCTCCAAAGGTCTCAACAAGTAGACTCAAAGTTTCTTCAACAGATGCTTCCAGTCAAGAGGTCTTCTTCTGGTTGTAAATTTGTACCTACCACCTCCATCTGCTCCACACTTGGTTCCCCCTGACTTACATGCTCATCGCCAGGTCGTCAAGAACAAATTGCTCTTCCCCCTGAACTATTGCAGAGATGGCAGGGTCTTGTACCATTATGTCAATTTCCACAAAGAAAGTGCAGATTCGATGAGTCTGTTGTGGCTCTTCAAGAAGTTGCTCAACAACAAATTCTCAGCACTTCATGAGAGCTCAAGCAATTTTTTAGAGGTGTGGAATCAATGACTTCCACAAGAGGCTCAAGTACAACAAAGATCTTGTGGTTATTCAATGTGTTGCTCAACAACAACACCAGCTTGATGGTAGGCTCAGCCGAGCCTCTTCTTCTACTTCTTCTCTTTGTTCTTCTAGGACCCTCAATTCCTTTCCTTTTCCATGTTTCCTTTTGTGTGAAATCTCCTTCATTCTCTTTGAAGGTCTTTCTGCTTCAATCTCAGTATCTTTCCTCTTTCTTTTATCTTCCTTCATGTTCTTTCAAAATTTCACCGCATTTCTTCTTTACAACTTCAGCAAGGTCAGTAATATTAACTTCAACTGAACCCTCAGTGGACTTAGCAGTGTCAGCTGATTGGTTCCTTGTTTTCCTAGGCTTTAACATCTCAGTGATTTTCCTAGTATCAGCAGCCTTTCTCTTTTCAGCAACTTTCTTAGGTGCATCAGACTTAGCAACTTGCTTAACCTACTCACCACCAGCATCATCATCCCTATCATTGTCACTCTCAATAGCTTCATCATCTACATCTTCATCATCATCTAGTCCAGGAATAGGATAACTGATCTCCTTCTTATATCTGGACTTGTTTAGTTTTCAGGTGCAACATCAGGTATCTGAAAATGATTCAGCAAGGTCTGAATCAGTAGACCTAGGGGCTTGGTTTTGGACTTCCTTATACCATCTCTATCTTCAGTAAACACCCTCTTCATGTAGTGTATAAAGAATCCATCCCAATCAAATTTCATACTTCTGCAGATGATGATCAGTAGGTCTATCTTGGGTCCAGAAAGTGTATCTAGACTCCCACTGAATCCCAAAATGGTCTTGGCAATTAACTTGCTCAGTAGATTATATTCTCACATTAATGCCTATAGATGATGGTATAGTCTCATTTATCTTTATTGCATCAAAAAACTTCATTCTTGGCAGGTTCATCATTTCTGGATTGGTAGGAGCACCATTCTCCAATCTGGAATCTAGATCCCTTAATGGTAGGAGCTTCTTTAGATCCTAACATTTTCTTTTCTTTAGCAATATCAATTGCCCAAGAATCATTGTTGGAGTCTATTAGTAACACAGAAAAAGAGCGCTATTTACACGTCGCAATGGTACTTAAAAAATGTGAAGAATTAGGAATAATTCTTTCTTTAAAAAAGACACAGCTCTTTAAGACAAAGATTAATTTCCTTGGATTAGAAATTGATCAAGGTCAGCATCGTCCTCAGAATCATATACTGGAACATATTCATAAGTTTCCAGATAAGATTGAAGACAAAAAACAATTACAGAGATTTTTAGGAATTTTAACTTATGCAGAAAGTTATATCCCTAAACTTGCTGAAATTAGAAAACCTTTACAGGTTAAACTTAGAAACAATGTTCTTTGGGACTGGACAGAGGTTGATTCAACCTATGTAAAAAAGGTTAAAAAGAATTTAACCAGCTTTCCAAAGCTATATCATCCTTTACCAGATGATAAACTGATCATTGAAACCGATGCATCAGATGAATATTGGGGAGGAATCCTCAAAGCAAAAAACTCTGATTTAGAGTTAATTTATAGATATACTTCTGGAAGCTTTAAAAATGCTGAAAGAAATTATCATAGCAATGAAAAGGAATACTTAGCAGTAATTCGAGTCATTAAAAAGTTTAGTGCTTATCTTACTCCTATTAAGTTCTTAATTAAAACGGATAACAAAAACTTTAGATACTTTTTAAATACCAATTTAAAAGGTGATAATAAACAAGGTAGACTTGTAATATGGCAAATGTGGCTATCAAGATATTGTTTTGATATAGAACATATCCCAGGTAACAAAAATATATTTGCTAATTTCTTAACTCGTGAATTTACAAGTTAAAATCAGAAGAATCTCCGTTGGGAGAAAAAAAGGGGTAAAATCTAGGGACTAATTGTCCTTACAGGACTTTCAACTATGGAAGAATTGCAGAATCTAAAGTCGCAAGAAAAACGATGGATTTAGAGCTAAAGGTTCTAAGATATCGCATTAGTTTACTTGAACGGGTATCAAGTAAACCACAAAGGATATTAATGATCCTTGCACTAGCAATAGTAGCGAACTGTTAACTATTCCGATGCAAAAGGCAATCGGTAAAGAATCATCAAATCCGTTGATTACTAGCATCTTGGAAAAGATGTAAAAGATGTACAAACATCTAAATTGGTTAAACCTACATATTTGATCTCCGGTTTTAGGCCAAATACTCAGGACATTTTAGGTCTTGATAAAACTGAAAATCAAACTTCAGTACAAACTGATAAGGCAATTCCAATGCCGACTTTCAGTAATAAATTTTATGTTGTTTATAATGGTCCTCACGCAGTATATACACACAACATGGGAAGTTGCGTAAAAGGCAACAAAAGGAATTTCTGGCGTAAGGCATAAGAGTTTCAATACGCTTCACAGTAAGCAAAGGTTGCTGGTGAAATCTATGCTAAGGAATGTATGACACCTCCGCCAAAATTAATGTCTAATGCAGATTTCTTAAAGGTCACCACCTTCAAGGAAATCTTAAAAAGGAAGCCTAATAATTTGGTTTCTTTAGGAGAATTTCACCCTCACAAAATCGAAAAGAAAAGCGTCATTGATCTTGATTTTGAAGGATTATCTTTTTGCTTTCAACATGCAAGAGCGGCAGACAAAGAACATTTTATTAAAGAAAATTTCTTTACTACATACATCGAATTAATCAGTCTGTTCAATTTTATTGAAGGCGTCGATCCAGAAATGGTATATGAAGCGTTCTTTTATGGATTAGTTAGGATGATTTATCCTAGCAAAAATCTTTTGGAAATTTCTAAATTCCCAGAAGAAATCAAAAAGGCAATCAAGAACTTTAGAACCAAGGTTGTCAAATAATGAGATGCATGTTATTGTGAAAATTAAAGTTTACAGCTTACACACCAAATTGAATACCCACTAACCAAAACTCCATATAAATTTTTTAGTCTGGGTGCAAACCCGAAAATCAGTGTCTTCATATTGGAGGTTGTCCAACTAAGGTTAGGCCTTACATGCCAAAAGAAATAAATTTGGATTCATGATAGGTTAACTGCTATTTTATAAGGTATTTCAAATAATTCGGGGGCTTGAGTTCTATGATCCTACTTTCAGTTTTTTTTTCTTGAGACGGGAACATCAAAGTTCCTTGAGGACATTGAGTTTGGAGGGAAGATAATGTATGCAATATTGTCTTTAAAGAAGAGTCTACCATGACTCTCCGTACAGTGGCAGTTGGTAACAATTTGTTTTTCCAAATGGGATGTGTACTATTGCTAGATACGGTTTATGACAATATTCTTGATCTTCCAATTAGGCAACCTCAACATCCTCAAGAACCTATACAGGAGCAACATGAGCGTAAGAGGTACCACATGACAAATCACTGGCACCACAACTAAGACACTCCACTAGAGAGATAAGGTCAACAATTCATGATGATTAAATTGATAACCTTCTTGAGCATAAGGATTCTCGCATTATGGAGGACGATCCGTTTACTGCCCTCAAGACATGGAAAGCTCCAACTCTCATAAGTGGATTAAGGTTATGCAAAATGAGAGGAAGTCCATGAAGGACAATGACATTTGAAATCTTCTACCATTGTCAGAGGATAGAAACCCATTGGTTGTAAATGGATATTTAGGACCAAGAGGGATTCATACGGTAATGTAGAAAGATACAACGTGTGTCTTGTCACCAAAGGTTTTACTCATAAGGAAGCATTGATTATAAAAGGCTTTCTCTTTGGTTTCTTTGAAAGGCTCTTTCAGGATAATTATGACTTTATTTGCTCATATGGATTATGAGTTACATTTGATGGATGTAAAGACAATAGTTCTTAGTGGTGACATTGATGAAACATTGATTTGGTGCCTCCAGAAAACTTTGCATTTGGTGACGCAAAGAATATAGTTTGCAAACTAAAGAAATTCATCTATGGGCTCAACCGGTTTTTCTGTCAACAGTATGTTAGATTTCATCAAATCATTGTCTCATTTGGTTCTGATTCAAATTCTATTGATGAATATATCTACCATAAGTTCAGTGGGGTTAGGTTTATATTCTTGATTTAATATGTCAATGATATATTGTTTGCCACTAAAGATATAGAGTTTGGTCATGAAACTAAATCACTTCTCTCATTCAGTTTTGAGTTGAAAGATTTAGGTGACGCTAGTTCAATTTCGAGATCCATGTATATCGGGATTATTCCTCGTATATTATTGGATCATTACAAACAAACTATATCGATAAAGTTTTCTTAAGAGATTCGACATGTTTGAATTGTAAACCACAAGGTACCCTGTTCTAAGGAGACAAGTTCAATCTCAAATTGTGCCTTTTCTAATGATTTAAAGTAGGAGGAAATATAGAGATTCATTTTGATTCGCTTGTTAGCGCCTAATGTGTTCTTAGGTTTGTACGTGTCATCGCTATTGCACACATTTTCACCAGTTGAGCAGATTCATAAAGATCCCGAAAGGGTCATTTGGTCGCAGCCAATTATGTTTTAAATATTTACAAGAAACAAAATAAATAATGCTCACATAAAATGAGTTTGATCGGTTAGAGATCATTCGGTATACTGATTTTGTTGGATGTAAAGATACATTTAAATCCATATAAGGTTATGTATTCATTTTGTCACAAGAAGTTGCTTTTTCTAAAAAAGTGCTAAGCAGACACTTCAAGATTCTTTGACATTGAAGACGAAATTCGGGTATTTGAAGCTACTAGTGATGGGATATGGATGGGGAAATATATATTTCACGGGTGCGAATTTGATCTTATAAGGACCACCAAGGATTCTTTTGATAATAATTCCGCAATGTTTTATCCCAATAACAACGGGAGTTCATCAATGTTTGAGAACATTGATATATGGTTCCTAGTTGTTAAACATAGAGTTCAAAGTGGAAGGGTGTCTATAGAAGTTATCATGACAAACATCGTTATTGTGGATCCACTCACTAAGGGACAACCACCCAAAATGTTCATAAGCATATTGCTCATACGGGTGTCATGTCACTGAGGATGCTCGTGTTTTGTGGCGCTTTGTAAATCGATAATGTTTGTTTCGATATAGACACGTTTTTCAGTTTTTTCAGTTTAAGGTTAAGCTTAAAGTTAAAGTTACAGTAGTTTCTGCAGAAACTAAACTTTCGGTTATTTCACACTTTGATCTCGATATATGGTTTGATCTCGCTAAAGTTTACGGTGGACCAGTTGGAAATAGACATGTAAAGATCACATTTAATGTAATTTTCCATGCTACGCATCCACATCATGATCCGTGTCATTCAGTTTTATTAGCATATGTGATCATTGATGGGTCTCGTTATGATAGATGTGACGAAGGCCGCTTTGGTCCTATGTTGATGGGATTGGTTATTGATACATTTTTATGCCGACAACAAAGTTGCTCGCTATTTGGTTATCTTGTGATAAAATAATTATAAGAGTACACATATAGCCTAAGTGGGAGATTGTTGGATCATTAATCTAACGTTGGGTTTATATGTGAAATAATTATTTGTCATAGACTGTCAATAAAGATTAGCTCGATATTAAAGTGATCTAATACGGTTTACAGTTGTTGGGGTATAATGTATCATTAGGGTGTGGGTCTTTTATGTGTAGAGACTACGAGGTAATTTCTGTTTCGTCGATGGGTAGAATCAGAAATACCTAAATGTAATTCTCTATATAAAGGGGTCATTGTCCCTAGGTCACACACTATTCTTAACTCTTCTGTCTCCCATCATCAGAGAGATTACAGAGAAAATCTAAAGGGGTTCTCTGAACGACTTCGGAAAGTGTGTAGATCTAGAAGACCGGATCCCGCGGGAGATCTGTAGCACTACGGATTCAGGTACGTTTCCGTTTTTTCATCTTTAGTTTTGGATTCTTGATAGTTTAGCATAAACGATCATGGGTCACAGTGTTCATCATATACGATTAGATCCAACATTCCCCCCGCAAGCAAGCGGCATGGCGCATGTCAAGCGGATCCTATTTTTCTACCCATTTAATTGCACATCCTTCTAACCTTTTTTTGGATCTCTAAACTTTATTGTAATCACATGTTTCTCATATCCATCATCATCGATATTTTATGCTGATGATATAACTTTAGACATGTGTATCATAGGAACGAGTATATATATATATATATATATATATATATATATATACAAGCAAGGTCGTTCCTAAAATTTAATGGGGCAAGGGCAAAATTCGAAGAAGAGCCCACTTTTTATTTTAAAAAAGTTAATTTCTATCTAACCGTTGAGGGAAAATAACAATAGTTGAAACAAAAACTTCACATACAACTACAAAAAATAGGATTGTAACCAACAACACCAAAAGAAAAGATTGCGAAACACCTATCGACAGCATAACCACATTAACAAGAAAACAAATTGATCATGAAAAAAAATCTATATGCATGTCTAAATGCAAAATCATCCATTATAGTAGCAAGTTTAATTTTATCCAATGGATGAGGATATTTGTGTGCAACGCTAGAAAGTGGAGGTTCGATGATGCAAATAGGGAGTGTCTTTTCGAACAGAAAATTATTTTGACCAAATTTAAGTCAGAAAACGACGATTATTCTCATTCAATTCAAGTCGAATTTAAACGCTTTTCATACATATACCGGGTCGAAAAGACTTTCTCGATCGAAATTGAGTCGGGAAAACATCGAGCATTTTGTCTGAAATTCTGTCAGAATCAACAAGCCCAGAAAAACAAAGTCAGAAAACGATGATTATTCTGACTTGATTCAAGTCAGAATTTTAAACGTTTTCCATACACAATACCGGGTCGAAAAGACTTTCATTAAAAATCGAATCAGGAAAACATCGAGTTCTGTCTGAAATTCAATCAGAATCAACGAGTCCAGAAAAACATAAATTTGAAGGATAAAAGTGGAAATAAAATGTTGTCTATTAACATATTTGGTAGTGTGTAAAGACAATCACCGCAAATACATCTTCAAATCACACCAATAAGTGCTCTACACAACTTAAAATACACAAAGTTGAAGTTGCGGAAATAAAATCACAGAAGGCACAATACATGTTTCCTACGCCTAATCTTTAAAGGCATAAATACAGCCTATCGCCACCCTTGGCGGGGCTCCCTCCGCCTCCGTCTCTGGCCAGAACGCCCCAACAGGACTCTTCCATGACGAAGAAGACGACTAGCAAGTGACAGCTCATTATAGTTATTATCAGCTTCCGCGACACTCTCACTTCCTTCTTCAAAATATCCAAAGCTCCTGCCGGTGCCGGTGCTAGTCTGACTATTATCAACAGTATGTTCTTCCAATGTCCTACCTGTGTTCGAAACTCCTCCACCACCTGCTGAAGAACCTATTGTCTGCAAGAAAAGCAACAGGTTCATCCAATTCTGATCAAGACCACCACCATTAAAGGCAGCGTCATCTGAAGCAAAACTATGCGGACTTCCTTCGATTACATAATCACCAATAACCACCGCTCTAGGTATTGATGAAGTTATCGTGCTTATTACATCTTCTCTTTCTCGCTCCGCTTCAAGCCTACTCCATTTTTGTTCAAGAAGGGGATCCACTTCACGTGGTTTTGCACAAGGGTGTTCCGCCTTGACATGTCTCCGGAGCTCCTTGTAAGTTCCAATAAACGAGCAATCATCCTGCATGCAACAGCGTTTTTCTCCTATTTAGATGCTCGCAGCAGGCTTCACTACAGTCCAGCCCTTCACCTGGCCTCGGCATAGAGGGCATACAAGTTCTGTAACTTCTAGCTTTTCATTTGAGGAACTTGAGAAATGGTGGCCTGTAGCTGGGCTATCGAGAGAATCATGGTTATGCTCACCATTAGAGGACGATGATATCACTTTTGAATAGGCCTTTCTATACTGCTCAAGACAGTTTGAAAAGCGGAAACTGGTTCCACACATATAAGGATGGCAGCCCTTTTCATGAGAGGAACATAAGAGGAGAACAACGTTATGAGGATACTCCATGCATACAGAGCATGTGGCATCTTTCCAGTCTTTGTTCTCATATTTTTTTAAGCTTTTCTTTGGTTTCCTTTTGGCTGCTGCACTGCTTTTGGTTCGCAGCAGATAAGGCGTTGGCCTGCAATGACGTGAAGCAATCCTGCATGATCTGCGGCGGTTACCCCTTGCCATCTTTCCTTGATAAATCTGTCAACTGAACCTAGAGCTTTTATCAGATTGACGCATTGGAACAAAAGGGCAGGAAAAAAAAGGCGCACCACAACAATTTGAACCGTTATACTGAAATAAAACATGTAGGAAATAGATCACGTCAAAGCACTTGCATTAATGCATTTAAAACAACTTAGATTTGTAAAATAGAGATCTAAACCATTACTATGCATCTAAAAACAAATGCAACAGATATGTACTCAAGTCCGTATAATACACAATCTATAAATTATGTGCTACTTGTAATACACAAAATACAAAATATCTACTCAAATTATGTGTTGTAGAGGTTTCAATTCATTTCACCCCCAATAGAAACTACATAGAATGGAGAAAATTGGTAGTTGAGTATCTAAGACTGATAAATCGGTTTAGAGACAAACACATACAAGTGTTCTTATATTGATAAGAAAAATGCTCAAGCCTTGCCAACAGTAGGTGGGGTGGTCAATCAGGATCCCATTGTCGTAATTAGGCTGTATCGTATACTGATAACTCGCAGTTACCGAAAAATGTAAAGTTATCATTGCGCAGTCCCATTGACGAATATTGTCACAACCAGCTATAATGATGATGTCATGAAAACAGTTCTAACACACGAGAGTCGACGGAAAAAATACTTCAAAATCAGAAAACTGAAAGTGATGAGTTAATATGCAATTTCTAAGAATAGATGAGGACTGAAATGTACTACAGGAATTTGAAGGATCGCGATGTCGATTACATGGACCAAAAAAGAGGGAGGGAGGTGTGAAAAGCCGATCACTGGTTGATAAAATGCAGGTATTTTATTTGAGAAAGGAGAAAGAAAATGGCTGATGAGGTATCTCCTAACGGGCCAAGGGTGTTGATGTTTAAAGTTTGAATCCCCTAAAATGCGGAGATAAACTACTTTATTTTTAGTTGAGAGAGAGGATGTGGATTGAACCATGATTGATGTCATGAAGTGCAATTACCTTTACCACTTTTTAGATCCAATATCCGCAGAGAATCTATTTCATATGGTGTGTAGTCCACCAAAAAGAAAGTGTGAAATTTATCTTTTCTGCAAAAAATAAATGACAAGTGCATAATCCAGGAACAGGAAGCATAGAAAAGTTCTCAGAAAAAAAAATGGATTACTCTGTATAACCAAAGAACAAAAAAAAAAAAAAAAAAAAAAAAAAAAAAAAAAAATCAATCCAAAATTGAAAAATAAATATCCAGTAAAGTTAACACCAACAATAAATGACTATTGTCGTAGAATTTCACACTACCAAAGATCGTTTAAACCCTTCCAAATGGAACCGTTGGTAGGAGACAAAGTAATACAAGTAAAAGTAAGTCTACAAGAATTAGACTTTTCACACTCACTATTTATTTTTAGCCAATTGCAACAACAAACTATTTCCCGCTAGACAACTCATTCCAAACATTCCTATTAATGAAAGAAGAATGTGAAATTTCAAAAACTGAGAAGTGTCGTAGATCTCTAGAGACCACAACAAAACAAGATCATTGACAAATATATATTGCCAAAAAGAGATACGTGTCACAGATATTGCTGGTCAGTGCTGGAATAATAAAGATCTAGGTCCGGGAGAAGATCTTTAGCAGACTGCTAAAAGGGCAGCCAGGTGGATGAAACAATCCAGCCTATTCAAGGTCCGGGAGAAGGCCTAGCCCTATCAAGCCCTTGTACGCAGCCTTAATTGATGATTGATGTTGTTTCCACAGCTCCAACCTTTGATCTTTGGTCTAATGACATGGCAGTTGAGATTTCTCATTTATAGAGTGCATGGTGATCAAAAACGAAATCCATGCCAAAACCAAACCAAGTCGGACACTCAGTTAGTCATTCCACTAACCATTAAATGCTACCTAAATGTCCCTTGCACATGTGCTTTCTAGGTTGTACAGGTGCAGATATGTAGACACGGGATGGGCGAGTGCAAGACTTTGAAAAATTATGTGATAGATGACTGGAGGGGATGACAAAGTTGGACATATATATTAAAACTATAAAGGCCTAAATTTCAGTGTTTTTACCATTTTGAGTAATTTTCAATGCCTTTTCTTCAATATCCAGTAGAGTTTGTGCATTTCACGTTATCTAAATGATGGATACACATATCCGGAACCCGTATGAAAGTTTTTAAAAACTTGCAGATTCGCCCCAAACATATAAGCTATGTATACATGCATAGATACGTATTGAATACAAGACTAGCTAACAAACATGAATATCTTGCTGCCTAGAGTGCTTTTACAGCCACCTCCTTAAGACCAAAAAAAAAAATATCTCATAGTTTGGCAAGTACAGCTCAAGGATGTTTTCCACCTACAATACATAGAATAGAAAGCTACACTAGCATATTTGGCGGCCAAGCAGGGAAGATACTGTCTCCTACAGTTTCATGGATATGAATCGGTACCCCTATCTAGTGTTAGAGACATGTGTGACAGGTACAAACCCACTACAGCTTATCTTTTATCGTCAAATGTGACTAGATCAAGCAGAAATTTAGACACCCCCACCCCCACTTGCAAAAAAGGAAATGAAAGCGCACAATCAAATTCTCATGAAGATAGTGGAAGTTTGTCAGATTCGCATTAACATCACTTTCAAACTCGCACTCATCACGATGGAAACTACGAGCCCACCGGTTAGTACAACCAATCTTTTGTAACATAATCGTTATCATTGAGCACCCAAAAAAGAGGAACAAATAAACCTAATTACTTACAAGGAAATACAGTACAAACAAAACAAAAGCACAGCACTTTTGAGATCTAAAGCTAAAATATAGCACCCTGCAAAGATGAAATTACAATCGTTTCCAGATGTTGAATAACCAAAAGATATAAACCAAATTCCACCCTTAGACGTGAGATTAAAAATAAAGCACCAAAAAAACACGAACCGATGATCAAAAGCGGGATTAACATGCTTCAAGAAATACGCGGACAAATGAAAATAAGGAACGACAAACACAGGAAAAACGGGTAACTAAAACAAATCGACCGGTCGCTCGTACCAGTAATTAGTTGAAAATTTGCAGGTGATGCAAAATAGCACGGTTTTATATTTGTACGGAGAGGATGATAAAGACAGAGAAACCTAGAGACTAGAAACTAGAGAGGTGAGTTTTCTTTCTACCTTTTTTTTTTTTTTTTTTTTTTTTTTTTTGTGACACTTGATTCACGTCATCTGCCGCTCCGTCCCTTCTGGATTAATTACAGGCGAGCGAATCTAGAAAATTATTGTTACAATTTTGGGAAAATTCTATTATAGGAAATCGCTATACGCGTGGGCGATGTCCTGGGCCACACAATTTTCACATACACGCATCAGCAGATTCCACCGGCGAAACTGCGTGGTCAGATTCGCTTATGCGTAGCGCTTCCTACTGTGAAGTTCTCTGATTAGAAACGACTCCAATTTTGTATACTTGACGTATCATAAACTTTCTATCGATATCACTTTTATGTATCAAGTATTTCCTAATAAAGAATGGAGCGTGACATTGTCTCAGTGGTATTACTGTGGTCTGTAATTCGAAAATTTTGAGTTCGAGTCTCGGTCAAAATATATAATTAGAATGCGTGTGTATATTACGTATCCGTAAAAAAAAAAAAAAAATTTAAATAAAAAACAGAGCGTTGATCATAATCTTCCACAATAAAATATGGGAGTAAATTACAAGTTCTATAAAGGATGATTACCCAAAGGTTTGTGAATTGGAATCTCGATTGGATCATGACCGAATAATTCAGATCAAAAAAATAATTACCCAAAGGTTTTATGATTTGAAATCTCGATTTTAGATCATGACCGAACGATTCAGATCTATTTGTGGGAATTATTGAACAACTTAACAGGATATTTGGATATTTCTTACTAATAGCCTTGTAGAATAAGAAAATAATAAAATATGATAAGTAACATCTTTTGGTTTACTTAAAAAAAAAAAATTCTAATTCACGATCATCAAACAAAGTGTGCCACGTTTGTAAGCATATCATTCTCGCCAAGAAAGGCTGAGATTATCCAAAACAAACAGTCCATTGATTGCCCCTGAAACAGGGGAAATTATTACATGGAGTAAAAAGAAATGAGACAATCATCAAAATGGACAAGTTTAATCAATCGAATATCAAGGAGAAGGGGAAGGAAAAAAAAAAAAAAAAAAAAAAAAAAAAAGTCAAAATATACAGACACGATACAAATTTGCTACCCGTAAAAATCAAATCATGTACAACACAAGAAATCGATGTTTCTTCAAACAAAACACAAAAAACTGATATCTTTTTGTTTTGTTTTGTTTTTTCTCTATTCACCCTCTCTTAGTTTTCGAATTCCATACCTGAAAAGGCACAAGCTAAATCTTCCTAACGAACACCCGCCCCCCCCAGCAAAGCCACAAAACTTATCAAAATTTCAAAGCCTGAAGCTTCATTCGACATCGAGCATTCTCCCAAGTAAAAAATTGTAGATACTTCATTCATATGACAGCACTTGAATGTTAAATTCTTCTGATCTGCAACATTTCTAATCATTCATAATCAGCTAATACAAGTGCAGCGACTCTCTTCACCGATTCGCTAGTCTTTATTAAGTCTGAATTTGAATGGGCAGCAGATACATATAATCTAATGCCTACTACAGGCAGACTGCATTTATCAAGTGTCGATCTCTTACAAGTCACTATAAGAACTGACTCTTCCTTCAATGCCTGCACATGTCAAGTTACATCATTATACTTGATCCTTTTTTATCTTCAAGATATAGTGTGAAACAGCAAATCAAGAAGAAATCAAGCATCCGGGATTAAAGACAGCTCAATGAAAGCATTAATTAAGCAGAGGATCAGAATTTCCTCAAAATGGTAGATAGTTAACAACTTACACGATCAGCAATATCTTCGAGTAGCTGAAGATCACTCTTCAAGGAACCTCGAGACTTTTTAAGTCTAAGATAAACGATGGGAGAGGATGGGTCACTAGCTATCTCCAACCCTTTTATGCCAGATAATCCTGCATATATTGAACCATTGAGTGAAACAACATCTCTTTTGCATCTGTGAACATATTCGGTTATATGACATGAACTGCTTTTTTTTTTTTTTTCTTTTTTCTGGCATAAGTGACTCAACCTTCACGCAATGTGCCGATATTTTTATTCAGCTTAGAAAGAAGATCAGGATTGCCTTCCAGGATATCAATTGCTGTGATTGCAGCATTTGCTAGGTATGGGGGGGCAATGAAGCGGAAAAGACATAACCAGAACTGCTAAGTCTCTGTCATCATGACATATTAAAGAATGAAGTGTTAACACTAAAAATAAACACTTTCAGCAAAATAACTATCTAACAACAATGAAACAAATTGACAATTGGATAAATAATGCTTACTTGACTCTAGAACTCCCAGTGCAGAATCCTCCTTCAGTTGCCAATGCATGTCCCATGGCAGCTGTAATGATATCTATCTTCTCAATCTCCAATTACAACACGATAAGAACCACATAACAGAGATAGATGTCCACAAAGTATACAATTCCAAAAATTTGAAACCAAACTGGAACTCCGCAGTGCTCAGTTAACCCTCTGCCACAGCTTCCTAACACGCCAATTGAATTACTCTCGTCTAGTAGGACCCGGAACCGATACTTCTCTTTCAGCTTGATGATTTCATCTAATGGAGCAATTTGTCCAGAATTCTGAAGATAAAAAAAGAAAAAAGAAAAATAAAAAAAACAGTCCTCTACTCAAAAAGGTAAAGTTGTGTTCAAAAAACAGTTCCATAATATAGAAAGCATACATGTGCCACTCAAAAAGGTAATGTTACAACAGCATACGGGCGGTAAACACATATACGAAGGAAGAGAATCTTAAATCCCAATCACCCCCCCCCGGAAAAAAAAGCACTCAAAAATCTATAGGCATCTCAATGCACAAGCTTCTTAGATCAATTAAGGATGGAATGCAGATGGAACATGTCAGGTCATCTTTCTTCCTCCATTCATATGTACTTTTTATTGGAAGAGTCTTCAGGTCACAAGGATGGACAAAGCTGTGCTCAAATTTGGAACGACCAGTACGCTGGGCATGTTTACCAGTACCTTTTAGGTTCTTTATTCAAAAACATCATGCACATCAAATCTGTAAATTATCCTGTCCATGCAAGTGTGTGAGAGATCGGAATGATAGAGAAAAAAGAAATTCTATCTGTTTTTCTATTTTTGGGTTATGGTTGGGGGCATTGCAGGTGGTGTTAGCACAACAGCAAATTGCTGAATTCCTTTAGTTGTTTTTATATGACGAAACATACCTGATACATGGCTTCAACCACAATATAACACCTCAGCTTCTTTGCACGCTTATTCTCTTGCGTAATTGTCTCTAACGTTTTTCTCAAAGACTCCATGTCATTATGCTTGAAGTATACTATTGTACTTCTAGAAAGTTGTAAGCCATTTTGAATTGCCCAGTGAACACCCTCATCTCTGGAACAGTAAAATGCAATGCATATCATATTAAAAAGTTAAAAGATTGGGTCCATCAATTTCACTTAGTAATTAAAAAATTTACATACAACTAAGAAGAAGAGAGCTCAAACAGAAATCCTGAATCAATAAGGTAAGGATTCTCCTGAAGTATCATATGTAGGATAACGATATCTATGGCCAGGCAGCAAATGGTTTGCTTAGTACTAAATGTTTACTGTCAGTTGCTCAAGAACCTCATCAACTCTGACTAGGCAAATCTTGATTTAAAAATTCAGAACTTTTAAACAAGAATGGCAACATTCACCTCTTCCTCACCAGAAGTATACTCAAATCACGAGTCACTTGAGAAGCTAAAACTAGTACCATGCTCATTACAGACCACAGGCTGATAACTATCTACATTGTTCACAATCGGTAAAGATGTTCATTACTGACAAAGACAGTGATGAGTATCTAACTGGGGAGACTGAGCCAACAAAACCTCTAAGTTCAAACTCTGAAAAATCAAAGACAATTTTGGTGATGTCCTGGTTGATTCCTGAAACCATTGGAAATTCTTAATGTATAAAATAACATAAAAAACTGAAGTACAAAGGAGGTATATTCAAAGAACGACAAAACTTCAACAATCTACAAAATTGCGATTCAGCTTTAAAATCGGAAACAAGGTGATTTCAGTGTAGCCCAATACTGCAATATTCTATTTTTCTCATGGCAGCAACTAGATATATTTGTAGGATACTCCTGGAACTAACCATAAATGTGGTCCGTAGCCCATGATTCAACAATTCATGGCTGATTAGATTTCTAATGGGGATGAAATAAGATCTAGATGATGTCAGAGGACGGATCCTAGGAGCAAAACACCTATCATCACCAATCAAGGCTGTGTTTGCTGAAGTGAGACATGAAGAAAGCAGAGAGAAGGTGTCAGTTTTGGAACTTGACCTCTAAACTGATAAATGATCTGGTGGAACTAATCTGAGAAACTGAAGACTGAGAATGATGGTCGGGCCGCTTAAGTATATTCGCCTCGTGAAATTCGCTTTGATGAGTTTCGCCTGTGGATAACTCACTGAGCCGGGTCCACATCTGGGGTATTTATGAGAATTCCGACAATGATCTTTGGCGGTTAGGGTTTGGGATTTGTGTCTATAAATACCGAAGTTGTAATCAATGAAACATGTGTTATTCAAAGTGTTATTCACACACTTGTGAAAACCTTGTATGTGCATTATAAATATCTCCTTTTCTGTCTGTGGAGTAGTCGGCACAACGCCGGAAACCACGTTAAAATCACTGTGTTCTTCTTGTTTCTGTGTTTATCAATTCCGCCATTCTTTACGTTTGCATTGCTTCTGTGTTTGTTTCTTTCTTAAACTGCAAGCTTTTTGTCTGTGGTTATAACAAACTGGTATCAGAGCGTGAGGTTCAAGATTCAGGAGTTCTAGGTGAACAGAGTGGATCTTCACCAAGACCGGTGACCGGTGGATTTTGTGATCAAAGGTTTGTTCTTTAAATAGAAGGATGTCGGCAGTGAACGTGAAGATTGATAAATTTACAGGGAGGAACAATTTCAGTCTATGGCAAATCAAGATGCGGGCCTTGTTAAAGCAACAAGGATTTTGGACTCCTTTATCTGGTAGAGGGGATGCCAGTTTTGCAGATTATGCCAGTCTGGAGGAGAAAGCACATTCAACCATCATGTTGTGCTTGTCTGATGATGTTATCACAGAAGTTGCTGAGGAAGACACCGCTGCCAAGTTATGGTTGAAGCTTGAAAGCCTGTATATGACTAAGTCATTGACCAACAAGTTGCTGCTGAAGCAGAGGTTGTTCAGCCTGAGGATGCATGAGGGGGCTCAGTTGAGAGATCATCTTGATCAGCTGAACACAATATTACTTGATCTCAGGAATATTGATGTTAAGATTGAGGATGAAGATGCTGCTTCGATTTTGCTAGTTTCATTACCAGCTTCCTATGAGAACTTTGTGCAATCCTTCATAGTTGGAAAAAATACAGCTGATTTAGAGGATGTAAGGTCAGCTTTACATGCCAGGGAGCTGAGACATAAAACAGCTGGAGCAGACAGTCAGGCTGCTGGACTGATAGTCAGTAGCAGCAGTGGAAAAGAGCATGGTCAGTCTAGGAAGAAAAATTCCAAGAAGACAAGGTCCAAAGGCCCTAAGTCCACAGATGTCTGTAATTATTGTAAGGAGCAAGGCCATTGGAAGTCCAAAGAGGAAGAAACAACATAACAGTTCTAGCATAGCTGCTGTGGCAGCTGAGCATGATTAAGATGAGGACATGGTCCTAGTGGCATGAGAGTCGGCACATCAAACTGATGTGTGGAATCTGGACTCTGGGGCATCCTTTCATATTTGCCCTCACAGAGAGTGGTTCTCAAGTTATCAGTAAATAGATGGTGGTCATATATCTATGGCAAACAACAAGGTCTGCAAGGTAGTTAGGATTGGCTTAGTTCAGTTGAGGACAGAGGATGGAAGATTTTGTAAACTGGGTGAAGTTAGACATGTTCCACAAATGACCAAAAACTTGGTATCTCTCAGTTCTTTGGACAGCAAGGGAATCAGTTTTAAGGGGGAAAGTGGTGTGCTAAAAACTCAGTTGAGGTTCTCAAGGGAGTCAAGCAAGGGACTCTATATATATTACAAGTGGTCGCTTGTTGCTTTGGTTCTCATCACGCTGTGACATCAATCGAGATTCATCGATCGAGCTTACAAATCAGAGCACACGAGACTCGGGTCACACGGGTGAAAAGGGATGCGTGTTCTTTCTCCAAAAGATCTTCTTGGGGATGTAAGGTCAAGAATCTGACTTTTGTGAGCATCGTGTGTTTGGGAAGCTTCATAGAGCAAGTTCTCGAAAGGGTACACAACACAAAGTCATCACTTGATTACATTCATTCGATTGTTGGGGCCATCAAAGGTGGAGTCATTGGGTGGGCACATATATTTTGTGTCCTTTATTGATGACTATTCAAGGATGACTTGGGTGGTGCTGATGAAACACAAAAGTGAGGCATTCAAGAGCTTCATGAAATGGAAGGCTCTAGTTGAGAATCAGTTGGGGAAGAAGATCAAGAGGCTTCGTACAGATAATGGTCTGGAATTCTGCTGGACTGAGTTTGATACATTGTGCAAAACTGAGGGTATTGCCAGACATCATACAGACAGGAGTACACCTCAGCAAAATGGTGTAGCTGAGAGAATGAATCAAACTTTTATGGAGAGAGCAAGATGTATGATTTCTCATGCTGGTTTGTCAAGGGGATTTTGAGCAGAGGTTGTAACTACAGCTTGCGACTTAATCAATAGGAGTCCTCACACAGGGATCAGTCTCAAAACACCAGTTGAGATGTGGTCAGGCGCCTACAGATTATTCGGTTCTAAGGGTATTTGAAAGCACAGTTTACTATCATATCAGTGAAGGGAAACTGGAACCAAAGGCCAAGAAATGAGTGTTTGTGGGGTATGGTGATGGAGTAAAGGTTTAAGAAAAGAGAATAAGAAGAGGGATATTTTATTGATACTGAATTGTATATTACAACTGTGAAATCCCTCCTACTTAAATACACAGAAAAAAGATAGAACCCTTTTCCAAGTAAAGTCCTTAATCATAGGAGCCGCCATCCTAAACCTAGGATTCTCTAAACCCTAGTAGAATATCAGACTTAATATTATAAGCATAATATTACCCTTTTGCCCTTTTATTATTAAACAGAATATAAATTACACAATATTCAACACCCCCCTCAAGTTGAGCATGGATATTCAACATGCCCAACTTGCTTACAAACTGATCAAATCCCAACATCACTAAAGGCTTGGTCAACCCATCAGCCACCTGTTGGGCAGAAGGTAAGAAAGGGATGCAAATTATCCCACTGTCAAGCTTTTCCCTGATGAAGTGTCCGTCTATCTCAATGTGTTTGGTCCGGTCATGTTGTACCGGATCATTAGCAATGTCAATAGCAGCCTTATTGTCACAGAACAGCTTCATAGGAAGGCTAGGTTGAATCTCAAGATCTTTAAGAACCCTCTTGATCCACAACTCTTCACATACCCCCTGAGTCATAGCTCTAAACTCTGCCTCTGCTGTGCTCCTGGCCACCACTCTTTGCTTCTTGCTCCTCCAAGTGACCAAATTACCCCAAACATAGCTATAATATCCAGATGTTGACCTCCTCTTTTTTGGAGCCTCGCCTGGTGTAATCGCAGTATACCTCTATTGTCCTAGAAGTGCACTTCCTGAACCATAGACCTTCTCCCAAAATACCCTTCAAATACCTCAGGATCCTCATCACAGCTTCAAGATGGTGTTCACAGGGGTCATGCATGAATTGGCTCCCCACTCCTACTGCAAAGGAGATGTCGGGCCTTGTATGGGCTACATATATTAGTTTGCCCACCAACCTCTGATACCTGCCTTTATCAACTGGCACACCTTCAATTTTTTCCTAGAAATTCAGGTCCGACTCCATAGGAGTTGCAGCTGGCTTACATTCTGACATGCCAGTCTCTTCCAGTAGATCCAGTACATATTTTCTCTAAGATACCACCAGGCCCTTATTTGACCTTGCAAATTCCATACCCAGAAAGTATCTCAAACTCCCTAGCTCTTTGATCTCAAACTCCTTGGCCAATCTGTTCTTGATCTAGGTCAATCCTACTTGATCATCACCAGTTAGGATGATGTCATCCACATAGACAACCAGAACTGTCAATTTTCCATCCCAAGACCTTTTCACAAATAGGGTGTGGGCAGAAAGCCCTTGCTTGAACCCTTCATTTTTTAGGAACTTCATAAACCTCTCAAACCATGCCCTAGGACTTTGCTTGAGTCCATAGAGTGATTTCTTCAATTTACACACCTTGATACCCGAACCACCTGCAAAACCTAGGGGAATATCCATGTAAACCTCCTCTTTTAGGTTGCCATGGAGAAATGTATTCTTCACATCCAGTTGCTCCAAAGGCCAGTCCTTGTTCACAGCCACAAACAACAAAATTCTCAGTGTTTAGCTTTGCCATATGAGAGGTCTCAGAGTAATCTAACCCATATGTTTGGGTATATCCCTTAGCTACAAGCCTAGCCTTATATCTTTGCAATGTTCCATCAGAATTATACTTCACAGTAAACACCCACCTGCACCAATCCAAGAAAAATGCTTTTTCATGCGCCGACTAGATGCGTCCTTGCGCGCAACTGGGACTTTTCCTTCTGGTAGACTAACAACATCCCAAGTGTCATTTTTCTCAAGGGCCTTCATCTCTTCATGGACAGCTGCCCTCCACCCAGGTTCAGTTAGGGCTTCTTGAATATTTTTTGGGATCTTTATACTGGATAGAGTGGATATGAAGGCCTGATATTGGGGTGATAGTTTGTCATATGACACATATTTGGTGAGGGGATATAAAGGATGTTTGGTACATTCTCTGACTGGCTTTCTGAGAGCAATTGGGACTTGTAGAATAGGGTCATTTGGATCTATTTTATCAGATGTGGTATGAGAATCAGATTTTTTAGAGATCGAAGTTTCAGAGTTTCAAGAGGATTACCTGTTTCTGAGTCACTTTCAGTATCTTCACCTGAGGCAGGATCCTGGCCAGTGTTGTTTTGGAGTACATTATCCTTGAGATAAGTTTCCCTTCTAGAATAAGTTTTCCCTGGGAATTTCAGTATTCTAGTCATAGGACTAATCTCTAAAATACCTCACTGATTATCTCTTGTAGGAGAGGGCAATTTAGTGATATTGTCACTGCTTTCCTTACTATGATGCACATGTTCCTTAGGGTTAAGCACACTAGATTGTGGTACCTCTGTGTCAAGTAAAAAATGCAGGGGAGACTGGGACTCATGTTCATTCCCCTGAATATGAGTCTCATAAAACATCTTGTCTTCAAAGAAGGTGACATCACTAGAGAAAGCACTTGTATCCTTTTTGAGTTGAGGAGTACCCTAGGAATATGCATTTTCTAGATTTTGGGTCTAATTTCCTGCATTATGTAAGTGTATAAAGGTTGTACACCCAAAAAATCTAAGGGGTAGGTCCTGAATCAGTCCTAGATGTGGGATAAAAACTTTAGTTGACTCAAAGGACTATGGAAGTTTAGGACTCTGAGAGGGCGCCTATTTATGAGTAGACAAATGTTAGAATGCCTTCTCCCCAAAGATATTTAGTGGCATCCTGAAGTGATCATCAATGATCTTGCAACTTTCATGATATGTCTCTTTTTTCCTCTCACCACCCCATTTTGTTGGGGTGTGTCTCAAGCAAGAACTTTGATGGACTATACCAGCTTCTTGGAAAAAAGTCCCTAAGATGGAGTCAAAATATTCAGTGCCATTATCACTTCTAAAAATCTTCACTTTTGAGTGAAATTGAGTGAAAATCATGTTATAAAAATCTTTAAAAGTTTGTTTGGCATCACTTTTGTGCTTTAAAAGGTACACCCAAGTTAACCTAGTATGGTCATCAATAAAGGATATAAACCATCTTTTTCTAGATAGTGTGCTTACCCTTGCAGGCCCCCAAATATCACTATGAATCATAGTGAAAGGTTTTGTTGGCTTGTAAGGTTGGGCAGGGAAAGTAGATCTACAATGTTTGGCTAACTCACATATCTCACATTGAAAACCTTCAAACTTCTTATTAAAAAATAGTTCAGGCATAAGCCTTTTCAAATACAAAAAACAAGGGTGCCCTAATCGTAGGTGCCACCTGAGAACATTATTCTTATCATAATAAGTAGACTGAAAACAGCTATTCCTAGGAAAGTCTTTATTCTAGAAGTCTCCCTTCTCCTCAAGCAGATATAGTCCTCCTTTCAACTTAGCACTGCCAATCTCCTTCCCCGTGTGAGTATCCTGAAAAACACACCCATCCATAGAGAACACAACATTATACTGAGAATCAGAAATAAGTTTGCTGCCAGATAAAAGGTTACAGGATAAACTAGGGACATGTAGTACATTTTTAAGGACACAATTTTTGGAAACTACGATTGTTCCTGTTCCAGCTATAGTAGAGAATGAGCCTTCAGCTATTTTTACCTTTTGATTCCCAGCACATGGAATGTAGGAGGAAAAAAGGTGGGAAAAACTAGACATGTGATCTGTTGCCCCTGAGTCAATGACCCAAGAGGCAGGTTAGTGGATAGGGATGGATGATTACATGTTTCCACTAGTGAGCATGAGGACTCACCTGTGGGTGGTGTTGATTTGGCTGTTTGGGCAAGGACGAGCTTACTGATCTGTTCTATCTGTTCCTGAGTGAGTGAAAGCCCCCCAGCAGAGTTCTGACATTGATAAGATGACACCTGATTTGCTCGTCTTCTGTCTAAATTCCCACCAGCACTTCTTGGCTTCCAATTTGCAGGTTTTCCATGAATGCCCTAGCAAGTTTCTCTGGTGTGCCCCTGTTTCTTGCAATGGTCACACCAGAGTCTTTGTTTTCTAGTCTTCCTATCAACCTCTCTTTTTGCAGCCACAAGAGCTGAATATTCAGTAATAGGAGTAGCAACAGTCCCTGTTTTCATCACTTTCCTTCTTAGTTCCTCCCTTCTGACTTCAGAGAAGACTTCCCTACGTGTAAGCAAAGGATTCTTCCCCAGAATCCTTCCCCTCACTTCATCCAGTTCTTGATTCAATCCTGCCAGGAATATATAAACTTTGTCATTTTCTTCCTTTTTCTGGAATTTGACCCCATCACCCGGACAGTCCCACGAGATGTTGTAGGACTTGTCCAACTCCTGCCATAGACCAACCATGGTGTTGTAATATGAAGTAACACCCTAATTTTCTTGTTTGTAAGACCACAGCTTGGTTTTAAGTTCATAGACCTGAGATGCGTTCTCCAAATCAGAATACATCTCATCCACATCTTTCCACATGTCTTTGGCTGTAGGTAGGAACATGTGAGGCTTGGCGATTGCAGGCTCCATTGAGTTTATAAGCCAGGCCCTTACCATGGAGTTCTCATATCTCCATGTTGCAAATCTGGGGTCACCTTCGGCTGGCTTAACAGTTTCTCCGGTGATGTACCCAAGCTTTCCCCTTCCATCAATGACCAATTTGACTGTTTGAGACCATTCTAAATAATTCTTTCCACTCAGCCTTTGTAGGGTGAGTATGGCTAAGGAAGAATTAGAATTGGAATCTCCTCCGGTGTGCTGATCAGCGGTTGTCATGGCTGATCCAGTCGTTGTGGTGGAAGAGGTGCCCGATGTGGCAGTGTTTAAGGCTGCCCGGTAATTCATGATTGCCCAAGGATCATGCAACCTGGCTCCGATACCATGTAAGAAAAGAGAATAAGAAGAGGGATATTTTATTGATACTGTATTGTATATTACAACTGTGAAATCCCTCTACATAAATACACAGAAAAAAGATAGAACCCTTTCCCAAGTAAACTCCTTAATCATAAGAGCCGCCATCCTAACCCTAGGATTTCTTTAAACCCTAGTAGAATATCAGACTTAATATTATAAGCATAATATTACCCTTTTGCCCTTTTATTATTAAAACGTAATATAAATTACACAATATTCAACAAAAGGGTATATAATTTGGTCATCGTGCTAGAAAGTAGTCATTCTCAAGAGAGATACGCTTTTCGATGAAAATTCTATACTCGCCATCGATGGGGAGGATAATCAAATCAAAACTAGTGTCAAACCGAAAGCGGCGATGAAGGTGGAGCTTCAGGTGGAGTCAGTTGGAATGCAACAATCAACTGATCCAAGTTAGTTTTCATCCGATCTCGTTCTTTGACCGTAGTCAATCCAAGCCGCTTAGCTGAGCAAATGTCAATTGAGCGTCAAACTGAGAATGTGGGTCAGCAGAGCTAGAAGATCCAATGTTAGGATACCTCCTAGAAGGTATGAGTTTGATGATATGGTTGGGTACGCACTTCAAGTTGCAGAAGAAGTGGATGGTTTTGAACCTTCTACTTACAGTGGAAGCAATGACATAAAACGAAGCATCTCAATGGCTTGTTGCCATGGGAGATGAAATGGAGTCATTACTGAAGAATCAGACTTGGGATCTAGTTTAACATCCAGCTGATAGGAGAGTTGTTACTTGCAAATGGATTTTCAAGAAGAAGGAAGGAATAACTGAGACAGAAGGAGTTAAGTATAAGGCATGTTTGGTTGCAAGAGGGTTCGGTCAGAAAGAAGTGGTGGACTTTGATGAGATATTCTCACCAGTAGTCAGACATACTTCAATCAGAGTGTTACTAGCAATGGTAGCACAACAGGACTTAGAACTTGAGCAGTTAGATGTGAAGACAGCTTTTCTACATTGTGAGGTAGACAAAGAGATATACATGACTCAGTCAGAGGGTTTCCAAGTTCCTGGTAAGGAAGATCTTGTGTGTAAGTTGAAGAAGTCTTTGTATGGACTGAAGCCGGCTCCTAGACAGTGGTATAAAAGGTTTGACAGTTATATGATCCAGTTGGTTTACAACAGAAGTCCTTATGATTGCTGTGCTTACAACAGCTAGTTGGAAGATGGATCATACATCTATCTTGTGTTATATGTGGATGACATGCTGATAGCTGCAAAGAAGAAGTCTGATGTTCAGTATCTGAAAGACCTTCTCAGTACTGAGTTTGAAATGAAGGAATTGGGTGCAGCCAAGAAAATTTTGGGGATGGAGATCTAGAGAGATAGAAGTCAGAAGAAACTGTTTTTATCTCAGCAGGGCTATATACAGAAGATTTTGACAAAGTTTGGCATGTCAGCTGCTAAGCCAATAGATACTCCTATGACATCAAATGTTCATTTGTCAGTTTTTGCTTCACAGTCAGCAGAAGAGGAGTATATGTCAAGAGTTCCCTACGCTAGTGCAGTTGGCAGTCTGATGTATACCATGGTGTGCACTAGGCCTCGATCCGCTCAGCAAATGTTGTCAAGTCGCAGGTTTATGGCTAAACCTAGAAAGGAACACTGGAAAGCTGTGAAAAGAATGTTCAGGTACCTTAGAGGTACAAATGATGTTGGTCTCATTTATGGAGGTGATACTCAGAAACCGATCACATGATACTGTGATGCTGATTATGCAGGTGATGTGGACAATAGAAAATCTATGACTCGGTTATGTTTTCATATTGGGGAATTCAGCTTGTTAGGTGGAAAGCAACTCTTCAGAAACAAAGTGGCTTTATCAACTATCGGCCGAGTATATGGCTCTTCACCAAGCAAAAGCAGAGGGTGTCCGTCAAAGAGACTAGTCGCTGATTTGGGGCTACATCGAGATCAAGTCGAGATTTATTGTGATGATTTTAAGTGCAATTTGTCTAGCTACGGATCAGTTCATCATGAGAGAACCAAGCATATTGATGTGAGGTATCATTTTCTCGAGAAATGAGAAGAGGGTTGTAGTGAAGAAGATCAAGACTCAAGGATAATCCTGCCGATATGTTCACTAAACCAGCCAATGAGCAAGTTTCAGCTTGTGTTTGGACTTGTCGAATATTCAAAGATTGTAAATCGAACTGATCCTCGCTGAGGGCGCGATCAACTTGAGTGGATTCTGAGGAGAAGTCTGGTAATGTACATCCTGGCATTGACGAATGCATCTGATACAATCTGATTATGCAATCTGGTGACTTTGAATGAGAGTTCAAGTCAAGGTGGAGATTTGTCAGTTTTGGTGACTTGACCTCTAAACTGATAAATGATCCGGTGGAACTAATCTGAGAAATCGAAACCGAGAATGATGGTCGGGCCGCTAAGTATAATCAATTTCGTGAAAGTCGCTTTGATGAAGTGCAACCGAAGTTTCTTTTGAAGTCGCAGCCGCTTTAGTCTGGCGAGTTATCCGAGTATAGCAGAGTTCTACATTTGGGCAGTTGATTACAAGTCTGGGAAGTCAGTTTTGAGCTGAGTTTCGTCTAGTGGATAAACGCTGGATCTGGGGTCCACATCTGGGGTATTTATGAGAATTCCGACAAAGATCTTTGGCGGTTAGGGTTTGGGATTTGTGTCTATAAATACCGAAGTTGTAATCAATGAAACGTGTGTCATTCAAAGTGTTATTCACACTTGTGAAAAACTTGTAATTCTGTGCATAATAAATATCTCATTTTCTGTCCGTGGAGTAGTCAGCACAACGCCGGAAACCACATTAAAATCTCTGTGTTCTTTTTGTTTCCGTGTTCATCAATTCCGCCATTCTTTATGTTTGCATTGCTTCTGTGTTTGTTTCTTTCTTAAAATACAAGCTTTCTGTCTGTGTTTATAACCGAAAGTGATGATGGGGTCAAGCTCCAACTCACCTGCAGTCACTTCTGATCAAGAAAGCTCAGCTTTGGCTACAAAAGGAGTCGGTACAAATATCACTACGACCATGGTGTGATCATTGCAAGAAAACAGTCATCAAAGACATTTTCTGGAAGATTCATGACAAACCAAATCAAGTTGAAGAAACATGTTTCTGTGAAGGACCAGGGGTCTTACCCATTCAACACAGATCGATTGAAGCCTTAAAAGGCTCCTCCTTTCACAACGGACTTCACCTGCAACCACCGGGACCGCTTCCCTTGCCTCACAGGGGTAAAGGTGTTTATGTTGTGAATAATTAGTTTAATCAACCATGAATTGTTGATTCATTGGCTCTGCAACCACATGACAGTCATATAAGGGTGTTTATTAAAAAACTTGTAAAGAACATCTAAATGTGAGGGTTGCAATTGGGATTGCATCCAATGTCATGGGATAGTTTCGGTGGAACTTTGAAATAATTTGACCTTGATTGATGTTCTTTATACAGTACGCTTGGATAGAAATTACTATTTTATTCCATTTGGTTTGAATCAAACAACTTTATTCATCTTGATAAAGTAATTTTCTCTCCCTTACTTTTCTCTTCACAATACAGGCCAAACTCTACTCGATGCAACCTACACATCTTAGCCACACTTTATTCACTAAACAAGAAGGAAAAAAACAAATTAATTCCTGTCCAAATCTAAGTTGCAGACTCATGAATGTAAGCAAACTAACCCATGATTATAAATGTATTGATTAATTCTCTTATAATGTTTATGTGTTTCAGGATTCTCATTCGGGAGGATGATTAGAAGTGATAATGCCGATTCGGACTCTTCCTCATGTAGAAAGACTTCGCCCAAAAAACCAAAATCCCGATGAAGCCAATCATAAATCTAGAGTCGTCAGTCAATGATATATCCTGAATAGGATAAGGATACGAAAGTCATGTTGAGACATTTTTTGCCTTATACATCCCAATCTTGTGTATCTTAAGAAAAAATGTTGCCTTCACTTTTTGGAAATAAAGCCTTAGGCTTTACCAATGTGAAATCTGTTAGATCTCTTTACATACTAGATGATCTATTCCTATTCATCTGCCTTAAATCAAAATAATGAGTGGGTCTCTAAGGTTAAAAGAACAACATGACAAGGTATGGTTTGTATCATTCATAGATAACTATAGAAGAATAACATGGCTTTTCATAATGAAAGAAAAATCAAGTTGGATCAAAGTGATTTTAAAACTTTCATAAGATTACTAAAACTCGGTGCCAAACCCAAATTGAACTTCTAAAAACTAATCCCAGGGAGTGTTTTTAGGCTACTCTAGAGACATCTAAAAGAGCATGATATTGTACATACAAGTTCATGTCCGCAGAATGAATTGGAAAAAGGAAGAACAATACTTTTTAGAAGTTACAAGGTCCTTGATGATTCCTATGAATGGCCTTAGATTCTTGGTTTGGGAGGGAGGGGGGGTTTGGGGGGGGGGGGGGGGGTTTGGGGGGGCCTATTCTCACACCTACTTAATCAACGATATGCCAACTAAAACCTTACAGTTTGAAACCCCTAGAATTATATTTTGTTAAAAATCTTTCCTTAAACACATTCTCACTTGTGGTTGCTCACCATTTATCCACATACAAGCCCATTTTAGAAGCAAACTGGACTCTTAGGCACTGAAATGCATATTCCTTGGATGCTCAAAAACTCAAAAAGGGCTCAAAGCTTACTCTCCGACAAGTGGAAAAATCAACATCACTATGGATGAGACATTTATATCAGCATCGGCTTTATTTTGTTCTAAAAAATCAAAAGAGAGCTTCATCAAATGTTATCAGAGTCGGGACGTTGATAAATCTAATATACCCACCTCACCAACACCTAGCAATCCCTCTATTACTCATGTTCAACCAGGATCACATCGAATCCTACTTCTCTATTTGAAGAAGGATCTATTCCCAATAATGTTCAACCTCCACCTGACATTTTTTTAGAACCAGAAACACAGAAACTACGCGATGGACCTCTCATATCCCAAGTTTATTTAAATAAGTATAACAATCCCATTCCGGAGGTAGGTGAACAGAACTGCAACATCATAACCAAGCCACAAAACATGATTCAGAATCTCTAGGAACATCAAGTAATCATAAATCTTGGAACAAAGAGGATGAACTGATGAGACCTATTGCTATTAGAAAAGATACAAGGAGGTGCACTAGCCACCCCATATATGAGTTTACTTCAAACAAAGGTTTATCACTTAACTATAGAGCATTCATCAGTAGCTTGGATAACAAGAAAACTCCTGACAATGTCCAAAAGGCTCTGAGACCTGTGTGGAAAGCAGATCTCACGGAAGAGACTTTGGGAAACAAGAAAAATTATGAAATTACAAAGCTACCTCCTAGAAAGCATCTTGTGGAATAGAGATGGATCTTCACCATCAAGTACAATGCAGATAGTAGAATAAAAAAAAGGTTAGTAGTTAAAGAGCTCCATGTCCTATACCAGTAAAGTTTACCGTGAGCTCTTTGCACCAGTGGCTAAAAATAATACTGCATCTCAGATAGTTCTTATGCTTGGACAAAGCTCATTTTAACAAAGGAAAAACAGTATCACAGCGCAACTGTGGGAAATAACTGACTAACCTACTTCAAATTAAGTTCCTCCCAGAAGGAAAACAAATTACGATTTATATTTGGTTGAATGCCAAAATGCATACAATATCCAATTTGTACCATTAGATCGGGCAGTAAAACAACAAAGCTTCACATGGTTTAAAGAATATTGATGAAGCGAGGATGCAAGAATTATTTTAAGCTGAGGGTTATTTTTGTCTATTTATGCTATTTATGTTGTGGAGGGTATTTTTGTCTTTTAATATGTTAAACATTAGAGTATTTAACCCAAAACCCTTCCCCCAATTTAGCAGCAGCTTTGACATTTTGATATTGTATCCAAAATGCTGAGAGTTTCAGCCTTTTTTTAGATCAATCTAATAGCTTTACATCATCAGGTAATCGGAGCCAAGTTTGACATTTTGATATTGTAACCAAAATGTTGAGAGTTTCAGCCTTTTTTTTTTGAGATCAATCTAATAGCTTTACATCATCAGGTAATCGTAGCCAAGTTGAAGTTTTCCTTCACAAGCGAGATGACTACCATGGATGCTAAAGGAAGCCGGATTCACGACCTTCATCGGGATTCGAAGATCCTTCAAGATATACCGTCAAGGCTTCATCGGAAGTTCGATTCAATTACATCAGAATTGAATCGAGGTTCAAATGGAGGGAGACACCATTTGAAGCAAAACACCCACCGAGTTGAGCGAGATCTGCCTCGTCGACCTCCGGCTTGGGTTTGTGAAGGTCGTAACAAATGGAAGTGCATCATTATAGAAGAAAACAGACATTGGGTGAGGTCCAAAGTTCCTATTCTCACTATTTTTGCAAGCAAGAAAGACCTCCTTGAAAGGATTGACATAGTTGAATGCTTTTTCCAAGAATTGCAACCACCAGAAAAATTGAACTGCAAAATGGCGTATTATGCTTTGGAAGGTGAAGTTGAGCGGTGGTGGAAGCAATTGCAGCACCAAAGATCTGTGAGAGGTGAATCCAAGATAACATTATTGCCAAGGATGAAGTTCCTCTCGATCAATGATTTTTGGCCCAATACATGTTCGCCAAAATATCCTTGCGAGTTTGCAACGATAGCCTGGGAGAAAAGTGTCCGTTTGACCATCATTTTGGGTTCTACTTCACCACCGAAACTATTTCCCCATCAACTGAAACTCATATGGAGCAAGTGAGAATTTCATGCCCACCAACTGTTTGATGAAAGTTCCCACTCAATCACACAGCAATGGAGCAGAAGTTGAGTGTATTTCTAGCAAGCAGCATGTCAAGCCGTGGGGATCCATATCAGAACTTGAGACAGACCATGCAGAAGATGACATAACTCAAGACATCATACATGATACTTAGGGGATTAAGGAAGAAGCAGAACACTTAAAATGGGCAGTGGGCTTTGTTGAGGGGTGTAAAAAGAATGATGAGTGAATCCTTGATGAAGAGAAAGATTCTAGCAATGGATGTTCAACGGAAAAGAAGAAGAATCAACTAAAGTTCCACTTTCAGCAAGTCAGTTTCCAATTTTGGAAACATCGATTCGAGAAAAACCCCCCTTCGATGGTGTTGAAAGATGTTAAGCCTAGCAAACATAATGATAATTCTTCACAGGTACTTTCTATTGCTGAATATGTTGTTGGAGGTGGTACACCATGGGGCATTTCCTGCTTGGAGGCCATGCCAGAAAAGACCCCTTTTGATCTGAGTGTTGAAGCCTTGAAACTGGTTAAGTTGGGAGTCTAAATTACAAAGCTCATAGATTATAACAAGAACTTTATAGGCCTAACTTATGGCGAGTATATGACTTCTACTTATTCAAATATTGAGTTTGCATCAATCTTAATTGACCCTGGTGGAAAATTCTATCCTGTTAAAACACGAAGCACTATTTTGAGAATCGAAATATTAGCAGAATTCGTATCACTTTTGTTTGACACCGGGGGGAAGCAGGACATTCATGGTTTTAACAGTATTATTAACAGTTATGATTCTTTTAAAGTCATATTTATTGAAGTACATTCAAAGGGAGGCTCTATCATGCCATCGTTAATTGTTGTTTCGGTCTTATTATCGTGTGGACTCCTACGTCATTTGGTGTCTATGGTAGCTCTTGGCACTGGCCTGCTGATTGGTATTCTACTTGAGTCATGGAAGATACTATTTGCTCTTGCAATGTTCGACTGTCTCCTAAAGTATGCATACAATCCTACTGAAGCAATCTCAATGATTGTATTGGCAAAAATCCCACTTCATCAGATTGTTTCTTTACACTCCCATTCTATTCTTTCATCCAATACTAGTGAGAAGCTTCCTGCAAATGGAGTTGTTGAATTTTTTGAGGTGATGCCTTGTGAGAAATCGTTATTTGGTTCATTGAAGGCTACTGTTGTTATTTGTGCGGTTGTTTTGTGTGCTCAACCTATGCTGGGTAATATACATGAAGTTCCTGATATCGTTTTAATTATAGTGAAGGATGGGAGTGCATTGGGTGTTGCATATTATATTGACAAAAGTTTACATTGTTTTTCTGAGAAAACAAGTCATCACCCATTCATTGTTTCTCATCATTGTGAGGGCAAAAGAAGGAAGATTTGGGTTCCTTATATCGAAGGACAATTTGGAGCTATTCTACTTAGATTGATATTATGAGGGTTCTTATCTTACAATTTAAATCTGAAAAAATGGCACGGCTATGGAAATATACATTGACCGTCATAATTTCGACCGAGAAAATCTCCCAAACATATAGCGCTCAAGAGGTGTCCATCACCCCTTCCTTTCCAAGACAGATTGCTAATGGAAATTTGATGATTAGCATCCAATAGAAGCTTTCAATTAGTTTTTTCAGGTAATTCTATTGATGGTGCAAGATTTCAACACGTTTCTCATACTCTGCTTCCTTTGTTGCTTGGACGTACTTATATCATTATTGGTGCGTTTCGCTCTGAAATAACAATGATTAGTCATGCACCTTTTAAGCATTTGAACTATGATAGGGTAGTTTATGTTTGTTGTGGCAAAAGAGGAGATGAAATGGAAAATTTGCTTAAGAATACCTATCAATTGGTAATAACTTTGCCTGATGGTTGGGAGGAGTCTACAGTGAAGCATGCTTTTATAGTAGGTAATTATTCATATATACCCGTGGCTGCCAAAATCCCTTCGATTTACATTGGTATTACTACTTCTGAGTTTGATAAGAATGCGTTGAGATTAAGCCTCTATGATGTCGACTGTCGTGTTGCAAAGATGTTAATGATAAATTTTGATCCTGGAGGTACAACCCTCTCTATACTAGCAGACCTTCTGTATCATGAGATCTTCTTGAATTTAAGACCATCGTCTTCGAAGAACAAGAATGAAGTGGGAATACAAGCTCATTGTGGCACCTCTATCGGCAATCTAACTCGTGGACGAGTTATTCTTTGGGTGGGTTGGAATGATACAAATAGTGTTGTTAAACGAACAAAGCCGCTCGTTTAGTGTTCGTGATCATTTGTTCATTTAGATTAACAAGCCGAGCTCGAACATGATTGTAGGCTCGTTTGCTTAACGAAAGAACACGAGCGCGAACGTTCGATTATGTTCGCGAACATGCTTATATAAATACATCAATTTATAGTAACTCTGACTCAAAAGAGGATAATTCATTCATTCATCTAATAGATATTATAGATTGAATTTATATAATATTTAGATATTTTTATAGTAGTTTTAGTTGTGTAATATATGTAATTTTAATGTCTAATTTGTTATTTTCACATTTGCACTCTATGTTTTATATTTTAACGAACCGAACTCGAGCCGAATTCGAGCCAAACTCGAGCCGAACGACAAAAACATATGTTTAACGAGCCGAGCTTGAACATGAACTCGAATATTTCATCTTTTAAACGAGCCGAGCTCGAACATAATTTTCTATTCGTTTAACAAACGAACGAGGCTCAGTGAGCTAAACGAGCTCGAGTTTGAACCACCAATACTCGGCCTGGCTCGGCTCATTTACACTCTGTATACAAACAACGCTAATATAGAAATGAAGTTCATCATGAGGAGATGAGTGCTATTATAATTGACTCATACATGGGGATGTTTTGAGGAAGAATGGACAATCGAGGGAGTCTTTGAAATTGTCTCACAATGTGGTGAATGGACTTGACCCGCCGATGAATCTTTTTGATGGTGCTTGTGAGGCCTATAAAATTTATTTGCCCACTACCTACCCGATTTTCAAGACTTTCAATGTTGTCGACTCGGATCCTTATCACACACCTGACATTGCACAAAACAGAAGAGATCCAACTCGAGGACGAGTTTGCTATTTTTGGGGACGGATGAAGATGATGCAGCAAGGATGCAAGAATTATTTTTAGCTGAGGGTTATTTTTGTGTATTTATGCTATTTATGTTGTGGAAGTTATTTTTGTCTTTTAACATTAGAGTCCCCTTCCCCAATTTAGCAGCAACTTTGACATTTTGATATTGTAACCAAAGTGCTAAGAGTTTCAGCCTTTCTTTTGAGATCAATCTAATAGCTTTACATAAAAAATGGATCATGGTTAGGAAAACACAAATCGAACAAGACTATGGGAATAATTTATGAGGGATTGCTTAACAGAAAAATGAATTATCGTAAAATAACAACGAAAAGTCCACATGCAACATGGTACCTCTGCAAGTGGAATTTATTTGACCTTAGAGTGGCTGTAGTAGCCTATTTTTTTAGCTCATTTTGTGTACATAGGCTTTTGTAATAAAAAATTGGGTAATGGCCTTTTTCTCATGCCATGAAAAAAAAGGGAACATTTATTCGCACCACGGACAATCTACTATTATATCACTTCATACGTCACACCACACCTAAAACTCTTCATCTACCTTTGCACCTCACTTAATTTTCAATATTTTCCTTCTTTAATTGCACCACATTTTTTTACCTTTACACCATATTTTTATATTATTTCCACACCAACTTTTAAAATACAATTTAATCCAACACATTTAAAATAATAAAATAATCCAATAATTTCACTTCTTCATCCATCTCTTATTCTCCTTCAACATCACCATCCATTTCCACCATCTACAGCATCCAACACTTTAAACTTTCATCTCCCTCTTCCATTCCGCCAACCCCCTCTCCTCCCACCACCATCTGAAGCGTCTAAAAACTAAAATCCCACCCCCTTCCCCAATCTAAAACCATAGGCATATGATTTCTACAGCAATCAAAATAACAAATTGATTTCTACATCTTATTTGCACTAGAGTTCCGTCCCTACAATTCTTTTCTTCTCTTGAATTTCAATCTCGTAAATCAATTGAATTTGAGGAAACATGAAAGAAGAGTGATTATTGATTAGTTAGTGGATCTCCGGAAGAACAAAACCCTCACATTTGTAATGCTTGGACCGTCGACTAAGACTACCACTCCGGTAATGTCTGGAACTTTGTAGCAAACCCATTACTGTAATCATCATCCCGTTACCGGAGTTAGGCATCAAAAGTGCCTTCTTACAAATTGATGTTTTGGGTGATGAAAATGTCTCTCGGTACCGAAAAAGATGGAAACGGTGATGTAATTTACAGACATGAAAGGGACAAAGCCGGTGGAGAGGGAAGATGGAGGATTTTGACTTTTGATGAAGATATAATTGGGGATTTTCTTGTTGTTAATTTTAATAGTATGGGGAGGAAATTATCATAATAAATTCTGGAGGTAGTAAAAAATACTTGGCGCAAGTCTATTTTTTTTAACATTGTAAAGAAAATGTGGTGTAGAAGTAGATTTAGTAGTCTTATGTAGGGTAACAAGTAGATGTCATGTTTTTCATTCTAATGTGGTACAACGGTAAATTTTCTGTGGTGCGAATAAATGTCTCCAAAAAAAAACCCAACTTGACTATCAGAACACAGATGAGCAAATAGATGAGTTGAGTTTGTCTCTCTCCACCAACACCACAAATATCCAACAAATTTAACCACTACCTTACTAGTTTATTAATAAAAAAACAAATTCACCCCCTTTCTTCAAAAAACCATTACAAGATAAAAATGACCCACCATCCATTTGCTCCACTTATTTTCATTTGCCATCATTTTTGTGGGGTACATAACCTATTTTCGATCCCATTGTTGGCCAAGGCCATTACTATCACTCTTAGAGGAGAATTGTGAAAACTGAAGCTTGAATGGAGATCCAACCAAAACATTCTTGAAGAGAGCAGCGCTGACTTTTCTTATGATTTTTTTTAAACATCAATTTTTTGGCACTTCTATTGGTATCCCGTATTTTCTAATGACACCCATTATTTTATTAAATTTCTTTTACTACTAGGCACCACAAAATTGATATAATACACCACAAATTATTAAATGTTGCAATATATTACAACTTAGTCCTTTGTTAATGTAAATATACAATGTTTTCCCTTTTTTTTTTCTCAAACCCTAATTCATCATCTACTCCTCCAGCCGCCACCCAATCCTCTCCCTAGCTTCCCCCTCTTCCTCCCTAACAGAAACCCACCCCATCCACGGCCGTAACCTTTTCTTTGAAGCTGGAATAGCAAAAAAAAAAGAAAGATCGACATTTTGAGCTGCAATTTCGTAGCAGGTTTGCAGGTGGGAAGGAGGCTCGTTTCACAGTAGAGGTGGGGGATGGAGACCGCGTTTTGAAGCTGGGGTGGGTCTGATTTTTCTACTGAAATCTGATCTCCATTAAATCCGGCCACCCGATCTCCATGAAATCCGGTCACCCGCACCTGCATTTCACAGCCCCCTCCGCTTCCCCTATCTGTAAATCGCATTGATTTTTTTGCTGCTAATGCAGCTTCAAAAAAAAGAAGTGTTATTTCTTGGTTTACGGTGGAGATGGTGTGTTTAGAAGATGATGGTTGCAGGTTCAAGGTGTGGATGAACGGGTTGGTGCTCATGGGTGGTAATGGTGGTTGCGGCTGAGGGATGTTTTGGGGTGGTTTGATTTCGGTGTTAACGGTGGCGGGTTGGGTGGTGGAAGGTGGGTGAAGATGATGAAGATAGGCATTGGTCTTAAAGATGAGGGTTTATTTTGATTTTTTTTATTGATGATGGACTTATGATTGTGTGATTAATTTTTTAGAGGACTAGTTTATAATTTCTAAAAGTTGTGGTGTAAGAAGTGGGTTTCTTATTATTTTTGTGGTGTGTGAAATAAGAAAATAATAAAAATATTCATGTGGTGCATAAAGTAAGTTTTTGTGGTGCCAGAAGTAAATGAGTGCCGGTAGTAAAAGTAGGGGTGCCAATAGAACCCACCTTTTTTTTAATAACAAATCAACATCTTCCACCTCCACTAACCTTGCAGTCACCCTCAATCCTACCTTACCCGACCTTGTCGTACCCAATCTACCATTCCCAACCCACCCCACCTCGTTTACACCATCCTACCACTTAGAGCATCTACAATCATAAACCTATTAAAAGGTTTATCATCACTCCACATCACCATTTTATAAACCTTTTATCTGTAACCCTATTCTACACGATCGATAAACTTTTAAAAGGTTTATGGCTTGGTCCACCAAAATACATTTTTCTCCTTATATTTCTTCTATGAACCGGTTTATTTCTACAAACCTTTTGGTAGTTTCTCTATCCTAATCACCCTAGCCACAATGGTATAAACCGTTCAAAAAGCTTATACAATTTTTCTTCAATCTTCCATTGGAGATGCTCTGATCTCAGCCCTACCTAACCAACCCAACCCTACCCTACCACCACTCCCACCTACCCTACCACCCAATACTCTTCCCTGCCACCCACATACCTCATCCTAACATAACTATTAGGATCAAGCGCTTACCGTTCTACTAAAACTGATTAGCGTTAGTAAAGGTGCTACTATGTTTCCTTATAGCACGCCCGCCTAACACTTGACTTGTTTTTTTTGTTTGGGAAGTGTGGGCCTATAAGAAGAGGGTGGGGCCCAACACTTGGTTTTTTTGTTTTTTTAATTGTGCTGGAAGCAAGGCTTGAACTCGGGATATCCTGCTCTGATACCATATTAGGATCAAACGCTTACCGTTGTACTAAAACCAATCGGTGTTAGTAAAGGTGCTATTATATTTCCGTGTATCAATAACCCTCACCCCTACCCTACGCCACTCAGCCTACATTGTCTATTCATCTTACCTCACCCTACCCTACACCCTACCCTATCTAAGAGCATCTCCAATGATAAAGCTTTATCACAATGCCACATCATCATTTTATAAACCTTTTCTCTATAAGCATTTTCTCTATAATTCATAAATCTTTTGAAAAGGTTTATAGCATGGTCCCACAGCACATAAACTTTTTCTCTACTTTTTTTTTTCTACCACACAACGTTGAAAAAAAATAAAAAAAGCAAAGAGTTGCAGGTTACAAACCGGTTTGTGCAGACAAACCCTTTGCATAAAGCTTTTGCTGAGTCATCTTCCTCCAACAGTGATAAATCTTTTGTAAAGCTTTGGAAAAAAATTCAAATCTCCTATTGGAGGTGCCCTAATCATACCACATCCTCTTTACCGGGACCTTATTGTGTGGTCTCTCCACATGCATTGAAGTGACCCGAAGGTTGATCAGAGTCACACAGTTTACATCATAGATGTAAATTGTGTGGCTCCAATCAACTCACGGGTCACTTTAATATAAATTCCCTCAGCACCCAATAACTTCTCCTCTTCACCATACTTTACTATGAGTTGGATCGGGCGCACAAGATATTCCAAATGGGGTGATTGGAATATCGAGGGTTTTAGAACATTTTAAAATTTTAACTTAGATTTATCGGAGTGAAAAAACTTTAAGTTTTTAGCTAATCAATTAGGAAATAGATCTAAAGATGACTAGATACAAAACTTAAAGATACAAATTGATAAAGTAAGCAAGATAACTAAACATGTTTAAGCAATTGTATTGATTGAAGTAATTAGCACAATTACACAAATACATGTTTTAATCTTATTAAGCAACTAGATGCAAAACCTATATTGAACATAAAAGATAAGGTTTGATATGCAAAACACACGGATTAAGAGCAATCACACAACTGTTGGAAACCGAACGATCCAACTCAAACTATAATGATTCTGATCCGACCCGATTTTTTTTTCAGGCTCGCCGCAGCAGAAGCAGCCCCCGCTGGAACATGACATTTTTCAGATCAGGAATTCAATATTGTGTTCGAGTCATTTCCAGGTGAATCAAATACAACCCAACAATGAAAGCGAATAAAACCAACTCGAAATCTGAACAAAAAAACTTTTATAAATTAAATATCATTTAGATCAAATGCATAAGTGGTTAGAGATTATACCAACACCTGAGGATTGAGAAGATGATGAAGTTGATAGAATCAATGTTACGGTTTAAGAAGGTGACTGATTTTTCCCAAACACTTCGTTTTTTCAAATTCTTTTAAGATTGTGCTGAGTGTTCTAATTTTTTTTTTGCTTAGAGCCCTCGATATCCGGAACCCACTGGTCCAACTAATCTAAAGTTCGGCCAGGGTCGTGCCTATAGAGTCTGACTTTTATTCAAAGGTAAAGTCTGGCCAAGAGCTCATTCAACTGAAAATGCTGAGTTCTGATGAACTTGTTACTGCAATGCTTTGATGTAAATGATCAAACAAGATAGAGTATACAAAGCATACAAACCAAATCAAGATCAAGACTAGATGTGGATGTATAAAACATAAGATGTAGATGTTGGAAGTAGCGCCCGAAAGACAATTTATGTAATTGTTTTTATAATTAATAAATGACAGATTAATTCTCATCTTATTATTTGCTTTGTGCTTATAAGAAATACACTACTGAAAACCCCAAGTCGTATCATATGTAGCCATATAACTTAGTGTGTGTCACACATGAGGATTAAGTTTATGGTGATACACTTGAAATGTTAGTCCATGGTGAAGTTAATCAAAGTATGTGGTCTATTGATTAAACCATCATTAATGCGCCCAGATTACTTTATGGTGTGACCGTCTTATCCGGACCGTCGACATTGGTTGTCTATGTGGGGCATTTATATATGATGAGAGTCATATAGGATTGGACCGATTTAATCTGCGTTTCTCATATAATTCCATGAATGAGAAATCTTATTAAATCACAAGATGATCATCTATGGATTAACCTTAATCCTGAAGTGATTACATACTCCTACTTGTTTCAGGATAGGGTTTGATGTGTTCGTTAAGGATCTCTAAGAGGCACGGTCCGAATCACTTTCACGTTGGCACTATTCTGGAATGAGTGAGAAGTGTGTGTCTCACAGATATGGAATCCATTCCTTCATGTGGGAAGTAGAAAGACAATCCCCTTATTTGTTAATCCTAGAAACTGATCGATCCGCAGAGTTCGTATTGGTTATGAACTAATTGATCACTAGTGGGTTAATGGTAAATAAGGATAAGATGTATTGAAGAAGGTTTACGGAAATAATCCAGCTTCATTACGGATAGTCTATGGAGGGTTAGTTTATATGTAATGATTATATCAATGGGCACTTATCGACTTGACTCGACGTTTTGAGAAAAGTTATATCTATAATCGATAGAGTTCAGTTTCAGATTTATGGTGGCGTAGTTCCAGAATTAATAAGTTGAGTAGAAATATTCTGTTTGATGAATATTTTATTTAATTTATTGGAGATACTGGTTATAGGTCCATGGTCCCCGGGTTGGCTCCCAACACACGAGTGTTTTCTCGTTTTATGGAACCTCGAGAATAAATTAAATTGTTGGTCTATTTAATGAATATGCAATATTATTTATTTGGTAAATAATATGTAAAATATAAAATACATTTTCTATTAAAAATTATTGACAATTGTGGTGCCTATTATTGTGAGAAAATTAGGAAAAGTAATTTTCCTAGATTATGTCACATGTGTAATTAGTTAATTATTTATTTGTTTGATAATTAATGGAAAAGAGATAAGAGTTTGGGAATTATCTCTTAACTTATGGAAAATATCTTTTCCTTATGAGAATAGGTAATTGTATTGTGAAAATGATAACTCTCTTTTTACTAGTTATTTTCGTACATAAAGATATTTCCCCCCAACACAATTAGACATGAAAATCGCACCACATTCACAAATAAAGGAAGAAAAATTAGTTTCTTGCCTTTGTCATTAAGAGAAGAAAAACCTAGGGTTTTTTCTTGTGCATATTCGAGGAGGTTCTATGGCGAGGATCGACGTCCACCAGTCGTCGCTTGGAGGTACAATCCGGAAGATCACGGCTTCTCCCTTGGTCGATTGCCTATTTCTCTCTGGTTATGGTAAATCTACTAACCTTCTTGTAGATTAATTTATTATGCGAATCATATCGTGGTAAAATCGTAAACGAATTTAATTCGTAGCTTCACAGTATGATCGATCGGCGTCTCGATCGGTGTTGAGAATCGAGATCCGACGATCCAATTATGGATCGGATCCAGATTCGGATTTCGGTATATCCAGCAGTAGACATGTTCCTACTCCATGCTGGACATGAAACACATAATTTAAATAAGTTAACGAAAATATATTAAAGACTAATATGTGATGTTGGGCCGATATGTTAAGTGGGCTCAGGCTTGGTGTCAGGTTCAGTCTCTACATCAACTCCATCCCTCGTAAGAGGAAAAGACTTGTCCTCAAGTCATAAAATTCAATGGACGCTTGGTCCGGTGGATGGTATACTAAAATGTTATAAACATTGAATGTTGAGGAGACATGCCTTTCTTTTGGTAAATCAATGACATACACATTGCTACCAATCCTCTTAACACGAAAAAAGGCCAATGTGTTTTCGTTTCAACATGTACTTGCAAACTGGAACATCTCCTTCCTCAAGTACACCATCACTGAATCCTCTTCCTCAAACTTTTTTCTCATCTTACAAACATATGTTTCTTGTTTATTGATATATAATGTTAATTATCTACCTCCCCATCAGCTTAATCTTTTAGGAGAGCTGGTAGTTCAACATGGTATCGGAGTAGGAGATCCTTAGTTCAAACCCTACTTCCAGCACAACTAAAAACAAAAAAGAATACCAAGTGTTTGGCGCCTCTCTCTTCTTACAAGCCAACACTTCCCAAACAAAAAAATCAAAGTGTTGGGTCTCTCTCCCTTATTATAGGCCCACACTTGAGGGGGCATATTGATATATAATGTTAATTATCTACCTCCCCTTCAACTCAAGCTTTTGGGAGAGATGGTAGTTCAATATTGTTTGTACTTAGAGTAGGATTTTTGTAAGTTTTCACACACATCCTAATGTAACTGTGTGATTGAGGAAGCCAAAGAGACACCATCCTCACTTTTTGGGGATGTGGGGGTAGTCAGATCGACCAAAAAATTAGGTGTCTTAGTGTAGACGATTGAGAACGGTGCTCTACTAGTTGATCAATTGATCATAGCATTAAAGGCAATCAACATGTGCCAAAGCAAGGTCCCATTTTTTCATCCGCCTCATGCCAGTGTTTTGATCATGTTTCCTAGTGTCATATTCATAGCCTTAGTTTACCCATTGGTCTGATCGTGATAGGCACTACTCAGTTGTAACTACGTTCAGAACCTCATCCATAATTCACTCCATGAATGGGACACAAACTTAACATCTCCGTCGGATGTGTTATCCAAGGAAGTCTATGTAGTATGACAATTTCATTGAATAACAGTTGGGCTATCTAGCTTGCATCGGCAATTTTCTTGCAAGCTATGAAATGAGCCATCTTGCTATACCTGACTACAAATACAAAGTCAAAATGTCTAAATGTCTTAGGAAAGACCAGGACAAAGTCCATATATAAGTATACAACTCAGTCTTGTTGACTGAACCGTTGTTAGCCTGATAAATGCCACAACGTTCCATAAATTTGTAGTGTCCTTCCTCAACTGAAGTCAATATAAACGCTCTTATAAAAGAGCCAAGGTTTTATCTCTTCATGTATGGGCTGAAAGACCTCATTCATGTAGTTTTGTCTCCAAATAATCCCTGAGAGATATTCTGAGGATGAAAAGTTTGTTCCCTTGAAAAGAAATCCCTCTTTAATGATATAATCATCATGTCCTCATTTGTCATTACTCTTGTCCCAGGTACTCATAAAATTAAGATCATCAACATAGGTCTCAGGTAGAGTATAAAAGCTTTCCAACTCAGCATGTAATGTAGTCAAGAGACAATCTTCCTGGTTATAGCATCGACAACCTTATTGTGTTCCCTAGCCTTGGGTTGTAGCAAAAAATTGAACTTGTGTAGGTAAATGAACCAACGTACATGCATTTTGTTGATGTGCTTATGAGTCTGAATGTATTGGAGCGTCTTATGACCACAGTTAAGTAAAAACTCCTTTCGGATCAAGTAGTGCTCTCTTTGTTAGAGAGCTTTAATGATGGCATATAACTCTTGTTCATATGTAGTCCACTTGGACCATGACTCGGATAAATTTTCACTAAAAAAGGCCACATGTTTTCTTGCTTGGATCAACATTGCTCCAATACCCACCATTGAAGCAACAGTGTCCACTTGGAACAACTTGTCAAAGTTTGGAAGGACTAAGAGATGTGTAGTTGTTAAAATTTGTTTAATCAGGTGGAAGCCGGAGACTTGGTCTTTTTCCCACTTGTAGGATCCCATCTTCAAACAACTAGGTAAGAGGTGCTACTTTGACACTTAAGCTCTGTATGAAACGCATGTAGAAGAAGAGGAAATTGTGTAGCTCACTAACCATGTAAGTGTGGGCTATTTTTCTGATGGCTACTACTTTCTTTGGATCAATATGTATCTCCCCTCCAATAATAATGAATCCCTGGAATAGTAGTTTAGTTTGTGAAGAAAATACATTTTTTGATGTTCATGTACAGTTTGTTATCCATCAAAACCTCTAGGACCTCTCTCAAATGCTTAACATGCTCTATCCCATCCTTATTGTATATGGGGATGTCATCAAAATAAAGCGCGACTCACTTATGGATGAAAAGTTTCAGCACTTCATTCATCAGTCTCATGAAAGTGCTAAGGGCATTACATAACCGGAATGACATAACCAACCATTCATAGAGACCATTTTTGGTCTTGAAACTTGTCTTCCACTAGTCATCAGACCTGACCCTGTTCCGGTGGTACCCACTTGTCTAATCCGTCTTAGTGAAAATTGTTGGTGTAGTGCCCTAAACAGGATTGGGTTGGATCAGATCCTACTGGGTCGGGTCATTTCTACTACGTCTTTATGTTTATACATATAATAAATGCCTTTCATGTTATTATATATTTGTTTGTCTAATGAACTAATTATGATATTGCATATATGATAGCATCCCTGTTGTCAAACTGTGATAGAGCAATCATAATAGTGATTATGGTTGATGAGATCTCGATTCACGTTACATGGTTTGATACTTAAATGTCTCTAGTCGTATGAGCTATTAAATGGGATATTAATAGTACGGTTAGACTAGCACGTATTAGATGTCTTCAATCTTATGAAGATAGAGATAGATCTCGTCTATCGAAGTGTAGGGACACTTGGAATGTATGTGGACATCTATTAGAGAATGCGTATGTTAGACTGACCGACTTATTTTATTAAGTGTCACACCATGTGACGGCTTTGTAATTATCCTTAGACCGGATTCTTCATAATATCATGGTATGAATTCTCATGCTTTGACACTATTGAGGTTTCCTCTAGCCACAAGACGATCATGCAGTAGTGCTTGGTATGATATTGAAGCATGCGTTGGATTTATATTGATCATCCAAAAATCACATTTCCTAATGGTAGGAGTAAATATCCGAAAGGGTCTTCTTATAAGAAATATCTTATTCTTGAAAGTTTTTGCAAAGCGAGAGTAATGTGTTACTTCGAGAGAATAATATATCCAGATTATAAGATACAGTTGTTAATGTTTTGACACTTATGATACAACCGTATGCATATTATAACATCGATAGGATTCTATTTGCACGGTAACCGTTTTACACGAAAGGTTGTAGTCAAAGCACTTGACTTTTTCCGATGATTGAGGGTCATGACTTGTTGTTAGACGCTGATTGTTCAGGGTCAATTTATAGTGTTTTTAATGATATATTTTACATCAATTTCCCCCGTATATGGATGTTTTTCATAGAAATCGAGCTTATAATCGATTAATTGAGTAAATAGTGTTTTTAATAGGTTAATTGCAAAATGTAACGATTTATGTGCTTAAATTGTGATTTTATGTTATTTTGGATTGTGTTACGCTTTGGTATATTTTCCTATGTTATAGATACATATTTTGGCATGCAAGAGGATTAAATGATGAGGTTTTGCATGGAAGAGAATTGAAATGGAAGGAAGGGAGATAAAGCTTGGAATGAAGCTTTCAAGCAGCCGAACTTCCGATGCAGTTCTTGATATGATATACACTGATTTGACTCTCAACCTCAAGAGAAGATTTGTAGGGCTTGAAGAGAGGATTCTACAGGATTTTGAATCACTTCATTCCGACTTATGAGGTTCGAGATATGAGCGTTACAAGTTTGGGTGCTGTTGCTGAAACTACTGGAAAATCCCGAAAACGACTCGTAATACGACGGGCTAGTCAAAAAGGCGTTTTCTGAAGAAGAGTCCTTAATGAAAGTTGTAGAGTTTTCCGAGAGCTTAATTATGACATTCGGATCATAATTTTGGAGGTCTACAACTCAAGATATGAATTTTAGAAGTTTGAGTTCGAATCGGTGAACCAAAGCGTCAAGCAATCACTGTAGCAGCCGACATACTCCAAATCCTAATTGGAAAAGGATTTAATAGCAGCCGCCTCTCTTTTCCAATATATCTATATAAAGCTGCAGAATGTAACCCTAATAATATCATATAATTCATACAAAATATTCAGCCGCATATCACAAAGAAAGCGGCCAACTTGCTTTCATACGGTCACCCGAGCCTTGTGCTCGGGGTGATCCGGGTTAGATTAGGATGTCGCTTTTCTTCCGCTTTCGATTCATGGATTCAATCATGTACCAAACTACGTGAGTTTATTTATTTAATTTATTCAGTCCTTATTCGTTTTTTATGATCTTTAATTTATTTTGTATCGTTCTATGATTTTGATGCTATGATGTGAATTAGATCGAGAGATCAGTTTGCTATTGATACGTTTACAACATACGGAAGTTGCGTAAACTAGATCACCATAGAAAGATAGGATTTTTAATCATTAATGATGACAAATTAATTGGTTAATTATCTAGGTTGTTAGGTTCTAAAATACGAGAGTTAACTTGAATCTACACCTTCGTTTTGTATGGAATATTGGTCTGAACATTCGAGAGAGGAGAGATCGATAATTAGATTCGCTAAGGAATTAGGAATTTGTATCTCGTGTAAAGGTGAAACCACAATTTGAATTAAAATCATGAGATGAACTAGGTTGAGATCACTTGGTTTGTATGATGTTTGATCCCATGTATTCTTAGTTTAGGTCGTTTTATTATTCGTAGCTTAGATTTATCTTATTCGCTTTATTTGTTCTTTGTGTTTTTATGTTCGCACTTTCGCTTATTTGTTTTCTTGAGTAACAATTGAGAGAGTTAATGAAATTAGATTCAACATCCCAATTCCTCGTGGATCGACTCCTTACTTATCTCGCTTTACTATCAACAACCCGGTATTCGGCCGGTTAGGAGTTAGTTTTGCAATTAGGTTAGGGTTTATAAATTTTCTTTTGTTTAGTGATGCAAAATCCCTCCAACAAAAGTGGCGCCGCTGCCGGGAATCGGCGCTTTGTTGAATTTGGTTGAATTAATTTCTCGATTTTGTTACGTTTTTTTTTATTTTATTTTTCGTTTTCAATAAAAGTAGCGTTTAACAAATCGAGAGTTTTTATTTTTCCCTTGTTTCGATGACCGTTGGGTTAAGAATGTGCAAAAAGTTTTTTACTCGATTCGTGAAACGTGAAGTATAATCTAATCTTAACCTTGTGTGCTCTGTGCTAAAATTTATCTCGCGTCGTTGTATGTGTTGATGATGATTAATTAGGTTTTTCTGTGTTGTTCTGCGTTTCGCATATATTCGTTGTTTGGACGAAGCGTTCGTAAGTGAACGCCCGTCCGCTTCATAATCTGCAGTGAACGCCCGTTTGACTTGCGAACGAGCGTCCAGGGCTAAAAATTCAGGTGAACGCCCGTCTGCATTAGTGAACGCCAGTCCAGGGAGCCAAAATTGATACAGAGTCTTCAGACGTGCATTGAACGAGCGTCCGCCGCCGCTTTTTGCATAAACCGACTTAAGCCAAACCGCCTCTATCCTCTATAAATACAGCCCTTATGTAAACCCTAATCATACCATATTTTCTTATACACGAATTTCACAAGGAGCAGCCGCACTTTTGGAGTTCCAAGGCCGGTCACCCGAGCCTTGTGCTCGGGTGATCCGAGGTTAGATTAGGATGTCATTTTTCTTCCGTTTTTGATTCATGGATTCAGTCATGTACCAAACTACGTGAGTTTATTTATTTAATTTATTCAGTCCTTATTCGCTTTTTATGATCTTTAATTTATTTTGTATCGTTCTATGATTTTGATGCTATGATGTGAATTAGATCGAGAGATCAGTTTGTTATTGATACGTTTACAACATACGGAAGTTGCGTAGACTAGATCACCATAGAAAGATAGGATTTTTAATCATTAATGATGACAAATTAATTGATTAATTATCTAGGTTGTTAGATTCGATTATACGAGAGTAACTTGAATCTACACCCGTCGTTTTGTTTGGTAAATCAGTCTCAACACTCGAAAGATGAGAGATAGATAATTGAATTCGCTACGAAAGTAGGAGTTCATAGCTTGAGAGATAAGTTCACTAAGAGATTAGGGATTTGTGTCTCGTGAAAGGGTGAAACCACAAACTGAATTAAAATCATGAGATAACTAGGATTGAAATCACTTGGTTTGTGCACTGTTTGATCCCATGTATCTTTAGTTTAGTTTAGGTTGTGTTATTTTATTTCGTAGGTTAGCTTTATTTTAATTGCTTTTTCGTTTATTTTATTTGTTCTTTCGTTTATTCGTTTTTCCTAAGTAACAATCGAAAGGAATTAGTGAAATTAGATTCAACATCCCAATTCCCTGTGGATCGACCCTGTACTTACCCTACTATGCTATCAACTACCCGAATATGAATGTTATACCTTTCCATCTATGAATTCATGCTAAGTAAATGATCTTATTCCTTATACATGATTCATCTAGGCATGTTATAGTTACTGTCGGTTCTCGTACGCTATAACTGGTCTTATTGTTAATTAGTAGCTAATGTCGGTTTCCGTATGCTACATACCGCTGTAATGAATCTTGTGGGCTTTGAGACTTATGTGCTTCCTTGTTGTTTATGTAACTCATATGGGTAGCTACTGTCGGTTTTCCGTTGCTACGATGGAAACCTTATGAGTTATATCTGTTTAGTATAGCTAACTGTTGGTTTTCCATAATGCTATCACCTTTGACGAGTCTTAAAGCGCGTCTACATCGCATGTGTAATGAACAATACTCGCTGCTTATCGTAACTCGTCATTATTTGGTAGACGTTTATTTTATATATGTCATGTTGCAAATGAGTGGGCTAGTTTTCTTTCTTTTATTTTCTTTTATTTTTGCATATCATTCAGATGCATATCATTTAGCTGCATATCATCTAGTTGCATTGTTTTTCTATTTTTCTTTTATTTTTCTTGAGCGTAGTTAACTGTCGGTTTCCGTAATACTACCCCGTTTTCTTTATTTTTAGTTTCTGCATAGGCCGTAGTCACTGTAGAGTTGTCAGGGGTCAACTTGCTCAGCCTGAGCCTGTCAGAATTTATTTTTATTTATTTTATTTTTAGGATTGCATGTCATGTAATTTGCATTATAGTATATAAACATGTAGTTGCACCTAGCCTACTATTTTGTAATATTTCATGTATATGTAGTCCATCTTTATGTGAGCATAATTTGAATATCTCTATAAATTCTTTTCCTTATGTGCTTTATTTGTATAAGTCTAATCTTTTCCCCGTAGACTCTTTTTGCACTGATCAAGTCTGCAGGATACTTTCTATAGCGATTGTGCACTTTCACGATGTATTCAGTTGTCCTGTGATGCTCCACAGTCTACTGAGCTATGCAAGCAATCCTGGTTCTTGTTGGTTCCTCCAGAATTGCAAGCATCCAATCAGCTAAGTACTCTTACCTTTTCTTTATTTCTGCACAACTTGAGGACAAGTTGCAATCTAAGTGTGGGGGAAGGGATAGATGATTTATGTGTCTACTTTCGTTTGCTCATATTTTTAGTATTTCTATGAAAAGTGCTTAATTTTCAAATTTTTTTGTTATATCCCGAGTAGACAAAGGCATATCTTTGCTTGAGTTTATATCATTTTTGCTATATTCTCAGATATTTAGTAATTTTAGTTGTTTCACCCGACACTCTTTTCACATGCCATAGTAAATGATGAGCTAAATGTTGAAAGCCTACCCCATTTTAGTTGGAGATTTTTGATGATTATAGCATGTTTCTTTGCTTATGTACAATTCTTGAAAAGTTTAGTAGTTTGTATTCTAGGATTAAAGTATGACATATTGTGAATATCTCGTAAGTTTGAATGTGATAAGTGAAACGTGATTAAGTCTTTGCAATAGTAATAAATTGTTTACTTGAGGTGTTATGCTCGATGGTCTGCATGCTACTAGAAAATAATCTTTTCCACCGCCAAATGAAATCTCTAAGTAAACATAATTGTAATTGTGTGTGTCGAAGTCGGTTTATGATTTGGGTGAGGTAGGGTGTACTACGTATGTCCTATTCCACTATGATGACCAAAAGCTCACGACAGTTAGAAAAAGCTGCCTTATGATTGGAGTAGGTAGGGGATTATCTCGAAATGTCCTATTCTACTATGAGGGCAAGAGCTCATTCTGATTTGTGTATAAATGAAAAATAATTAAATCAACTTATGAGAATAGTGTTATGAATTGAATGAAAGACTTAGTTATCGTTGATTTTATCCCAAGTATAAACTGAAAGATATGTTGTAGGGATTATCCTCTAAGTATGTCGGAAATGTTTTAAATACTCTCTATTATTGATTCTTCGGAATAAGTATGTTTTGTGAGGTGCATGTTATAATCGTTTCTATATGTCTAATTTAAATGGGATGTTGGCTAGTTTTGCTTGAATCAATTTCAAGTGTGGATTTAGTGGAAATTTATTATGGCTATGCACACACGCACTTGGGTGAACCTCTAAACTACTTGAATATGTTTTATATTTGTATGGATGCTTATTTGTCTCGAGCTTGACTTTGTTTTGTCTTGCTCGGGACGAGCAAAAGATAAGTGTGGGGGTGTTGTTCAGAGTCAATTTGTAGTGTTTTTAATGATATATTTTACATCAATTTCCCCCGTATATGGATGTTTTTCATAGAAATCGAGCTTATAATCGATTAATTGAGTAAATAGTGTTTTTAATAGGTTAATTGCAAAATGTAACGATTTATGTGCTTAAATTGTGATTTTATGTTATTTTGGATTGTGTTACGCTTTGGTATATTTTCCTATGTTATAGATACATATTTTGGCATGCAAGAGGATTAAATGATGAGGTTTTGCATGGAAGAGAAGTGAAATGGAAGGAAGATGGAGATAAAGCTTGGAATGAAGCTTTCAAGCAGCCGAACTTCCGATGCAGTTCTTGATATGATATACACTGATTTGACTCTCGACCTCAAGAGAAGATTTGTAGGGCTTGAAGAGAGTATTCTACAGGATTTTGAATCACTTCATTCCGACTTATGAGGCCCGAGATATGAGCGTTACAAGTTTGGATGCTGTTGCTGAAACTACTGGAAAATCCCGAAAACGACTCGTAATACGACGGGCTAGTCAAAAAGGCGTTTTCTGAAGAAGAGTCCTTAATGAAAGTTGTAGAGTTTTCCGAGAGCTTAATTATGACATTCGGATCATAATTTTTGGAGGTCTACAACTCAAGATATGAATTTTAGAAGTTTGAGTTCAGAATCAGTGAACCAGCGTCCAAGCAATCACTGTAGCAGCCAACATACTCCAAATCCTAATTGGAAAAGGATTTAATAGCAGCCGCCTCTCTTTTCCAATATATCTATATAAAGCTGCAGAATGTAACCCTAATAATATCATATAATTCATACAAAATATTCAGCCGCATATCACAGCAAAGCAGCGGCCAACTTGGCTTTCAAGGCCGGTCACCCGAGCCTTGTGCTCGGGTGATCCGGGTTAGATTATGATGTCGTTTTTCTTCCGTTTTCGATTCATGGATTCAATCATGTACCAAACTACGTGAGTTTATTTATTTAATTTATTCAGTCCTTATTCGTTTTTTATGATCTTTAATTTATTTTGTATCTTTCTATGATTTTGATGCTATGATGTGAATTAGATCGAGAGATCAGTTTGCTATTGATACGTTTACAACATACGGAAGTTGCGTAAACTAGATCACCATAGAAAGATAGGATTTTTAATCATTAATGATGACAAATTAATTGATTAATTATCTAGGTTGTTAGGTTCTAAAATACGAGAGTTAACTTGAATCTACACCTTCGTTTTGTATGGAATATTGGTCTCAACATTCGAGAGAGGAGAGATCGATAATTAGATTCGCTAAGGAATTAGGAATTTGTATCTCGTGTAAAGGTGAAACCACAATTTGAATTAAAATCATGAGATGAACTAGGGTTGAGATCACTTGGTTTGTATGATGTTTGATCCCATGTATTCTTAGTTTAGGTCGTTTTTATTATTCGTAGCTTAGATTTATCTTATTCGCTTTATTTGTTCTTTGTGTTTTTATGTTCGCACTTTCGTTTATTTGTTTTCTTGAGTAATAATTGAGAGAGTTAATGAAATTAGATTCAACATCCCAATTCCCTGTGGATCGACCCCTTACTTATCTCGCTCTACTATCAACAACCCGGTATTCGGCCGGTTAGGAGTTAGTTTTGCAATTAGGTTAGGGTTTATAAATTTTCTTTTTGTTTAGTGATGCAAAATCCCTCCAACACTGATCATGATCGTTAAGTGTGAAAGATATTTTGGTAAATACACTTTGTACTTATGGACAACATATTCGGAAACATAGCAGGTCACACACATATGAACAACTAGCCAGAATTAATTTTGTAACACCCCAAAATATTGGGTTGTTATCAAGACTTACCTTATACTATTATGTTGGTTTATACAATTATAAGAACCTGCGTTGAAAATTATAATGTGGAAATGTATAATTTTTATTTTATTTTTATAAAGGACCGAATAATTGCAAATATAATTTTTTTAGATAAATATATATAGATACTTTTGAAACTATAGCATTGGTGATAAGGTTGACAGTACAAAGTTGGGGAAATGCTAATGTTTTGGGAATTGCCGTATCTTGTTGTTCATATTCCTAGGAGAGGAAATACTACAGTCCAGTCAATACAAAAAAACTGGACTGTTCAGTTTATCGTTAGATCAAGATTAAATAATAGCAACCGTTGGATTGATTTGATGTATTATTAGTTATTGTGTATCATAAAGCAATAAAACGGCTACCAATGCAATATCCAACTACGACTTGTAAAATACCTAAAAGTCCTTTCTACTAAAAAAGTGAAAATAATATTTCAATTCTCATCTATTCACCTCTTCTCCTCCGGCCCTCCCATGTATCCTCCATCTCCATCCTCTCAGTTTTATTTTATTTTATAAAGTGGTACATCCTCTGTCGTTTAATTTAACACATTAAAACAAACACACCTCTTAAAATCTTATTTGATTCTCTTTAAAAAAAAACATATTTTTTTGTTTCGTAAGATATCCTAGACAATTGTGATACTAATTCTTCGAGGTTTGCTACATGCTCGAACCCATTTTAGCCCCAACTAAGCCGGCCACTCTATACATGGCCTCAACAGAACGACGACTTGATCCATTTATTGCCCTCAGAATTTCCATACGATACCAATTTTTATATAAAAATAAATAAATAAAGCATCTTGACAATAATAATATGTTTTTCATTAAACTTGGATAATAAGAATGTTATCCATATGGGTTTCTACAATTTCATTGATTTTTAGGGCATAAACTTTTTTTGAGCTATGTATACGTAGATATAAAAGGGCAAGAAATAAATATAGGGGGTTCTATTTGGACCCCCATTTTTACTACTTGCACCACATTATTGATTATTTTTCTTTTACTTTTGCACACCACGTAATTACTACTTACACAACATTAAAATAAAAAAAACTTAAAAACTACACTTTAGTCCCTAAAATTATACAAAACACTAAAATAAATACAAATTAAATAAAACTACTAAATACATACACCTTTTCTTCTCCCACCACTTTAATTCAAACACTTCTTCCCCAAAAAACCTCCCAATCGGTGGTTACCAAAATTAAAAAAAAAAACTGTAAATTGAAAGAGAAGAGAAGAGAAGAGGAAGAAGAAGGGAAGAAGAAGGGAGAGTTCACTTCGAATTGTAGAAGAAAAGAAGGAGAGAAGAATAATCAAGGTATGTGAATCTTTGAAAATGTGTTTGAATGTTTGTGGATTTGTGTTTAAATGGAAGTGAATTTGTGTTTGATGTAATGGGTTTAAATTCTATGTAATGGGTTAGTATTTGGATGTAATGGGTTATGTTTATTGGGTTGTATTTTGGTTTTTCCGGCCATTTTTCCGGTTGGAAGGCCGGAGAAGATGATGAAACAGGGGACGCCGGTGAGACCGACGCCCGTTGTAGGTTTCAACGTCATCCGGATCGTCCGTCCCACCGTGTGGGAAAATTAGTTTAGCCCTGGAACGCCGGTATACATGACGTTGTAGTTGTTCCTACAACGCCGCTTGGGTGACGTTTTAGAACATTGGCTTGGCAATATGTTAGCCATAAACGCCGCGGGTTTTGACGTTGTATTGACCTATGAAACGTTGTTACCAAAGGACGCCCGCAGCGTTGTCATGCCAATGTCTTGCACTATAAACGCCACCGGTGATGACGTTGTAGAGGCTTTTCAACGCCGCGGTGTTGACGCTTGATGACGCTTTAGAGGTTTTGTTACTTTAGAGATTACATTGGTTATAACTTGTTTATGGTTAGTCTGTTTTATGAATTTTTTTATCAAATTATTGTTAATGTTACATTGTATGAGGTTTATGTCTTATCCTTGAGCTTTGTTTATGAATGTCAACTTTCTTTGTTAGTTGATTTTTTCATTTGACTGACAATTTATTTCTTGTATCATGTGTAGGAAATTATGACTAAGACGAGGTCTGGTAAGACTGTACGCTTTGCAGATAGCGATGAAGGTACCGCATATGGATGAAGGTGCTGCTGAAGCACCCCTCGAAGCTCAAGTTCAGCCTAGTATTGTTTCTGAACATACAAGTGTGCCATATAAAAGAAGGAGTAAACGACTAAAGAATGTGCAAGCAGAGATAGGAAATGCGAATGAGCCAACGAAGGTCAGGTTTAGAGAGACAGATGAGGTAGTTGAGACCAATGAGTCAGTTGCAGTTGATCCAGTTGATCCAGTTGCAACTGATCCAGTTGATCTAGTTGATCCAGTTGCAACTGATCCAGTTGATCCAGTTCCAGTGTCTAGGACAGTTGATCCAGATTCGCGATTCCAAGATCATTGGGGCCACCACTGAGTCAGTGGATATGGAGACACAATCGGGAGTGCAAGATCCTTCTCGTATAGCTTGATCGATTCTGCAGATTCTAGTACTCGTTGGTGCCATTACGAACGTAAAGCCAATCGATCGGGGCCACTATATAGTGAGGCATCGTAATGTTGGTGCAAGTATAGAGACAGACATCCGGAAGTGCCGGGCACCGGCAGAGGCGTATGGTGAGTGTTTACAATATGACAAAGGATGATGGTGTGGTGGTAGACAACGATGTTCTATTGGGGAAGGATTGGAAGGAGCATGTTGGTTACGCGTTGTTGAATAAAAATGTATGTTTTTAGGTTTTATAATCTTATTACATATTTGGTGAACTTATATTTTTTCACATATCTAACTTTATATATAAACTCATTTGAACAGGACCGAGGTATAATTGGATGTAAGCAGTACACATCTTCCTTGAAGATATGGAAGATTGATGAAGAATGTGATTTAATTCAAGGCAAGGCTGAGAGCTAACCCGTTGTACAATCTGGTACAATCTTCATATAGCCAAGCGAATCGTGTGGTAGTTTGTGCTTTTGTTGAGAGGTGGAATCCGGTAACAAACACTTTCCATTTGCCATTCGGTGAGATGAACGATCACATTAGACGATGTCCGATATATCACAGATTACCGGTTGATGGAATGGTCGTGAACTATGAATTTGCAAAAGAGGACAACCTGATTACATTTGTTCACGAGTCGTTAGGGATTCCAATAGCGAGGCGTGACAATGGAGTTAGAACATGTTGGTGGCCTAAGAGTGTCCAAAAGTTGGCTAAAGAACGATCTTGCGGGTAAATGCGGTGTAAGAAGCAATCGGGGGTGAGGCATCGAGTTCGGTCGACTAAGCCGATAATTCTGCGTGGATCAAGTCGTGCGCGCGGATATCTGTTGTATCTTCTTGCATGTACTTTGATGCAAGACCGTAGTGGGATAAGATAAACATTAACTACCTTCATTTTCTATGGGATATGGATAAGGTTGGTGATTGGGCTTGGGGTCTTTGCCACACCGGCAAATCTTTACCGGCACACTATCGAAGGCCACTAGAAACGATCTTGTTGGAATTTCTCGGATACCTAACATTGTTGGAGGTAACACTTGTTTTATAAATATTTTTTTTGTTTTTTGTCTTTATGTTTGAATGTTTAAAGAAATATTTTGTAATATGTGTTATGCAGGCATGGGTGTATGAACATTTTCCTTCATTGCGACCTCCACCAAACACGAAATTCATTGAAGGGGAGATGGTACGGACATTAAAGTGGAAAAATGTTACGGGAATTAATGACACTGTGGCATTGTCATCGTTAAGGCATACAAGAGAGGACTTGGACTTGATGGAGGCCCGAGAAGTAAGTTAACTAAATTTATAATAGGACAATGTAACTTGTCTGGTTCTGTTGAACTTACATTATCTATTTTGTAGGTTGTTTGGGATGCTTATCGGCAATTTAGAACGGTGCCTGAGAATGACGTCTGTTGGTTCTATGGGTGCATAAGGACATTGGACATTGAAGAGGTGTATCACCCAAACCGTGTCGTTAAATCAATTTGGCCATATTCAAGGTATCCTCGGTCACCAATTCCTCCAAAGGCATCGAATCGAAGCGGGAAGGCGAAACAGTACAATGTCACTCATGAATCACGCGACGATGACTTTATCCATTTTGCAAATCATCTAGTCAATAAGGAACAAAGGATGGGAAAATCTAGGTTTGATTGGGAATGCACATCCGAGTATATGACTTGGTATCGAGGTGTTGCCGCGTCGTCGTTTGACCGTGTCGAGAAAAGAAAGCAACGAGATTCAAGAGAGGTTTTTGAATATACAATCTATTTTGTTGTTTCCGTTTTCAATTTAATGAACGTTTTTATGTTTAACATGTAGGATAATGAATGCAAGGGTAGAGTGATTGATGCGGTACGAGATGCGATTGGAAATGCTTCTAAAAAAACCAAAAAGGATTTAGTGAAAGCGCTTCAAATGGCGTAAGAGTTCCCGACTACAGTGCATGTACACAAGATGTTGAAGATGATGGTGTCGAAGCACAAGAATCTAGTCGATACAAGTTGAAAGACCAAAGAAGCGTTAAGTGGGCGCGAAAAAGACTTAGTTGTCTTATAACATTGAAACATTTATAACTTTGACACGTTTATTACTTTCATAAGTTTAATGTTTGGGTTGTTTAAAATCGTGTTTATATTTAGTATTTGGATTTTGTATTTTTATTCCCCGTTGATTTCCTATTTGTTCGTATGCGATTTGGGTTATTTGGCCTTTGATGTTTGAAATTGTGTCACTTGAATTGGTGTGGGAAAGAAAGAGAAAAATGTTGATTCTGGGACAAAACGTCATCCATAGTGACGTTTTAATTGATGTATAAACGTCAGCGGTGATGACGTTTGAAGCCCCAAAATCATCAACTCTCTGTACCTAAAAATCTTTAAAACGTCGATCATCTTGACGCTCCCAAAGCTTATATTAACGTCATTATGGATGACGTTTTAAGGATTTTTATGGACAGAGAGTTTGATGATATTGGAGCTTCAAACGTCATCACTATCGACGTTTATATCTCAATCCAAACGTCACTCTGACTGACGTTATTTGACCCAGAATCAACATTGTTCCTTTTCTTAACAAACAATCATACATCAAAATTAAACCAATTGTGCATCATGCCAATTTCACTACTTCATTGGAAATACAACATTGGAATTTAACTACTTCATTGTGCATCATGCCAAAATAATTGGAATTTACAACATTGGAATTTAACTACTTTCCTTCACTACATTTCCTTCGTCATGCCTACATTCCACGAATGATGTGTTCTTATCTGCCAATTTGAAAACCTCTTGCATCACTGTACGGCCCTCTCGTGCCTTCTTCTTTATCTTAGCATGAACATTGTTGATTGCCTTTGATGACGTACAGTTCTTCTTATCATCCTTTCTCAACATACGTAGTATATGTTTAGGCAAAATACCGTTGCGAGTCATTGTTGCAACAAAATCAACTTGTTCTCTATCAATCCGGCCGAGGTATGCATGACCCTCCTCGTACTTGAATAACTTGTGATTATGTACACAATTCAATACTCTAACGGTCCACACCTCCCTAAAGTTATCCATCAAGGTTTTCAATAGAAACGGACAACCGCATTTCTTTGTAGACGATTCTCTTGGCTTATTTTTTCCGGTACCGCCAACCTTTTTCTCGTATTCTCTTGGAAATCCACTCCTCTCACATTGGTATAAAATGAAATGTGTCCGCTTTCCGGTCATGTTGGATATCTTTTTCACAATGACAACACCTTTCTCTCTTGCCAATGCCTTGAGGTGTTTGGTGACGGCTTCATGTGAATCAAATACCTATGAATAATATATGAATGTAATGAATACCAAGTCAAGTTTAAAAATCACATACATTTAGATAGTATAAGTTTTAGAGACTTACTTGATCAGTTGTAAATATGTGGATGTACTTTCTGGCACAGGTATTCAAAGACACTGAAGGGGTGTAAAAATGAATAAATAAGTAAATAAACACAGCATTGTAGATGAAAGAAGGCAAACTGGGAGAAGAATATAGGGGCTTTGGGGCGGTGTGTGATGGTGATGGAAAGAGGGGTGATGTTTGGGAGAGGGTAAGAGATAGGGGTATATTTGTCTTAACAAATATATTAATACATAATAGCCCTGGCAATACACCGTGTAGTTTTGTTTTTGTTTTTTTAGGGAACTGTTTATCCATTTAGGAGGTTAATGGATTGTTTAGGTGTATTATTGTACACATTAATCATGGTGCACTAAAAAAGATCCAATGTACGTAATTATCTATATATTATTTCAACGGCAGAGATTAAAAAACTGGACAATTACATAACTGCACTTGTAATATCCCGATTTTTTAAAAAGGGCAATTCGGTCTTTTTGCAAAAATCAGAATATTATGTTATTTAATTAGAAGATTTAAGAAAAAGAAAAAAAGGGATAAACAAGGATTTTTCTTTTTAAAGAAAATAATTAGAGAATTGAGATTATAAAAGGAAAACTAATCCTAATTTTAACCTAGTTGTTTTTGACAAAAAAAAAAAAAAAGAGGGACGCAGAATAGGAGGGGGCGCATGTTTTAAAAAAAACGAAGAAGAAGCTTTCGCTTTTCGAGGCTAATTCGTTGCTCTTTTCAACAGACGTCTCTAGAGAGAAAGGATCACCGCGAGACGAGGATCGTTTTGATACCAACAATCCCTAGATCCGTTGACGTAAGTTTTCTTCGTTCTTGATTTAGGGTTTGTTCATCCACATCGTTAAGCAGCGTTTTCTTTGGTTTAAACACCATAGTGATCAGTTTTGGATTGATCGTTGTAGGTTGGAGGTTAAAGGTCTAACCTTTTTCAAAGCTTTGGTAGTTTGGATCGTTGTACCACGCAAATTAAGGTAACGTGGTTTTCTTATCGTATGATTAAGGTTTCGTAAAGTGGTAGAGCAATTTGTATGATTGTTTTCATGGTTTTAATTTGTTTAAGTCGAGTTTGGGTTGAATTTGAGTAAAAACGCAGAGTGCGTAAAACCGCTCTCTTGGGTGCAAGAAAAACGCGTGTAACAGTGCAAGAGAGAGAGGCTCGGTCGACCGAGCCTATCCATTCGGTCGATCGAGTGTGGGTCCATCAAGACGGATGAGTTGCTTATCCGTGACGGCTTTCTCGATGATCGGATCAAGGCGAAAGGAGAGAGCTGTCCGCACGGACAGAAAGTTTATCCGTCTGGACAGGGACTGTTTCAGTGCTGTTTTTCCTTGTTATGTGTTTCAAGCTCCATAATAGCGTATTTACTGCATAACCTTACGTGACAAAGCTCTGAATTAGCTTTTGATGCGTTTAGTTCCGGCACCACATGGATTTCCTGAAAAGATGAAGTGTGGGACCGTCGAAAGCTTTGGATTTGCCTTGTGCTTCGATAAGCTAGAGTTTATCGATGTCTGTGTATTTGCTAGGCCTTGTCCGTGTCTAGTGGTCTAGGAAAGAGAGTAGGAGATGTGAGGGAGCTTACTTGAAAACACTTAGGTGGCTAGTTAAACATCTAATCAAACATATGTGCTAGATTAATAATCTTAAACATCATGCAATGCTTGGTAAGGCATAGTACAATATCGCGATGTGTTCTCTGACCAGACAAAGTAGACTGTACCCACGCCGGTCAATCGATTCGCTAGATAAAGCGTCTGGTGCATTCTGCCGGTTATCAGACTATCGGGACTCAGATATTCCCGGGGCTACTACAGCGTGTCTCTAAGTAGGTTGCACCCAGTTGTCCTAGTACATCCTATTACTAGGCGTAGTGCCCTTGTTATTCATGATGTAACAAATTTGAGCTAAGCTAGATAACTTTGGAACCTCATGTTATGCTATGAACATAATATGATAGTTAGCTAGGGTTAACAACGGAAATGAATTAATAAAAGACGGCGTTGCTTTTATTTCTTTATGAGATCATAGTTATACGATCTTCTACGCGTTACTATGTACTTTCGTACTTACCCCGTTACGTTGTGTTTGTCTTCCCCTTTCCCCAAAGAAGATGAACATATTGCTACGGTTGACGAGTTCTTTGATGATGAAGTTTGAGATGAAGCTTTTGAAGACTTAGTTCTTTTAGTTGTTTCTTTCTTAAAACAGTTGTTTCACATTTGAACAATGTTGTCCTTCTTTTTGGTTTAGCTTCTTTTGAGATCTTTTGAGATTTGGATGTTGGATGATTAGTTCTCTTTATTGGATTTAGTTTTACAGCATTGAAAACCGTTTGTTCGATCCTTTGTCTTTTGTTTTCCCGAGTCGTTTTGTCTTCCGCGTCGTTTGGTTCTGATGTATGATGTAAGGCTTACATATGTGATTGAATTTATTTGATAATATATGTGCCGAGAGCTCTTTCCGGATAAGGGCTCGGTGTCCGGGAATGGGGCGTTACAGTTGGTATCAGAGAGAAAGGTTTTCCTTACTGTGTAGGACTTGATTTCTTCTTTAAGATAAGTGTTAGAGCTTTAGTAACCCCTCTCTTTTCTTGGTTATAGAATGGTTCTTACTAGAGGAGGAGCTAATACGAATAACACGGAGGCGGCTAACACCCAGACGAGTAACACTGAGGCAGGATTTACCGGGGTTGTGATTCCGAGAAGGAGAAGAAGTGGACTAGCTACCCAGGGCCCTACAGTTTCCCAACTTAACACCCCATTTGTGAGCAACATCATGCGTGGGGTGAATCAAGGACCAGATATCGTCGTCAGAGGTAGAGTGGAACAAGGGGGTCCTTCACGGTTTAACACCCGCGTACCGGTTACTACTGCAGCTCCAAGGACCACGAGTTGGACCGGGTTGGGACTTTCTCATCCATCGGCTAGTTAGTTTTTCAGTTATCCACAGGTATCGACGTTTCCTTCTGCACCGCTGAGTTTTACACCGCAACCGACGGTTCTACCTCCACCACCGCCTAGGTCGGATTCTTTCGTAGAACCTGGCTACACCCATCCCCAACAGAACTATCATTATCAGAATGCCCCACCAGTTCAGCAGCCAGTACATCATCATCAGTTTGGGGGTTATGACAGACCAGTGGATTGGTATGAGAAGATGAAGAAGCATAGGGTGCCAGAGTTCTTTGGCAATGTCGAACCAACAGCGGCAGACTTATGGATTCGTGGGTTCGAGAAGGCGTGCAGAAATATGAAAGCTCCAGAATCTGAGTGGGCTCATTTAGCCATATCCTTGTTGGCAGGGAATGCAGAAAGTTGGATGGAAGCGTATGAGCAGGTTAACCCGAGGATCACGGATTGGGCAGTGTTCAAAGATTTGTTCTACAAGGAATACTTTCCTAGGACAGCACGGAATGCGAAGGCCAATGAGTTCCTGAGTTTGAAACAAGGGAGATATACTACAGTAACTCAGTACTCCCAGAAGTTCCATGAGTTGGGCAGATTCTACCCTGAGATCATGAAAAGTGAAGAGAAAAATATTGATAAATTCATGGAAGGATTGTCACACGAGGTGGCAAAGGGCATGCTAGGAGATAGACCTACGAGCATGGCAAGCGTCATGGATAGAGCTTTGATTGCGGAAAGATTTGCCAGTAGACAGACGGTTGAAGTTGGAGATAAGAGGTCTTTCTCAAATTATCAAGGAAGCAACATAGGAGCACCGCAGCAAAATGTTAAGAGGACAGGAAATCCGGCTACGAAGAGTTCAGCAAGTAGGACGCCCTCGGTTTGTGCTAAGTGTAACAAGACACACACAGGAGAGTGCATGGCAGGCAGCGTGAGTTGTTTCCACTGTGGGGAAGTGGGACATTACTCGAGAGCGTGTCCTTAGAAGCTCTCTCAAGGTAATCAGGTAGGAGGACGAGGTAACCAGCAGGTAATCGTATTCTACAGTGTGCGCACCATTTCGTGTCTTCGCAGCAGATGCAGAACCGGAAGAGTTAGATGACCTTGTGGTGACAGTACTTTTCGGTGTTTGTGTTTATTATAAATATTTAATATGATATAGCGCATATGATATTACATATATATACTTAAATTGATTCACTTGTTAGGTACCATAATCATAGATAATCTAGCAGCTTCACTCTGCTTGACACTCGGAGCTTGAGGACTTTTGTTTCCTCTAAGATAGCTATGAAATTGAACCTACCTCTTAAGGAATTGGAGAGACCTTTGAGTATAACCACACCTTTGGGCAGAGTCACTAGATGTGCTCAAGTCACACCGCAAGTCGATTTTAGAGTTGGGACTTACAAGTGCCGAAGATGCTTTGACGGTGTTGGATTTCTCGGATTTCGATGTTATCCTGGTATGGATCTGTTGTCCAAGAATTACGCTCTACTTGGATTGTAGAGGTAAAAGGGTGATCTTTAAGGCCCCAGAAAATCAGCTAAGACATTTCAGGTAACGTATACAAGCCTAGCAAGGGTCGTTATCCGATTATCTCAGCAGTTAAAGCCTTAAAAGCTTTGAAGAGGAGTTGCCAGGGTTTCGTTGTTTATGCATTAGATAAGGAAAAGCATAGGCCCGAGTTAGGAAAGACTCGTGTGGTCAAGGACTTTCCCGAAGTTTTCCCGGAAGATTTGCCAGGACATATGCCTGATAGGGCCATAGAGTTTGAGATCGAATTGATTGCAGGAGCATCACCAGTGGCTAAAGCACCTTATAGGATGGTACCAGCGGAGTTGAAAGAGTTGAAAACTCAGCTTAAGGAGATTCTAGAGAAAAACATCATCCAGCCAAGTACATCACCATGGGGAGCACCGGTCTTGTTTGTGAAGAAGAAAGATGGGAGTATGCGTTTGTGCATCGACTATAGAGAGTTGGATAAACTGACAATCAAGAACAAGTATCCTTTACCAAGGATTGATGATCTGTTTAGTCAGTTGCAAGGTAAGAAGGTGTTCTCTAAGATTGATCTTAGGTCCGGTTATCATCAGTTGAAGATCAAGGTGTCAGATATACCTAAGACAGCCTTCAGTACGAGATATGGACATTATGAGTTTTTGGTTATGCCATTTGGACTCACTAATGCTCCATCGAAGTTCATGGACTTGATGCAGAGGGTTTTCATGCCTTATCTCGATAAGTTTGTGATAGTTTTCATAGAAGATATCTTGGTATACTCTAAGGATGAGGAAGAGCATGAAGGACACCTAAGGATAGTTCTACAGACCTTAAAGGAGAACAAATTATATGCCAAGTTTTCTAAGTGCGAGTTTTGGTTGGACCAGTTAGTTTTCTTGGGCATATAATTTCGGAGAAGGCATTAAGGTGGATCCAAATGAAGATAGAAGCCGTTGCTAAGTGGCCTGACCGACGTCTGTAATGAGAGATAAGAAGTTTCTTGGGTTTAGCTGGGTACTACCGAAGTTTATAAAGGATTTCTCTAAGATAGCTACACCTCTCACGAGGCTTACTCAAAAGAACGTTAAGTATGAGTGGACCAGTGAATGTGAGGAAGCTTTTCAGACTTTGAAAGAAAAGTTGACCACAGCACCTGTGTTAGCATTACCAGAAGTTTTTGGTAACTATGATGTATATACGGATGCATCGGGTCAAGGTTTGGGTTGTGTTTTGATGCAATCAGGAAAGGTAATTGCTTATGCATCTAGGCAGTTGAAGGTGCATGAGAAGAATTACCCTACACACGACTTGGAGTTGGCAGCAGTGGTATTTGCTCTGAAGCTTTGGAGACACTATTTGTATGGTGTCAAGGCAAGGATCTTCACGGATCATAAGAGTCTTAAGTTCTTCTTTACTCAGGAAAATCTGAACATGAGACAAAGAAGATGGTTGGAGTTCGTGAAAGATTACGACTTGGACATTCAATACCATCCGGGTAAAGCGAATGTTGTAGCAGATGCACTTAGCCGGAGAGCGGTTAATGCTATCACTACCTTGCAAGAAGTTGTGGATCAGTTGCTGTGTATTTGCTAGGCCTTGTCCGTGTCTAGTGGTCTAGGAAAGAGAGTAGGAGATGTGAGGGAGCTTACTTGAAAACACTTAGGTGGCTAGTTAAACATCTAATCAAACATATGTGCTAGATTAATAATCTTAAACATCATGCAATGCTTGGTAAGGCATAGTACAATATCGCGATGTGTTCTCTGACCAGACAAAGTAGACTGTACCCACGCCGGTCAATCGATTGGCTAGATAAAGCGTCTGGTGCATTTTGTCGGTTATCACACTATCGGGACTCAGATATTCCCGGGGCTACTAGAGCGTGTCTCTAAGTAGGTTGCACCCAGTTGTCCTAGTACATCCTATTACTAGGCGTAGTGCCCTTGTTATTCATGATGTAACAAATTTGAGCTAAGCTAGATAACTTTGGAACCTCATGTTATGCTATGAACATAATATAATAGTTAGCTAGGGTTAACAACGGAAATGAATTAATAAAAGACGGCGTTGCTTTTATTTCTTTATGAGATCATAGTTATACGATCTTCTACGCGTTACTGTGTACTTTCGTACTTACCCCGTTACGTTGTGTTTGTCTTCCCCTTTCCCCAAAGAAGATGAACATGTCGCTACGGTTGACGAGTTCTTTGATGATGAAGTTTGAGATGAAACTTTTGAAGACTTAGTTCTTTTAGTTGTTTCTTTCTTAAAACAGTTGTTTCACGTTTGAACAATGTTGTCCTTCTTTTTGGTTTAGCTTCTTTTGAGATCTTTTGGGATTTGGATGTTGGATGATTAGTTCTCTTTATTGGATTTAGTTTTACAGTATTGAAAACCGTGTGTTCGATCTTTTGCCTTTTGTTTTCCCGAGTCGTTTTGTCTTCCGCGTCGTTTGGTTCTGATGTATGATGTAAGGCTTACATATATGATTGAATTTATTTGATAATATATGTGCCGAGCGCTCTTTCCGGATAAGGGCTCGGTGTCCGGGAATGGGGCGTTACAGCACTGTAGCCGTTCTCTCCTAGGAGATACTAACCGATTATATCTACAATTATGATGATATGAAGTAAGTTGTTGCAACAAAAATTTAAAGGTTTAAAATTTAAATTTTGCATCTTATCTTTTATCACTAGTAAGTGATTTTAGCACTATAAATAGGAGAAGGGTATGAGACTCAGATGATTAAGTCAGAAAGAAGTATTACGTAGTTGTTGATATCAAAGCCTAGCATTGTGAGTTCCACTTTTTTTGGGGAAAAAACATTTTGCCCTCTCGTGGTTTGTCAATTGAAGCATTTGCCCCCCTATGGTTTAAAAATATATTTTTTTTACCCTCTTGGGGTTTTTCACAAACCATCAATCAACAATTCAGGCATAACTTAGGAATATTCTGTCGGAATATTCTTTTTTTTTAAAAATCTTATTCCCGTTTTACCCTTACTATTTTATTTTTTTAGAAAACCCTTGCCTTTAACAGCAACATTAGCATAATTTATTTCTCCAAAAAATAAGAAGCCAGGTACGGGAGCAATCCAGAGGACGACGAGCGTTCCACCTTTTGCGACCGGGGCTGCGTTTTCCGGCGATATTGACGATTCCGACCACGATTTGCTGATTTTCCCGACGAGGTAGACGATTTGCTGCGTTTTCTGTGATTTGCTACTTTCACTGCTTCTTCTCAAATAATTTGTTCATTTCGTTTCAAGAAAACCAATCTTGAAGGGTCAATGGTTCTTCTTGGGAAAGATTCCTCTTTGTCAGGAAACGGTGGAATTCTTGGTATTCAGTCCATGGATTTTTCATGAGTTCTTTGATTGAAGTAAAAGCTGAATTTGCAAAGATTCTTTCTTTAGCAGGAAAATAACCGAATTCCTGGATTGTGAATTTTTGATTGATTCAGTGAAGAGGGGAATTGGGATTTGAGAGATTAAAGGGATCTAGCAGTACCATGGAGTATGACATTGTGGATAGCAAAGATGATATGACTATTGGCTAGCATTGACCGGTTGGGTTGTGTATGTAGCTGATGTGATTGCTTCATATCTTAGAACATGTGATATTGGTCCTTTACATGTTGGTTGGAGCTTATTGTTTAGCTTCTTTGGAAAAATGTGAAATAGTGGAATTGGATTTTTTGATTGGCCTAGAACATTAATCTGCATATTGATTTGGACTTTGGCTGGACTGTACCTCGCCGGAAAAAGCAATTATGCATTCGGCCTTAAATCATCTACCTCACCGGAAAGCAGCAAATCGAAATCGACTGGCAGCTCCGGTCGCACAAGGTGGAACGATTGTCGTCCTATGGACTACACTTCTTATTTTTTGGTAAGGGTTTCTGAAAAATGAAATATTATGGGTAAAACGGGAATAAAATTTAAAAAAAGAATATTCTGACGGAATATTCCTAAGTTATTGCTTGAATGGTTGATTGATTGTAACGCCTTGCTCCCGGAAACCGAGCCCTTATCCGGAAGAGAACGGTCGACGTGTATAACATTAAATAAGACTAACTTTATACGCAAGCCTCTACGTCGTGGTATCAAAATAAAGCAAACGGAAGCTAAAAAGACTCGGGTAAAACCATAAATGCTACTAAGAATATAATTCAAACCACACTAAAGATGAAAAGTTTAACTTAAAACGATGAAAAACCAATGGTTATAAGGTACGATGGCTTAAAATAAAAGTACAACACTGTCTTACAAAAATCTTGACAGAAAGTACAACAAGAACTTAACCAGAAACACTATAACAAAGTCTACTACAAGTCCGTAAAAAGTAAGTAAGCTAAAGCATCAATGAGAATCGCCAAAGTCACGTAACATCCTCAATGTCCTCTTTGAACTCCGGATCAACCTATTCATCTTCTCACCCCACAATGCACACAAAACAAACATGCAAATGAGGTACGTACATAGGTACTTAGCAAGAGTGAGAAGCTAATTAATAACTAAGTTATACAACGAAAGGTTACTATTATGATTATTAAATTGTCTTTATGAGACCGACTCAATCTAGGGTTCATTTCATGTCCATCAAAATGACATGACTATACGTTTCTAGCTTAGCTTATCTTGGTTACGTCAGCACTCAAGGGCATTACGCGAGGTGTGTCCACCAGGAGAGGGTGCTAACCAACAGTGGCTTGACTGTTAGTCCCGGGCTTCCCCGGTATGCATACATGTCCGGTGAAATTCCTCCGTACGTAGGGTCTCGGACTTACGGGGTGGTGTTCCTCCATATGTAGAGTCCAAAGACTTACAGAGTTATCCACCTATCCTGACGAGTCACATAGCCTATGTTTACATGTGCCTAACCAAAAGTGACATGACGTTTAAGCTTATTACTATGCAAGTATGTATTTATTATTTGTCATTAACTAGCTACCTAAGTATTTTCAAATAAGCTCCCTCACACCTATTTCTCTCTTTCCTAGACCACTAGACACGGACAAGACCTAGCAATTACACAGACATTGATGAACTCTTGTTCATCAAAGCACAAACCCTTTCATGCCCATCCGACGGTCCCGAACATCAACTCCTTGAAGAGTACATTCGGTGCCGGAACTAAACACATCAGAAGCTCAATCAAAGCTTGTTCGTTTTCATTTCATCTTATTTAAGCTCAGTAGAAAGTCTACGATACAAGTTAAGCATCAAAATGACATAAGCCACAAAATCCAGTGTCTATGAATTCATATATTTATTTTTCAAAAAAAAAAAAAAACACAACACAACCATTCAATATATTTACTTCACCGTCTATTCTCTAATAAAAAAGTATCTTATAATACCAAATTTAGATACTACAGTTACGACCCTTCTGCATATTTCTTTTTGAAACAATTGAATACACAAAGAAAATAAAAAAGAAATTCTATTTTATTTATTTATTTATTTGGAACTCCTGCGTAATTCTTTTGTTACCTTTAAAAGTTGGCACATCAAGTGGGTGAAGTATCAACCCATCAGTAACCAAAAACAAATACATAAATAATAGCAACAGAGAAGCAAAACAAAATTAATATAATAATAAAACACAAACTATTCAGGCCGACGTGATTCTACGGAAGATTTATTTATTTATTTTTCTTTTGTAAGCAGACATCAATCTGGAACTATAAACAACACAAAAAACAAAATCAAAATTAATCATTACACCATTTACATTATCTTAACATCATAAAACACTAATTATTCAATATGAAAACCCTCTCACTACAATTCAACACAAATAATCAACCTTAACATTGTAAAACCGTAATTACTAATTAGATAGAGTCTCTTACCTTAACTGCAGCAAAACCGATCCCAAAACTGAAAGCAAAGCTTGAAACCTTCGATTCACAACTCCTACAACCAAACTACGATATTTAAACGATACTCTACGATCAAAACAACCATTCACACAATCAAAGCTCGAACTTTTATCAAGAACGATCAAGATTACGATATTTGGGCTAAAATGAAAACTTACTGTTTAGAAAACGAAGAGTATACAAACGACCGTCTTCATCCAGTGATCGATTTCTTCTACTGCGGCATCTTGAAACGATGAACGGATTGGCCCTGTGATTTGAGTTTACGTTCTCCCTTTTTTTTTTCTGAAAACCCGCGTCGTTCTTCATCACTTGCCGTCGTCCTCTTTTTTTTTTCTTCTGAATATACGTATGAAGTATTATGAGAGGATTTTGAATATTATTTTCCTTAAATAGCTATTAATTAAATAACAAAATCCTTTTTTTTTAATAATTAAATCCTTTTTAACTACTTTAAATAGGTTAAATAATAATTAGGTCATAGTGGATTTTCCCAATTACTACTTTACCCTTTTCTGAAAAGTCGGGATGTTACATTCCTCTCCCTTAAGAGGAGTTTCGTCCTCGAAACTCGAATGTAACTGGGGTGTACTTGAACTCTGGACTTGCAAAGCATTTCGCCTTCTAACTTTTACAGTCTTCTTCTTCACTCTTCCCAACTCTTCTACCTATCTTGAGCCATCTCGAGGTTGAGACGATTCGCTTCAATCTTCACATTGGCTTGATGTATCAACTTTGGTCTCGTATTCTGCCGTTGCTCCACTTTATCCCAGAAAGCTCATGTTCTTCCCTTTTCCCCATGGAGAGTTTCAAATATTGACGTCTAGATGTTGGCGTGGTAGCTATTGTTGTAGTCAACTCTTCTATCTCTATCTTCATTAAAGATCGTCAGCAGTACTGTTCCACTCTTGTACATTTTGGTCGCTCCGAGATGAACTGCAATTGCAATCTCATGGTTTTCATTCTTCATTGTCCTTCCCAATCTTCCGTATTTGGAACCCAACGCTGATTCCGATGCCAACAGTTGACATCTTCATCTAACTCATGACCATTGGCTGGTTGGGCTCGAGCCACTCATTTGTAACCGGAGACAACTAGATCTTTGTCTTGTTTCTTCACGATCTCAACTACTGCTTCGCATCTCGCGATCAACGGTACAACATATTTGCTTCTGCTGACCTATGTCCTAAAGGCTTGAGCTTCCCAACTGACTCACAAATTTCTGGCATACTTGACTTCATTTGATCTCAACCTCCATCACTGCAACACAAGCTTGCTGAGGAACTGCAAGGATTCCGTCTATAGGATTTCTGAGACTTCTCGGGAAGGAGAAACATGCATCAACAATACTTTCTCTTTGACGTTCTGATCCAATTATTTTGACAAAAAAGGTTATCTTGGAGAATAATAAAGTTGAAAAGTGGCAAGTTGAGTACCAGGGTGGTATGCCAACTTAGTAATCCGAAGAAGAGGCAATAGTTTCTGAAAAAAATGGAGGTTGCATGAGTTGCAAACAAACAAGATGATTCCGGGGTGAAGAAAGTTGAAGTTGGTTCCTGGCTGAAAGCAATGGGGCGTCGGTTTATAACACAAAGGATATCCATCAAAAGAAAAACAAAAGGACACCTTGCAGATGATTTTTTTTTGAGAGAGCGTAATTCTGCAAGATACGGTGGTCTGCAATGAACTCAAAGGCAACTTGAAAGAATGGTAATAAGTTATTATATAAGCCTTTAGAAAGTAGAGACGTTAAAGGAAACATCACATGATGGACTCAGAAACATTAACTGCGAAGGAAAGAGAATACTGGACTTGAGAACGTTAGACAGATGACCTTGATTGTTAATGATCGATAGACCAAAAAGTTGCTGGAGAACTAAGAGAATCCTTGGTTCGCATGATTGTCATAGATGAATCATCATACAATAGAGAAGCAAGGCAATGGTGCAAGGTCGAGCACCAGAAAGTCTAGACAATTTAAAATCATGAAGAGAGGAAGGGTCTCAGCATGCAGTAGCTATGGAGAGAAAACGGGCACACCAAAAGGTCTCAGAATGAAAATAAAACTTGTCAAGAAAATTCAAAGTTTGCATTATTCAAAAGAGGTTGAGTCATCTCAAAATTGAAAGGGGAATAGAGATTTCCTCAAGATATTGTAAAAGAATATCAAAAGTTTGAATGAGTAAACGGTAAACAAGTTTTTAAGTGAAGGGGAAAAGACACTTAAGAATTGTTGGATAAAGTTTGATTTCAAAGAATTAATTCAAACTTTTAAGGGAAGTGTGAAAGATCATTGATGATCCAATTTAGGGTTTCAAAGTTACACTACTCGAGAGAAATAGTACACTGCCAAGGAATAACTGCTCAAGGTCATTCCACATGTGGGAATGAAAAGATTAAGCAAAATAGGCATTCCACCGGTGTAACAAAATTGTAATAGAAACGCCAAAACAGAAGATGGAAGTCAAAAGGTGTATCTGGCGGTTCATTGATCTAAATGGCCTGAAAGAGAGTTAAAGCTGAAAAGGCACAAGGTGCATTAACCTGGATTGAAATCAATAGAAGTTTTGGAGTTCAAAAGTCGACCGGAAAGAAGAAGATACGCATACCCTATAGGAACAGGCAGCATTAGGTGGAAAAATTTATAGAATCAACACTACCCTTAGGAGGGGAGCTGAGAATGAACACAAGTAAGAAAAATGTTCTGACATCAGAAGGCTTAGGAAAATTTGAGTTTGAAATGAAAGATGGGAGTTCAACAATGTAGAATTTTGAAGAGAACTTGTTTACAAATCGTGGAGGTAACTATATTATTTTTCAAATTACAATCGCCTCAATTCCCGGGATTTATCATTACTTACCTCAATCCACTCCCCCACTACACTCAAATACCGTGATTTATATACATAAAATCACACCATTACGTCACAAAATCCTTCCATATTCAACCACGTTCACACTACCAAAAATCATCATATATAAACCACACATAGAGGTTTTTCAGAATTCTTTACACCCTCTAGCAAAACATAAACCCTATTCTTCTCGCAAAAAATCAAATTTTCTTCCAAAAAACTCAAACTCTTTCAAAGAAATGGCATCATCTTCTTCAAAGCCTACCATAGAAAAATATTACGAAAAATCGATCATTACTGGATCATTTTTCAGGCTTGAAAATTATCTACCTTTTTGCGAAAACGATGCACATGCTAGACATTTAGTTGATGGCTGTGCTAATATGGGGTTAATGACATTCCTAAACCCCCCAATCACTGGAATATTCTATGAGAATCTGATTGCATTCTGGAAAAATGCAAAATTTGTACCCAGAACAAAGAACCGATCCAGACTGCATCAGTAGTACAATATTTGGAAAAGAGGTTGTTATCACACCTGGTCTTCTCACCAGATTTCTAAATCTCCCCAACACTGGTCCGGTTGATGTTAAAAACATACAGATCGACACATTCTGGGCTGAAACAACCAAGAATCCCATAAAGAATAGAAATACATACAACCTTCCAAGATCAACACTCAAACATTCATTTGCTGAGTTTGCTCCAGTAATCACCAAAAATATTGAAGGAAGAAAAGGGTCGATGGAGAACTTGACCGAGCTACAGGTCAAGTTAATGGCGATTATCTATCAAGGTATTTCCTTTGACTGGTCACAATTTGTCTTCAATAGGTTGAAAGGTCAAATCCAGAATGAAATTGATTTGGAGATTACGGCACCAAGCAAGGGTTGCAGAAGAAAGGTGAATATTGGGAGGGGAAATCTTATGGGTTCACTCTTCAACACCTGTTTGATCAATTGAAGATGAAACCTATTTCTCTGCAACCTCCACATAAGGCCAAGGTGATGTTTAGATATGTAAAGGCATCATAAAAACCCAAACCCACTGCCGGAAGAAAAAGGAAAGAACTTGAAAGCAGCAGATCAGGAGTGGGGAGAAGAACCCGATCTCAAAAGGCACCAGATGATACCCCCATGATAAGTGCCAGCAACCAGGAAAACCCAGTGGTGGTTAGTGACGATATAGCAACTGAGGAAGAGAAACAAGAAGAAGTCACCTATCTAGAAGAAGGTGAAGAAGTATATCGTCTTACTTCATCTGATGATGAAGAAATTGAAGAAGAAGAAGATGCTACTGAAAGTGAGGCAGAAAAAGGGAAAGAAGAACCACAGGAAAGAGATCATTCTGAAGGTGATCAAGAAAAGATGGGCATTTCTGATGATGATCTAACAATTCAAGAGGTACTCCTTAGAAGCCTCAGTAAAGTGGACAAACAGCCAAGTGAGCCAGCTGATCAAGCTCACTTTGCCGAACTTGTCCACACCCCCAACATTGATCAAGGGGGAAAACAGCCGAAGAAATTCAGTCTCTGGCTCATGAAAAAGGAAACTAGCTATTATAGGGACAGGCAACAACAAGCCACTCTCAGCCTCTCTCTGACCCTGAGACTGCCGAAGAAGAAAAGAAGAAGAAAAAGAAAAGGATGAAGAAGGAAATGAGGAAACTGAAGAAGAAAAGAGTGATGCTTCAGCACCAGCAGAAATTGATCCATAAAGAATTTTCAATCTGGATATTCAACCCTTAATTGTGGACATGGAAAAGCAGTATCACAGCAGGAAAAACCTGAAAGCTGCTTTAAGAAGTGATGCAACCTCCTTAAATCACAAAATAGAGGCCCTCATCATTCACATTAAGGTTCAAGATGAGGTGATGGAAAAATAGGGAAACCTACTTTGCAATCTACAACATCTCATTCCCTACCATGTCCAAACAAACCTCGAATTTCTTGCTAACAAGATTGATGACAATCTCAAACCATTGGTGGATGCCTTGAATTCTCACACACAACAACTCCACCATCTAGATGAGGTTATGAACTACTCTGGCCAACAACTCAATACCCTCATCAATGTCACTGAAGCCAACAACAAAATTCTAGAGAAAGAATATGGTCCCCTCCCAGAGTCTGAGGAAGAAAACATAATTCTTGAAGCACGGTTTGGTGCTGCGAAAAAGGGGGAAGGAAGCTCAAAGCCTGAAAGCTCTATTAAAATGAAAGAAAGCCCAACAGATAAGGGCAAGGGCATCAAGGGCAAGGGCATCGGGTTTGAAGAAAAGAAGAAGTATCCCTTTCATAACTTTTTCAATTAATTCGTTGCCTTTGAATCTTATTAAAAGATGCAATATCTTACACTACTAGAAAAAGGGTCTATAATGAGGAGAATTTAACGAGGAGTCAAAATTTCATCATTAAATGGTAGTAATAATGAGGAGAACTAAATTATATTGCTGTTTGATGACCAAATGATAATTCTCCTCATTGTTGATCATATTGCTCCTCATTAGTGGTATAATAAAAAAAATCTCCTCATTATTTGATTTATAAAGTTGGCCCATATATTTTTATTTCTACCTTATAACCCTAAAATCCTCTACAATTGGTCATTCCGTTCTCCGAATTTTCTCCTCCGTCTTTTACTCCACAGCGTTGCCCTCAAAATCTTCTTTTCAATAACTACAAAATCAGAGCACCGATTTTCTGCAATTGGCTTTCTGATTCTTCACTCTCTCTGTTCATCTGACTCACTTGCTTAATCCTGTTTTGTTAAGAACTGAGGCTGCCTTGAACTCTCTATTCGAGCTACCATGTGCGAAAATCTCTTATGGAAAGTTCAAAGCTTAAAGCTTCCTGCTTTAATGCGGATTTCGTTTCTGCAACGTTTGGATTAACACGAAGGCCGGATTCGATGCATTCATTCTATGATTCGATTGATTCATAATATAGGTGAACCCGTTTTCTTGTTAATTTTGTTTCTTTATAATTATTACTCTGATTTGCTACGGAAATCTGCTTGATTTCTTGTCTTGTGTCTCTGTGAAGGTTCGTATGTGAAAAGGTGCCATCTTCCTCTTGATACGATGTAGATTCGAGCATTTAAAGTTCTGTTTTTGAATGGTCTCATAGTCAACGTGAAAAGGTGAAATCTTTCTACTATTGAGTTAATATTTATCATTTATTAGCCTGATTCGAATTAGTTTGCTGCCCTGATTTTGTGCCTTATGTGTTTAGTGAAGGTTGGACTATAAAAGGCTTGACCTCTCATCGATTTGGTGCTGATTCGAGCTATTAAAGCTCTGATTTTGTTCATTTTCAATAAGATTACTCAAGGTCTAAGCTGTTCTTTTGTTCTTTATTTTTACCCCTTTGTTTTGGTGAATCAGTGAAGAAATTCACTGATCTGTTTTGTTTCTGAACCTGTGTGCATTGCCTTTTTAACTGTGCTAAATTTTGATCCCACATTCTTGCTGCACTTTGAACACCTTGCACACTTGCACATCTTGTCATTACACTTTCTTGATGCACACTAAAGCACTATGCATTTGCTGCGTTTCTTGATATGCTTCACTTTGGAATAATCCTATTGAATACATAGGCTTGTTGGTCTGCACCTATTGTGAGTATATACTTGGCCTTGCTGAATTTCTAAGCCTAAACCTACCGTGCTCATAAGCTACTGTGCTGTATCTGTTGATCTTTGGAAACCTGGTGCTGAAACAATCTGTTACTCTGTCAGGACTTTTGTCCCTCCTATTGTGCATCCTGTTTTGTAGACTCAATAGGCCGTCATGTGTCGATCCGTTGTCCAGTGTGCTCGAGCACAGATTATCAGCGATAGTCACAACCCGTGTTCGACTATCATTGTTGAGAATCCACAGAGTGGACAGCCTAGTGCTTTTGATCATCTTTGTGTTTGTAATCCTTCAAGTTTGATGTTTTGTACCCTATTGAATTTGCAGTACTACTCTTTGGAAACTGTTTTTGTCTAATCCTGTACTTGCTACATCTTTGGACTGAAATTTGAAAACTGTTCTTGGCCTATATTTTTCTTAGCATTTGAAATCACTAAAGCATTCTGTTAATCTGCCTTTGTGATTTAATTTAGTTTCTTTGTTGATTAAGCTGATCTTGCAAACCCTTGGTCTACACCGCATCGAATTTTATAAGATCACTAAATAAGTTTACCTTTTATTAATCAAGTTGCTTGCTAGAATCTCTGCATATAATCTAGGTTGTAACCATCTGTTCTTATCAATATGAACTTAGATACTTGTGCATCTAATTGTTAGTATTGCAACCTGATATTTTTACACTTCTAATTAAAAATCCACTTCTGATTCACATTTGACCATGCTTAATCTAATTAAAGCTCTATTCATTTACCTGGTTGTGGATTATCTACATGTATTATCTATGTGGTATGCTTGCAATATGAAACGCTTTGAATCGGTTTCGAGTCTTGCTGGTTGTATGAGCTATTGGTTTGTTCTGTTAGTGTTTCTTCATGTTTTAATTACTTTGATACCTATTGTGTAGTAATCAATATGTTTTTTTTAAATCCGATTATTTCATTTTTTCTGACATGAGTTTTCTCAATGAACTGTGAAGATATCATGAAGGCTTGATGTCCTGAAAAAAACAATTCATATGGGGAAAAACTGGATTGATATTTTCTTTTCAACACAATTCTGATTATATTTACTTGATGATTACAGAGACATTGGATGCATGATATTTATATTTAGTTGAATAAGTTTATTGCTTATATTTAGTTGAATAATTTTTTTGTCTGGTATGGAACTATGGATATCTTGTCTGGTTTACATTCTGTCTTTTAAGCGGCACTCATTCACGATCTTTGCATTTCTCTACTCTATGGTATTGAATTGTCTATTGAGGGTTGGAGAGTTGTTGCTAGCTTGAAAGTCTATCCTCTGTTTCTTTGGTCTTTGCCATGTCGATGAGTTAATCTTGTTGTGGCTTTTTGTTTTGCTGTCTCTCGCCATGCTTGACTCTTAAGGTATGTGCATCTCGCAGAGGTCTTGCAAAGATGTCTCATTCTTGTTTATATTGGGAGGAAAAATTGTGTCATATATATGTTAACATCGGGGAGATGGATTAAAGATCTTTGAATTTATTGAGATTCATAAATGTTGGGGGTTTTGCTCTTGGGGGAAACTTCAATCTGTGTGTTTATGCTGTACATAATCAGATGGTGCAAGATGCTGTTCACTTTCTTAGCAAGGAAACTATGGAGCAGGCGATTGCTAGATCTACTACTAAGGTTCCGCATCGTTCTTTCTTCCCATCATTGTATTTTTAGATTTTGTGGATGTGTAGGTCATTACCCGAATAATGCAATTGTTTGTCAGTGTATCTTTGTTCTCCTATATGTCATTTCTTGTAATGACTTTTCATCACTTTTCATCACTTTGGCATATGATATTTTAGAATGGATAAGATAAAATGATTGGATTAATATTTGTATAAATGCATACTATGTAGTTTAAGTTGGGGGAAAAATGAATTCACAATTAGAATTGCAGTGGTGTTATTTTTTAGTATTGTTTATTAATCAATTTTGTACAACAAGAAGCAAAGCAGAATATTGACAGTCGTGCGACTTTGTAGGTATGCATTGAGGTCATACCACTGGAGTAGGATCAAGTGCCGCACGTGTGACTTTGTCATCCACCCGACCATCCAACACATCGTTTGTCTCCCGAAAGAGCACGAGACTTTTGTTGAATTCATTCTTTATGTTGATGTCGTACATTAAGGAGAAGGATCCAGATGCATGACTTGAAGATTTTCTACCTACTCGGTCAGCTTCTTGTGCTCCATTGATTGGTCCTGCGTCTGATAGGGATGATGTAGCTTATTTACATGATAACTAATCAGTTATGTTGGCATTGTACTTTTATAGCTACATGGATTTCAAGTTATTTTTGCATTGTAATTAGGGATGGGTCAATAGTTTTATAATGTGGATATGTATCATAAATATTTCATGATTTAATGAGGAGCAATTGGCCTTTTAATGAGGAGTAGTGTTGTATTGAATTTTTATTTAATGAGGTGTAAATGACAAGATAATGAGTAGATTAGTCGTTATTAAAAATAATTTTAATGAGGGGATAATGAGGAGATTAGTTGTCATTGAATTTTTATTTAATGAGGAGTAAATGGCTAGATAATGAGGATATTAGTCGTCATTAAAAATAATATTAATGAGGAGAATATATTCTCATTAAATGTATGATATAATTAATGAGGAGATTCAATTCTCCTCATTATATACCTTTAACTAGAGAAGCTGCAATGAGGAGTGGTTTCTCCTCATTAAAAGCCTTTAATGAGGAGAAATGGACAATTAATGAGGAGAATTCTCCTCATTAAAAGCCGAATTTCTAGTAGTGTTATTGCCCTTGAATGGATGAATAAAATTATTGAGTTTCACTCTGTTTTTTATTAGGAAATTTTTATACACATATGTTCAGGCTTATGAGGGTGTTGGCATCATCAAAAATGAGGAAATTGTTAGGAACATTTTAATATGTTTTGATGATGGCCATACTAGCTGTTATAGCAAGCCTAAAATAAGTTAGAATTCTCTGTAAAAGTCTTTACTAAGAGCCTGGCATGTTGTATAAGTTGAGTCAGACAAGTATTGTACTAGTTGGTAGGACGGCTAAGTGAAAACATAATTTTGGTAGAGTGGAGCCATCCAAGTACCAGCAGAGAAGCATGAAGACATTATGGTCTGACTTATAACCAAAGAAGTCTGTGATGACCTTGGATAAGTCTAAGTTATACTTCAAATGATGAAATACATTGTCAAATATGGTGTACACTGATCTCACCCAAATCAAGGATCAGTGAAGTACAAAAAGTACTTGAAAGAATCAAAGAAAACAACAATGCAGTGAACCGGCAAAGTAAACTGGCTTTCGGCTGAGTAAAGATAGAGCAGTGAAGGAAGATCCAAACAGCCAAGTAAGAAGAATCACTTAACCGTTCAAGGAACGGCCAAGTAAATTTCACTCATTCAGATTTCAAATGATGAAGATCAAGCATTAATTGCACAATCAATTGAGGATCAATCAAGGACGAATTTTCTGATAAACGTTGAGGGAAAATCCAATCACTGAAATCAAGGAGAATATAATTAAGGGGGAATCAACAATTAAATCAAGGATTATTCTCCACATTAAATTGTCAACGGACTGAAATTCAAATCAAGGATTATCAAGGCTATAAATAGAAGGCATTGACAGAAAAGTAAAATAACGATTAAGTCTGAGAAAATACAAGAAGAAACTCTGTCAAAGTGAAAAGCCTTCTATCTGTACTAAAAGGAAATATCTAGAGATCAACTCAGAAATCAGAGCTCAAATTCCACATCAAGCACTGAGATTGATCACAAGTCTGTGAATCCAATTCACACCAATCGAGGCAATTGAATCGAGAGGAATCGAGAAGGAGTTGCAACCTTTGTGATAGGCTTTTTGAAAGATTTGTTCTCAGGAGCGATGATGGGACCCGAGTCAATGAAGCTTTTGAAGCCAGGGAGTGATAGTCTTGAAGATTGTGAAGCCTGTGTAGTCAAGGACAATCGTACTATTGTATCTGTGAAAACAATAGTGAATTCCTCCAATTGTCATAGGAGAAGAGTGGATTACGGGATTACACCACCCTGAACCACTATAAAGCTTTGTGTCTATTTACTTTCAGCAATTTACTTTTCAGCACTTTATTTCATTGCATACTATATATATGTGATTGCATAATCTACTTTGAAACAACATTTTAAGAAGGGACTTATCCGTTGCCTAAACTCCACTATAGTCATTCACCCCCTGATTATAGTTTTACCCTTCTCTGGGACCAACAAATTGTGACAAGCTCAATCTTGATAATTTGACGTTCTTACGAGTCTCTATAGGATCGACCTTGACTCACCAGTACTCTACTATGATAGACCTAGTCCTATTGCTGCACGCGATCAGTATGTCAATGTTGGGAGAAGGGAAGCCTTTGATCGGTGGTGGGGGTAACCCCAAGACGTGTAGCTGTTGATTAGCCTCTCACATTCTCTTAACATATTCAGCATGATCTGCGAGTATGGCAACCACATTAGGATTCTGATGCGTAACTGCCTCCACGTACAGAGATGGCTCACGAGCATGTTTAGACCGAGATGTACCGATGACCTCTTTTCCCATTCTTTGGCCGATGGCGGCCTCGAGGTCATCTCTAGATTTGGCCCTTCCGTCAAGAAAATACCGTACGTCCCTCTAGGCAGGATCCTGTGTTGATAGGGCAACAAAAGGTCCTGATCGTCCTACAGAAGTTGTGCCTGACCGCGACCAAAAGGTCCTGATCCTGTGTTTATCTTCATGTTATTGAATGTATATATATAGTAACGTCCCTGGTGTCAAAATGTGAGAGAGAAACCATGATACTGATTATGGTTGATGAGATCTCTATTCACTGTAACAAGTTTGATACTTAAACGTCTCTAGTCGTATGTACCGTCAAACGGGACATTGATGTTATGATTAGACTAGCACGTATTGGATGTCTTCTATCTTATTGAAAATAGGGATAGATCTTGTCTATCTAAGTGTAGGGACCCTTGGACTGTACGTGGATGTGTATTAAAGAATGCGTACGTCAGACTGACCCACTTACATTAAGTGTCGCAGTATGTGGCAGTTGTGTAATTATCCTAAGACCGGAGTCTTCATGGCATCACGGTGTGGACTATCATGCTTTGAAACTATTGAGGTTTCCCCTAGCAATGGGGAGATCATGCGGTAGTGAATGGGTATGATACTGAAGCATGCGTAGGATTCATGTTGCTCGTCCGGAAATCGCGTACCCTATGATTAGGAGTGAATATCAGAAATGACCTTCTTATTGCTGGATATACAGAAACCCGAATCCGGATCCGATTCATAATTGGATCGTCAGATCTGATTCACAGCACCGATCGAGACACTCGATCTTGCACATCGGAAGCTACGAATAAATTTGCATGCGATTTTACCACGATTTGATTCACATAAATAATTAATGCAACTATGAGAATGTTGAAGATTTACCTTATTTAAGAGGAATAGTAAATTGACAGATGGAGAAGCCGCAGTCTTCCGGATTGTATCTCCTAGCGACGACTGGTGGACATCGATACTCGCCGCAGAACCTCCTCGAATATGCACGAGAAAAGCCCTAGGTTTTTCTTCCCTTAATGACTAAGGCAAGAAACTAATTTTTCTTCCTTTATTTGTCAATGTGGCGCAATTTTAATGTGTATTTTGTGCTAGGAGGAACTCTATTTATATAGGAAAATAACAAGCCAAGAGAGTTATCATTTTCACACCACAATTACCCATTCCTACAAGAAAAGATATTTGCCAAAAGATAAAAGATAATTCCCAAAAAATAAATCTCTTATTTTTCCATTAATTATCCAACAAATAGATAATTAATTAATTACATTTGGGACATAATCTAGGAAAATTTCTTTTCCTAACTTATCCACAATGTGGCGCCATTTTCATCATTAATTTAATAGAAAATGTCTTTTCTATTTTACATATTATTTACCAAATAAATAATATTGCATATTCATTATATAGACCAACTATTTATTTATTTTCGAGGTTCCATAAAACGAGAAAACACTCACGTGTTAGGAGCCAAACCGGGGACCATGGACCTATAACCAATAGCTACAATAAATTGAATAAAATATTTATCGAACAGAATATTTCTACTCAACTTATTAATTCCGGAATTACGCCACCATGATTCCGAAACTGAACTCTACCGATTATAGATATAACTTATTCTCAAAACGTCGAGTCGAGTCGATAAGTGTCCATTGATATAATCATTACATACAAACTAACCCTCCATAGACTATCTGCAATGAAGGGGGATTATTTCCGTAAACCTTCTTCAAAACATCTTATCCATATTTACCATCAACCCACTAGTGATCAATTAGTTCATAACTAATACGAACTCCCGGGATCGATTAGTTTCTAGGATTAACAAATAAGGGGATTGTCTTTCTACTTACCATAAAAAGGAATGGATTCCATATCTGTGTGACACACACTTCTCACTCATTCCAGAATAGTGCCAACGTGAATGTGATTCGGACAGCGCCTCTTAGCGATCCTTAACGAACACATCAAACCCTATCTGAAACAAGCTGAAGTATGCAATCACTTCAGGATTTAGGTTAATCCATATATGATCATCTTGTGATTTAATAAGATTTCTCAATCACGGAATTATATGAGAAATGCAGATTAAATCGGTCCAGTCCTATATGACTTCATCATATATAATGCCCCACTTAAATAACCAATATCGACGGTCTGGATAAGACGGTCACACCATAAAGTGTTCTGGGCGCATTAATGGTGGTTTAATCAATAGATCCCATACTTTGATTAATTTCACCATGGACTAATAGTTCATGTGTATCACCATAAACTTAATCCTCATGTGTTACACACACTAAGTTATATTGCTACATATGATACGACTTGGGGTTTTCAGTAGTGTTTTACTTACAAGCACGAAGCAAGTAATAAGATGAGAATAAATCTGTCATTTATTAATTCTAAAAACAATTACATAAATTGTCTTTCAGGCGCTACTTTCAACAATCTCCCACTTGCCCGTATAGACAAGCAACAATTGTCTTTCGGGCACACTATATCTAACAATCTCCCACTTGCCCGTAAAGACAAGCAATGATTATTTTTAGAGTACCACACTCTTATTCTATCTATCCACAACATTCTCCCACTTGTTCTAAAGTAGATGAGACATATCTCCCTAATTCATACCCGCCAAGCGCTTATGTGACACTAGATGTCACGCAACTTGGTAAACTGATCAGCTAGGTTGTCGGCTCGAGGCGATCTTTTAGGACCGAAATGTCACCTCTCTGCACGGTAAGTCTGATCAGGTGGTATTTACTTTTAGTATGCTTTTGACCTCTTGTGATTGTGAGATCCTTTGCATAAGCTACCTCTCCACTGTTTTCACAGCAAAGTGATATCGACTTACGAGACCTATAATCACTTCACGATCCAACAAAGAATTCCTCAAGCCACACTGCCTCTTTAGCTGCTCCGAAAGCTGCTATGTATTTGACTAACAGAGTCAAATTGGCAGTGTTGGATTGCTTCAGACTGTAGCTCCATCACAATGAGTAAACACTAAGCCCGAGATCGACTAACGATCATCCTTAATCTGACTGTAAGTCAAAATCAATGTAGTCAAGAATACTCAAGTATGCACCTGAATATAGACGCATATTAGTCCTTGTTCTCCGAAGGTACTTGAGGATGCACTATGCTGCTCTCCATTGCTCGAATCCGAGACTCGATTGTTATTGACTTTTGCTAACCTCACTTTCTCTATCCAAAAGAGAATATAGCTCATTCTCTCTATATCCGAAGATCGAGAGAATTATTCCGTGAGGGGTTGGGTAGGAAACCTCTCATTGAATTTTTCATACAAAAATGCATTATAATCTTAAACAATAAGATGCATGGGATATTCCCAACAACTTGTTCTCATGAATTCGACCGAATCAAATTCTAAGAATATAGTCCACTTCTCTAATTCAGAGAATCTTGGCTCATCAGTTTCTGGCTTCAGATAACACACACATGTTGTTCTCAATTGTTGCAGTGTTATCTCTTGTGATTAACACTAATACTCACTACTTTACCAATATTGATATCCTAGTCTACAAAAGACTTATCAATATTTAGGTCAGGCCCACTTGTGACCTTTGATGACCTAGAGGTTTGCTTTAATCCACCAATGGATATAGGCATAGGCAGTCAATCTGCCATTGGATTTAAGCTAAAACCCTTTCTGTTCCGAATGAATCCAAGCTCCGTTGTTCCGCAAGAAAGTTTTAGGGCATCACCCCTAGTAATCTTTCTGCTTTCCATGAAGTCAAGCAAGGTTGAGTGGTGAGAAAGTTTAAGGGCATCACCCCTTTTTAAACTATCTACTTCTCAGGGAATTACCCTTAGACCACTTGGCTTTGCCTTGAAAGATAAACTTTCCATTCATTCTCATCACGTAGATCCAATTACTCCCACTGGGCCAGAGACACTCAGGTGGTTCTACAGGATTGTTAATAGAAATGGAGTTCCAAAACTCCATTTACAGGTTTATGGCTTTAAACCAACCTTATTTTTTCAGATTCCTATACAGTCCTTGCAGAAGGACCACATGTGATCAATCACCCAAGCAGACTGTAGAGACTGCATAATCACAGCGGGTCAATGGTTAGACCATACTCCCACTAGGTTTTTCAGTAGGCATCCCTTTTGATTCAGTAGGCATCCCTTTTCAGTAGGCAGACTTGGGGTTTTCAGTAGGCATCCCTTTTGATTAAGAATCAAAAGGAAAGAAACTAAAAGTGACCTAATTTTAATTTTGATTTAAATTTGAATAGTTCATATTAATTAAAATTAAAATACAAAAAAAAAATAATAAAATTAAAATACAAATCGATTAAAATTAATAGTTAATTTTATTTTGCTTAGAATCATTTAATTAAATAAATGTTGATTGATTATTTGATTTGATAAGACGTAAGTAGTTAAAATTTGAATTTTACTTTTTCATAAGATATTATTGTATGGATTAGATGTCTAGATATAATATGATTATATGGACCCCGATTAATCATGGACTCGACCAATAGGATATATGGGAGTGATTTACTTTATGTTGGTTTTTCAAATTGTCCTAAGCCGTTATGAAGAACGTGACCTAGTTTACTTTCTACATTTATCCCATTCCCGTTATCTCCCTCGGTGTGCGGCGGGTGTAATTAATTATTATTAGATAGATTATTATGTAACAAGAATGGAGCAAGAAGTTGAAGACCAAAGAAAGATAAAGATCCCATTGGCGATGGAGCATTTAAGATCCCATTGGCAGTTGCAGCTACACTTAGAATGTGACCCGCGGTTTCATCAGTTTATATTCGAAACCACACCTAGGAAAAGTCCATGATCATATCGGTTATTTTTGTGCCCAGAATGGTGTATGTTTTACTTTATATTGATAACGTAAAAATATGCACGTTTAGATGAGACTATGATTTAGTTAGAATTAATTAAGTGAGTTAATTTAAAATTATTCCCACGACAAAAATCGAGTTAAAATTGTCTCCTAATATTATAATGACGGTGATTGAAGGATGTAGGAGCTCAGATCTGTACAAAACATATCTTTGCGCAGCAGATGGATCACGATCTATAAAGTACATATCATAAATAAAGGTTCTAAACTTCCTACAAAAGGGTTTAGATCTACTTACCAATAGTTGGATGAGTAGCCACAATCTTCCAACGTGTTCTCCAACGGCGGTTGGTGCACACCGATCCTTGAAATTGAAACCTCCTTGATATGCATCAAGAAAAACTACAAGTTTTTCTTCAACCAGAAACCTAAGACAAGAAACAAGTTGTTCTCTCTATTTTATGTGTGTATGTCGAAAATTTCATCTCTCATATGTCTTGGAAGAACTCTCTTTATATAGGAGAGTAAATTCTTGGCCTCCAAATTTCTAATTAATTAAATAAAGAAATTAAAAAGAAATCACAATAAAAGATAATTCCATTTATAAAAGATTGTGATTAATCAATCAATCAATTACAAATCAATTATCTTTTATTAATTAATTACTTACCAAGTAAATAATTAATCACACAAGAAAATCAATTCTTGCGTTTTATGAGAGGGAGGCGCCACACCTTAGGGTTTTAGGCCCACAGAAAATGTCTTTTCTGTGTATTATATTATTTAGCCCAACTAACTAATATTTCGGCCAATTAATTGTCACTGAGGCCCAATAACAAGAAAATACTCGTATTATAGGAGCCACATTGGGGACCATGGACCTATAACAAGTAGCTCCAATAAATTAAGTAAAATTTCATCGAACAGAAAATTCACACTTAAATTATTAATTCTGGGATTACGCCACCATAAACTCGAAACTGAACTCTACCAATTATAGATATATACTTACACTCAATCCTATGAGTAAATAAGCGTCCATTGATATAATCATTACATACGGACTAACCGTCCATAGACTGTCCATTTTGAGTGGGAAGTCTCCGTAAACCCGACTCAGAATATCTTATCCTTATTTACCATTAACCCCCTAATGATCAATTAGTTCACATACCGGACTAGTAGCTAATTAGTCTAATATGAACTCCCGGGATCGATCATTTTCTTAGGGTTAACAAATAAGGGGACTGTCTCTCTACTTCCCGCAGGAAGGAATAGATTCCGTGTCTGTGAAACACAGAACTACTCACTCATCAGGGAATAGTGCCCATAAGAAGTGACTCAGATCACATTTCAAAGTGATCCTTAACTAACACATCAAACACTACCCCGAGGCAAGCAGTACCTTGTGATCACCTCAGGATTAAGGTCAATCCATTTATGATCATCTAATGATTTAATAAGTTTTCTTGATTACGGAATTATATCGAGAAACCCGGATTAAATCGGTCCAGTCCTATATGAATGCCATCATATATAAATGCCCCACTTAGGTACCCTCTACTGATAGTCCGGATAAGACTATCACACCCTAAGGTGTTCTGGGCGCATTGTTGGTGTTTTAATCATGAGACCCTAAACTCTGATTAAGTTCACCACAGACTAACATTTTAAGTATATCACCACTAACTCAATCCGCACGTGCATGCCATACACTGAGTTAAGCGGTTACATACTGATATACTTAGGGTTTGCAACAGTGTATTACTTACAAGCACAAAACAAGTAATAAGGTGAGATAAATTCTGTTGTCCATTATCAAAAACAATTACACAAATTGTCTTTCGGGCACTACACCTAACAATCTCCCACTTGCATGAAATGACAAGCAACGATTGTTTTTAGAGCACACTCTTTATCATCTTATTCACAACACTTTCCCACTTGCTCTAAAAGCAGATGAGACATATCCTTCAGTGCCGTACCAAGAACTTGACTTGGTACACTGATTAGTTAGGTTGTCGGCTTGAGACAATCTTTAGGATCGAAACGTCGCCGGTCTATTTAATCAGGCGGTATTCTCTCTCAATATGCTTTTGACCTCTAGTGATTGAGAAGATCATTCTAAGCTATCTCTTCACTGTTTTCACAATGAAGTGATATCGGCTCACCAGACCTGGAATTACTCCTAGATCAGGAAGGAAATTCCTAAGCTATTTCGCCACTTTAGCTGCTCCGAAAGCTGCTACATATCCGATTATTTAAAGTTGAATTGGCGGTGCTGGATTTCTCCAGACTATAGATCCATCACAATGAGCAAACACTTAGCCCGAGATCGTCCCAATGATCATCCTTAATCTGACTATAAGTCAGAATCAGTGTAGTCAACCATATTCAATTTTGCACCAGAATATACAAGCACATTATTCCTCGTTCTTCAAAGATACTTGAGGACGTACTAAACTGCTATTCAATGCTCGAATCCGAGATTTGACTACTATTGACTTGTGATAACCTGACTTGACGTTATCCAAGAGAGACTCTATCCCATTTTCTATTTATCCGAAGATTTAGAGAATCATTCCTGAGAGGTAGGGCATGACTACTCTCGTTGAATGTTGCATACATATATGCAAGATCATCTTAACCAATAAGACGGATGGGATAGCCAATGACTCATTCTTGTGAAGGTGACCGAATCAAAATTTTAGAATATAGTCCAATTCTCTCATTCAGAGAACCTTGGCGTGTCAGTTTCCGACTTCAGATAGCACACCCATGTTGTTTCCAACCGTTGCAGTGTTATCATTCATGAACACTAATACTACTACTTTACCAATATTGATGATATCCAGTCTACGAAAGACTTATCAATATTCTGGTGAAGTCCACATATTTTAAAACATGTGACTTTAAATGACCGAGAGGTTCTCTTAAATCCACAAAGGATATAAGCCCCGGCAGTCATCCTGCCATTTGTTCTAACCAAGACCCTTTTGTTCTGAATAAATACAGACTCCATTTTTTGGCAAGAGAGTCTCAGGGAATCACCCATATTTTCTGCTTTCTAACGAAATCTAGCAAGACTGAGTGGTGAGAGAGTTCAAGGTCTGGTTAACTCTCTTCTTGTCAGGGAATCACCCCTAGACCACTCAGCTTTGCACTGAAAGTTTAAACTTTTCTATTCATTCGATTCTTTTCCGTGTAGATCCAATTGCTCCCACTCGGGCCGAGACACTCAGTGGTTCTACAAGAGGCTGAAACAGAATCTGAGTACCAAAACTCTATTCACGTGGTTAAGGCTTTCAAACCAACCTCTATGATCGAGAATCCTATACAGCCCACAAAGAGCCATAGGTTATCAATCACCCCAGCAGACTATAAAGTCCACAAAACCACAATGGGTCAATGGTTAAACCATACTCTCACTGCGTTTTGGGTGGATTGATATTCTGATCTAGTATTATTTATTAGTGTATTCACCAACAACCGACGTTGGTCGTGGTCTGACTAAATCAGATAGTAACTTCCATGAGTAACCGTGCACCAAGGTCTAAGGTTGTTATTTATGGATTCTTTCAGTAAGGGTGTGACAGTACAACCGTCACTTTCTGACCTCAAGAATCTTATAACCAACCTTTACTCGTCAACATTAAGATATTTCACGAACATTTATCTTCTGAATGTGTATGCAAAATCTCTAGTCCTACCTTCAAGCACTAAGTGCTAAATGCCCATATTTGCGGAAGTGGAGTAAACTGAATTTACTCCTTATCCATAAACTCACAAGCATCTTCTAGGTAGACTTCTCGGTTTACATAATAATGTTAACCGTTATATTGCAACCAATATCTCAATTCGAGTCAAGCAGTGTATAGTAGCACACCATTGACTATATAAGGCAAGATTACGGTTTCTCCCTCAGTGAAAACATTCCACTAGGAGGCATGCCGAGTATTTGTCTCAAGACTATGTGATAGCCTCTTTTTGAGCATGGAATACTCTACTCCTTGGTAATATCAGAGACACCTCCTCGTATTTGTGATTAACTAAACCGCGTTTAGAGTAGTTATCAGACAAAATGTCACCACTCAAAAGCTCACACTAGCTTGTATCTTTCACTATACCCCTAAGGTCATTATGAACAATCTATGATACCTCTTCAAATCTATTACCCTTTTCCTGATTGAAAGAAAGCTTAGTCATTGTTCCTTTGAGACAGTGTTCCTAGACTGGGAGATAGGAATCACCCTTAGCCAGTCGTCAGGTCTTATCTCTAGGTGTTGGACTTATTTCTAAGTTTTGATGATGAGTGCCAGACTAGCTGTTATAGTGCAAAGGCAAAAAGATGTCTAGATCAAATGTATAGGTTTATTAGAGTTTGATTTATAAATAGGTTTGATCAAACAAGCATCAGTAAAGAAATTTCTGCTTGAATGATATCAATGAGACTAATCCATATCGATAGGGTAGATAGGTCGATAGACTAGTCTGGAACCTCTTTGAAGACCAAGGCCGAGGGGTTCAAACTCGATTCTGAAAGGCTAAGGGATCAAACTTAGTAATTTAAGTCAAGAATATGGAATCAGAATTTAGGCAAGTCTGTGATGATTTAAACTGATTCCATATACCTTGTGAAGAAGGTCTAAGTTCCATAAGTTGGTTGATGTTTGGAACTTGGTTATAATTTAAAAAGGTGTAATCTAACTTCACAAATAAAAGTTAGATAAAAGAAATCAGCTGCATTGTAGTTTATACACAGCAAATTGCTGTTCAGCAGACTGATAGGTATCTCAGCAGACTGATGAACCTGCTGATAATATACCTCGATTAATGCAAGATTATTGGAAGATTACATGGATAAGGACAGCCAACTACCTCTGACTTATCAAACAAATCAAAGGCTGAGATAAAAAAGACGTTGGGATGATCCAGATTTTTAACCATTGGATATAAGTCAAAGGGTGGACAGACTGCACTGTCAAAAACAAATTCTGACAGTGTTAGTCCTATGAATAGTGACAGAATGCAAATCAGATGGGACAAAAACAAGGAACGGTTACATTTGAATTTCAAATACAAGTCACATGCATTCCTACCTATAAATAGAGGACCTTCAACTCAGAAACAAAAGATGAAAAATTGATAAACTTTGAGGAGATATTTTACTGAGCTGAAAAACACCCTGCTGAACTTAAAGCTACTGATCCAGAAAAATTCTTCAAGTGTTTTCTACATTCAAGCTACATCAAGTACACACACTTGAAGACTGCAAGCTGCTGATTATTTCATCCTAATCAAGCTGCTACAACTGAATCATTTATTTGATTCAATCTTTATTTTGTAAAGAACCTGCTGAAGACAGTGAAGCACAGCTGTGTGAAAGACTGTTGTTTGTGGTGGAGCTGGTGAAGAGGCAATCCTACCCTTCAAGGACCAGTGGAAGACTTAGGAGCAGCAATCCTACATTCCCGATTTTTGATTTGTGAAGCCATAGTTATTGGTGAAGGACAAGCAACCTTAGGAATCTTTGTAAAAGCTACATCAAAGATCTCTAGTGAATTTCCTCCAACATCATAGGAGAAGAGTGGGTGACGAGATTACACCACCTGGAACCACTATAAAATCTGCCTACTTACTTTCAAAGATTTACATTCGCACTTAGTTTATTTTACACATCAACCTCACCGAATCTAGCAACCGAAATCACACACTTGCACTCTTGAGTATCTAATACTTAGTATCATATTTAACAACAAGTATTAAGGCTTAATTTTGATATAATTCCATTGCACAAATTCAGCAAACTCAACTATCGATGAGACTCTTGTTTATCGTGACCCTCTTCGAGGTATCGACAGATTTCTTCAAGTATCGACCCATTGCTTTGAAGTTGCGAAATTTGTTAACTCCAAAGGTTTTAAGTGTTAAGTTTATTCACCCCCTCTAAACTTAACCAAAGCCTTTTCAAGGACCAACAATTGGTATCGGAGCGATTATTCATTATGAAGAAATCCTACTTGTTGTACTTGTGAAAATTCTTTGAAACTTTCTTTCAAGCTACTGATTTTCAAAGACTTGCATCATGGATAACACACAGTATGCTAGAACTATGCTGATGTGTTATCTGGATAAATTTGATGAGTATAAACGCCGAATGCAGGCTTACCTTGCTGCAACTCATGATGAGATGATGGATGTACTAACTGATGCACCACTGGAGATTACCAAGGCAATAACAGTGGGTGATACAACTGAGTACATTCCTAAACCAAAAAGAGAATGGAATGCAGAAGACAGAAAAAGAGCAAACCTCAACAATATTGCTATTGACATCATTTATAGAACCTTGGATAGCAATATGTACATGAAGGTTAAAGATTGCAAAACTGCAAAGGAACTTTGGGACAAGATACATTTGATCTGTGAAGGCACTGATGCAATAAAGAAGAATAAAATCAGTGTGGCCAGAAAGAGGTTCCAAAAGTTCAAGATGTTGCCAAATGAAACCATTGAGCAAATGGAATCGAGATTTAATGCAATCCTGGATGAACTTACTCTGCTGAGTGTAAGTTATTCAAAAGAAGAAATAAACACCAAAATCTTGGAGGCTCTACACGCAAAGATGTTTGGAAAATGAAGGTATTGCAATAGAAGAAATGAGAAAGTTGCATGAAGAAGACACGCTTCAAGTTGTTTTCGATCTCAAGGCTTATGAATTTTGCAAAAGCTTGTACACAGCGAAAAAGAAGAGCCAAAGACCATTTGCATTGGCTGCTTCACATCAAGAAGAGACATCGAGGAGGACAAGATGATCTGCTTTGGATGAAATGCGAGGAGAGCAGATTGCCCTCCCGAGCAAGAAAATCTGGATGATGAAGACCGGAAAGGCCCCATCAAGAAATTTCACAAAGAGGCCTCTTTGAAAGAAAGAAAGAAGAATCAAAGAAAGACAATGACTATCTCATGCTTTCATTGCAGAAACCAGGACACTTCAAACTGGTATCACGAGTTAAAACAAGGCAAGGAACTCGATTATCTTTGCTTCAACTGCAAGAAGCTGGACACTTTAGACTGATTGTCGGACCTCACGAAGACCAAGAGTCAACAAAGAAGACATGGCAAGAAGGCCATGGTTGCTTGAAGATGAATCGGGTATGAAGTGGAATATGAAAAGGAAATGAATCGGATGACACAAAGACCAGTTGTTTTGACATGGAAGATTATGCTTTGATGGCCAATATGGATGAAACGAGGGAGGTATACAATCTGTATCCATCAATACTCCTGCTTGGGAAGTGATTGTGAATCAACTTGTGGTTCAAATCCTAGAAATTCTGACAATAATGAGACTTTGGATGCCATCCTTAATCAACTGAGGATAATACAATCTGGTTATGAGATTGTGAAAGCTGAAAAAGATCTTGAATTAGAAGTTGGAAGATTGAAAGCTGAATTAAGAGTTCTCAAAGGTAAGGAAAAAAATGTTGGACAGAATCAGTGTAAGCCTACTGATCATCCAGCAGCCCCTGAATCTGCTAAACCATCTTGCTCCACTACTGCATACAAATCTGGAAAACCTTATGGTGACAAAACAGGACTTGGATTTGGAACTCAACAATCAAAAAAGAGTGGATCCAGTAAGGTTACTGAACCTAGCACCAGAATTGGTCCTATGTTTGTACCAGCACAAGATCCAACTCCAAGTAAGGTTGCTGAGGTAGTAAAACCTACTGAGAATACTTCAAGGAAGCAAAATCAGAAGTCAAAGAGGTCAATAGCTCCTAACAAAAAGAACAAATCTAAAGATAGGACTGCTGGACCTTCTAGACCTAATGATAGCAGACCTGCTACCAAGTCTGCTGGACCACAAAAAGGTAAAGGTCTGAAATATTCCAAAGATAAGAATCCCAAATCTAAAAATGTTAATCATTCAAGGGATACTTATCTCAGGGGGAAAGGTAGACTTCCTGTGATGATGATTGGAATATTCACTGTACTCTCTTGATAGAAACAACCAAGATAACCATCTTTGCTAGGGTAAAACCTAAGCAATGGAATCGACAAAGGACTCGTGAGAGACTTATAAAAGGCCTCAATGGGACCTCAATGAGACTCCATATTACAGGTCTGTTCCTAACAGACAGCAAACAAATGGTTATACCAATGCTTCTAACACCAAGAATCACTTCAAACAGCATTATAAACCAAAAGGCCAGAAAACATATGTGAATCCTACACAACCTACTGTAAGAACTTATGGATGTGTGGAATACATGTATGAACCAAAGTATGACACTTTTAGGAGAAGACCTTATGGAAACTTACCAAAAGTCATGCTTACTACTGACCACTATGGACCCAAACAGGTTTGGGTACCTAAAATGTATTAACTTTGTTTTGTAGGGTGTCTAGTACTTTGACAGTGGATGTTCCAGACATATGACAAAGAATAAGCACTGTTTATCAAACTTTGTGGCAAAAGATGGTCCAAGGGTGAATTTTGGCAACAAGAATACACCTGGATATACAAGAGGATATGGCACACTTGTAAGAAATGGACTTACAATCAAGAATGTTGCATATGTGGAAGGACTGGATTACAACTTGCTGAGCACTGGACAATTCTGTGACATGGGATACAAGGTCACTTTTGACAAAAACAACTGTATTGTCATTAGTGAAAGAGGTGATCAAGTTGTACTTGTTTGGAGAAGACAACAAAACATGTATGTTGTGGATTGGTCTCTGCGAGCCTCGAGAAACACTGCACGATTGTGCATACCAAGTCTGAACTCAATTGGTTATGGCACAAGAAGTTGAATCACTTAAACTTTGATGATATTAATCGGTTGGTGAAGAAGAAGTTTGGTGATTGGTTTACACGAGATCACATTCAAGAAGGATGCTATATGTGATGCATGTCGTGAGGTAAAATGATAAAGTCAAGCTTTAAGTCAAAAACTAAACAATCAACTAATAGAGTGTTGGAGCTTATGCATATGGATCTTTTTAGACCAATAACTCCAACAAGTGTAACTGGAAAGAAATACACCTTAGTGGTCGTGGATGATTATTCAAGGTACACTTGGGTGATATTTATGAACAAGAAAAGTGAAACACTCAAAAGCATGCCTAATCTTTTAAAGAGATTACAAAATGAGAAAAGTTTAACAGTAATAAAAATAAGATCAGATCAGGGTACTGAATTTCTCAACAAAGTTATAAGAGAATACTGTGAACAGAATGGTGTACTGCATCAACTTGCTGTTGTTGGTACACCTCAGCAAAATGGGGTTGCTGAAAGAAGAAACAGGACCTTAAAGGAAGCAGGAAAGACTATGATATGTGAAGCTTTACTACCTGAAAGATATTGGGCTGAAGCAGTTAATACATCATGCTATACACAAAAGCAGAACATCGATGAACAAGAAGGCTGTCAAGACACCTTATGAGATTTGGAATGGAAGGAAACCAAACATATCGTATTTCCATCCATTTGGAAGTAAGTGTTTTATCCTAAATCACAAGGTTCATCTGAAAACATTCCCACCAAAGTCAGATGAAGGGATCTTCTTGGGATATTCTTGATCGACAAAGGCATTCGAGTCTTGAACAAGAGGTCATCAAACATGAAGAAACAATCCATGTTGTGTTTGATGAACCTAAGTTCACCGGGTATGGAAGATGAAGATTGTGAACTCTGCTTGAGAATCAACAAGTCACTGATCCAGATTGTGTTGAAGTTTTGGAAAGATTCAATGAATTAAAAATTTCTGATTCTGCCCCTGCTGAACATCCTGCTGGTGACATTACAGATGCAACAACTGAAGCAATTCAAGGATCTGCTGAACCCCCTATAGTTGAAGAAGGCTGCAGCCAGACCTCATCAAGATGAGGTTCACGATAACCAAACTAACCAGAATCCTCAATGGTTAAGGAATCACCCTGCTGAACAAGTTATTGGCAATGTACAGCAAGGTGTAAGGACTAGAAGACAACCGGAAGCTATGTTTACTTGTTTTCAATCTCAAATGGAACCAAAAGTTGTTGAAGTAGCTATATCAGATCCAGATTGGATAATAGACATGCAAGAAGAATTGAATGAATATGAAAGAAATCAAGTTTGGACACTAGTTGAAAGGCCCATGCAAATATCATTGGTACTAAATGGGTATACAGAAATAAACTTGATGAATCTGGTACCATTGTGAGGAATAAGGCCAGACTAGTTGCAAAAGGCTATTCTCAAGCAGAAGGAATAGATTTTGACGAAACATATGCACCTGTTGCAAGATTGGAAGCTATCAGATTATTCTTGGCACATGCTGCATATAAGAACTTCAAAGTATATCAAATGGATGTCAAAAGTGCATTTCTGAATGGCATTCTAGAGGAGGAAGTGTATGAACAACAACCTCCTGGATTTGAAGTTAAAGATCAAGAAGATAAAGTGTATAGACTCAACAAAGCACTTTATGGATTGAAACAAGCACCAAGAGCATGGTATGAGACTCTATCTCAATTCTTGGTGGACAATGGTTTTACAAAAGGCACCATTGACAAGACACTTTTCGAGAATCGGTGAAGGAACGACACCTGCTTTGATGCATTTATGTGGATGATATAATATTTGGTTCTCGAAAATGATTTACTTTGTGAGAAGTTTGCAAATCTAATGAAAAGTAAATTCCAAATGAGTATGATGGGAGAGATGAACTACTTTTTGGGATTGCAAGTTAAACAGATGAAAGATGGAATCTTCATTCATCAAACTAAGTATACCAAAGAGTTCTTTGAAGAAGTTTGGTATGGAAAACAAAGACTAAGATATCAACTCCAATGAGTACAAACATCAGATTGGATGAAGATAAAGAAGGCAAAGATGTTGATCGGACCTTATACTGAAGGATGATAGGCGATCTGCATGTGTACTTCTTGCCACAATGACTGATATATCCTTTCTTTGTAGGTGTTTGTGCAAGATTTCAATCTAAACCTAAAGAAAGTCATTTAGGTGCGATCAAGAGAGTTCTCAAGTACCTAAAGGAGACTTTGGGAGTAGGGATATGGTATTCCAAGGATGGAAGCTTCAAAGTTATATCCTACTCAGATTACGATTATCTTTGGATGCAAAATTGATAGAAAAAGCACTACAAGAACTTGTCGCTTGATGGGAAGTAGATCTGGTCTCTGGTTCAAACAAGAAAGCAATTCAATATCAACTTCCACTGCTTGTTTGAATATATAGTCTGCTTTGGAAGTTGTTGTGCACAAGTATTTTGGCAGACAACAATTAAGGGATTATGAAATTGAAGAAAAGGAAATTTCAATCATGTGTGACAACACAAGTGCAATTGCAATCACAGAAAATCCTGTTTTGCACTCAAGAACCAAGCACATTGATGTGAGACATCATTTTATAAGAGATCATGTTGAAAAGAAAGATGTGGTGGTTCTATATATCCCTACTGAAAATCAACTTGCTGATATTTTCACTAAACCACTTGCTGATATTAAGGACTGAACTTGGAATTATAAAAGTTGGTGATGATCGACAATGTCTTTAAAATTCACCAAGGGGATTAGTCTTTGCTATGTTGGGTGAGCTCACTTAGCAGATTAGTCATTGGTATCAACAATTCCATGTACTTATGTTTGGACAATTGAGCAAATGAGGTTGCCAAGGGGTTGGTCTTTGTCATATTGGGTGAGCTCACTTGACAGATCAGTCATTGGTATTAAACTTCATTTTGTATTATCAATTGAACAAAACAAGAAGAAATCAAGGATCAACAAAGTCACTTTGTCGTGAGATCAAAGCAACTTTATCGTGAGATGCTGAGCCAACCTCTTGAGGACAACCTGCTTTGAATGGAACGTTACAGTCAAACTTTAATAAAGTCAAAAGCGGTTTGGAGGATATTTATCCTACCCTTTATTACCATAGTTACCACGATCCAACGGTTACAAACGTTATGGAGGAGTTATGGGCCACGTGTCAAGACAGCATTTACTCAGATTAATCGTGGTTAACATCAATGTACGTGCACTGACAGTTGCAACTACCGTCTGTCCATATATACAGACCTACACTCAGCAGATTTTCACTACTTACAAAATCTGCTATATCTCTGTTTTTACACTGTGTGAACACAGATTTACAATCCATATTCTTCATCTCATTCTTCTCATAAAAATGGCGGAAAAGATTGATGTCCAGATTGAATCAAGCCAAAGTGTTAGAGGCTTTGTTGTTGATGCAAACAAAACTGAATTGGCCATTAATATTGGTCGAAGAATAAGGAGGTTTGCAGTCTTGGAAAATAAACTTAATATCAGATTGGAAACAATATCATACACCAATGTTATTGATTTCTGGAAGAACATGGTTGTAGAGGAAGGAACTGAAGCATTCAAGACAACTGTGAATGCTGAGGAGATTGAAATTTCTCCCAGTCTACTGAGGGAAGTGTTTGGATTTGAGGAAGTAGTGGATGGTCCAGTAAATCCTGAGGCAATGAGACTATCCAAGATGGATTTTGTTGATCAAATCAAAACAAATACAGCCACCAAATCCATTCCAGGCATGAATGTGAAACACATTGGATTTGAGTACAACCTGCTGAGCAAGCTCATTGCAAAGAACATACTTGGACTAGTTGGCAGTATGGACACTCTATCAGGACCCAAGATAGAGTTGATGATGATTATTTGTAGGAGCATGAGATTTGATTGGGCTGGTTACTTCATTCATTACATGAAGAAGGTAGCCAAGGAAGATAAAGAGGGAAAAAGGAAATCCAAGGCCTTGCCCTTAGGATTGATGGTTCAGACCCTGCTGAATCACTTGGAGGTTCCTGATCTTGAACCTGAGAAGATCAATCAGTCTAGATACAAGAAGGAAATTGATTATGCTATTCCTGGTCTAGATGATGATGAAAATGTTGCTGACCCTGCTGCTGATGATGACAGTAATGGAAATGATGGTGATACTGGTGGTGAGCAGGTCCAGCAAACTAAGAAGACATCTTCTAAACCTGCTACATCAAAGAAGACCACTGAGAAAAGAAAGGCTGTAGACACAAGGAAGATCACTGAGATCTTAAAGCCTAAGAGGACAAAGAAGCAAACAGCACAGACTGTTGAGTCTGCTGAGGGTCCAGCTGAATCTGAAGGTACTGACCCTGCTGTTGCTGCAAGAAGAACTGTTGTTGAGATTCTGAGGGAACAACAGAAGGAAGCTAGTAGAAAGAGGAAGTCTACTAGAACTGAAGATGATGAACCACTTTCCAAGAGAAGAAAAGAAATTATCCACAAAAAGAAACATGGAAAGGGGAAAGAATTGAAAAACTTGGAGGCACAAAGAGTCCAAGAAGAAGCATCAGTAGAAGAGGAAGAAGAGGCTATTGAGGCTGAGCCCTTGACTATCATCAAGCCTGTGGAAATTACTGACTCCTCACCTGAAGAGGTTGTTAAGTCTCTTGGTTTGCACAGTTGTTGTTGAGCAATCTGTTGGAGATGTCAGGCAGCCTCTTCGACCACTGAGCCCTCTTTGTAGTATCTACTGAAGACCCACAGCAAACCACTGAACCTGAACCTGCTGTGGTAGTTGAAGAATTGGTTGAAGACCCTGCAATTGTTGCAAGAACTCAGGGGGAAGAGCAGTCTGCTGCTGACCCTGCTGATGAGCATGTAAGTCAGAGGGAACCAAGTGTTGCACAGATGGAAGTAGTAGGCACAAATATACCACCTCAGCAACCTACTGACTTTGAAGCATCTGTTGAAGAAACAATGAATTTACTTGTGGGAGCTTTTGGAGGTCAGCAAGTTGCTGAACCTGCCACTAGAAAGCCATCTATGCCATATGAGAAGGCATCTAAGAAAGACAAAGTAGATCCTAACTTCAAAAAGGTGCAAAACTATTTTCAGTGGAAGTTTGGATTCTGCAAGAAACAGAAACCAAATTTGATCCGATGAGTGGATTTGAAGAATGGGCATTTGAGCAATTGGTGTGGACAACTGTTGGATTTGTTAGACACTAGCATGCTTTGCAATCCAGGCTGATGGATATTTTGGATGAAGGAAAGAAAAGTGGAGGAATTATGTTCAGAGATCCAAAGTATACACCAGACAGTGATTCATCAGACTCTGATGATGACTCCCCCATGTTTCCTGGGGAGACCAGTGGAGTGGCTAAAGAAACAACAATTGAAGCTGCTGGTCAAGGAGCCATTGATTGCATGGAAGCTGAACACACTGATACTGGTAAGTCTGCTGAGGGCCAGCAGACTAGAGAGATGGATGAGGATCTACAGGATCTCACCCTGGATGATCTGAAGGCATTGATCAATGAAGGAGTTAATCTAAGTGCTGGTAGGCTAGCTGATGAATTTGTTACATTCCATGTTGTAGAGCCTACTGCACAAACTGAACCTGAACAAAGTGAGGATGTGGATGAAGAGAAGGTCACTGACTTTAGTGAACCTAGTGCCAGCTCAGAAGAATCTATTGAATATCAAGATGGATTTGACTTTGAGGGCATTCTTACTAAAACCACCTTTATCCTGAACAAAATTGGTCATGCTGAAGGATTTCAAGTGGATAATGAGACCATATTCAATCCACAAAGAGCTGAAGAGGAGGTACAGGCTGCTGAGTCTCAAACAGCACCTGGACAAAGGTTGGAACGGGAGGTACAGGCTGCTGAGTCTCAAACAGCACCTGGACAAAGGTTGGAACCTACTTTGGGTATGGAGGATACCCCTGTTGCTGAAGAGGCTACTGTAGTGGAGCCTACCGGAGACAAGACCACTTTGAAGGAAAGATGGTCGTGGCTTGCATTGTTAATATGGATGAGCAATTTCTTTGGACTATGACTTTAGTGATGAGGAGTTCCAAATGCCTGAAGAAGAAAATGTTGATGTTGATCCCCCACAGGCATTTGTTCCTATTTTTGAAGAACCAGCCCTTGATCCTATCTTGGAAGAATATCAAGGACCTAATCTCTTTGGATTAGATAGGAGTTGGGCATTGGTTGTGAGCAATCTGAGGCCACAATACAATGTTGAGGAGCCTGCTGATGAGGCTACTGGTGGAAGAATGACTGGTGAGATACCAGTAGAAGTTTTGAATGAGTTAAGGACTATGAGGCATGATATGCAACAGTTAAGAACTCAACTGGATAGACATGAAGAAAGATTTGAAGAACTGATGAAAATGGTGAATGAAAACAGACAATCTACTGGTACAGTTGCTTCAAACTTCACATCTACTCAAAATGCTGTGAATGATCTGATACTAGATGTGAGGGGAATCAAGGTTGGAAATACTGCAAAAGATAAGTTTCTGAAAGACCAATTTATTTCCATCCATCGAAACTTGACAACCTTGGCGCTACACCTAAGCCCTGCTGAGGCTGCTGGAACATCTCAACCTGGCTAGATTGGATCCTAAAGTTACTGAGAGGATCAATCTACTGGAACAAACTTTGCAATCCAGGATTACTGCAGTTGACACAAGAACTGAGATTATGGAAGGGCAACTGAATAATCTGGTTATCTCACAGGAGAGTGTTCATGGCCAAATGTCCCGGTTTGTTGATGATGTCACTAAGGGGGAAGAGGGCCAAACAGCAGCAGCAAAAGAGGTACTTCTAGCATATTGGACATCCAAAATAACCTTATATTTCATCACATCTTCATTGATAAGTGGTAGATTTTACAGATCTTTATCAAAAATAGGATTCGAAGTGTGATTCTTCGGTGGCCACATCAAGTACTAAACGCTACCAAAAAATTGTTTCTTTTTCCATATGAGAGACTTAATCGAACTGAAAAGGAAAGAAAATTAGGACAATTGGAAAAATTGTAAGGAGAGCCAGCTCTATAAAAATCATAGAGATCGAAGAGGAGAAGAAAGGCGGAGAAGCAAGGAAGCGAAAAGGCGAGATCGAGAAATTATTGACACAACTACGCATTTGTGGTCCAAAAAAAACTGCGCATTTTATTTTTTTGTTTTATTAAAATGATAATAGATAATATAATGTTTTTTCCGGGGTACATTAAAACCTCCGGTAATATCAATAATTTTTTGGCCGGTTATGGCGTACATATATGTATGCCGTAAATCCATGTTGTAAATAAACCTTTTTCTTGTTGTGGACATACTTATTTACGTCACTTTGAGTCTTGAAGGCTCAAGAGAAATATCTCTTCCGAAAAATTAATCGCATGTATGATTAACAAGTACAACGTTCTAGTTACTTACCACTTTTAAACGAAGTCGTTACTAGTCAATTTAAAGCATACACTAACAGTCTAGTACCATAGAGAGATATATATATAGTTGTAAATAAAATTGACAGAAAATAAGTCCAAATCATACACTACTAATTAATTTTAGGAACTTTAAACTAAATGTATAGTCTACCCTACCGTTCCAAGGATCTAGTCTCACACCTCAGTGCCGCCTTAGGGTAGGTCAAAGAGGTGACGACTAAATTGAGATCTTTCTCTCTCAATGATTAAAATGGAATTGAACATCCAATTTTTAATTCTCGATTACCTTCCTTTTTCAGCCAAGGTATTACCAAAAATACCCATAATGAGTGTGACCTACTATTTCAGATTTTTAGGTAGACCCCGAGTGTGCCGCCTTAGGGTCGGTCAGTGACCCGATGAGTACTCAAAATCCTATCCTTTCAGAGACCAAGCCTTGAATTTTGGAAGCGGTGAAGGCCTTCCTTAGGGATGCCGGTCCTAGGCCGGCACGAGGTATCACCATTCTCTCACGTTGCTTGTGTCAACAGTAGAGGCCGTGGGGTCGGCTGTCGCCTTCCCCGCTCCCACTCAATATTTTGTAAAAGTGGTGGGTTTACTGATTTCGTTTTTGGATTTGATGTATCTTTAAGGAACAATAAATCATGGGCCCGAATGGTGTCGGTTATGTGGGCTAGCCCATCCGACCTATTCGTTGGAACATATGTGGCCGTCGGACGGATTAGGGCTAGGGGAGCTCCGTTGAGCCGTAGTCGCTCGTCGGATAGCTCAGCCTTGCCGGACCCCCGTGCAAACGCCACACGTGGATGGATAAGTCGATCGAGCCGTGGCTCAGTTGACCACCCATCCATGGTTTGACCACTTTCGAACCATATTCACCCATAATTGTTCAGTCCCTTAACATCAAACTTTCACGTAGACACTACGGACAAAAAATGCAATCTCCTCGAGGTTTCGGGATTTTACTGAAGGATGCAGATTCTTAGATCTAAACGAGTTAGATCTACGCGCAGCGGATGGATCACGACTTATACATCACAATACATAAATAAAGGATTTAACTACTACAAGGGGGGTTAAGATCATGTTACCAATAGTAGGAAGAGAAGCCAAGATCTTCCGATGTGTTCTCCAAACGGCGGTTGGTGGACACCCTTCTTGTTACACGAACCTCCTCGATATGCAACACCAAGAAAAACTTAGAGTTTTTCTTCTTCTAAAACCCAAGACAAGAAAACTAATTATTTCTCTCTTTTTGCTATAGTGGTCGAAATTTGCCAAATAATAAGGCTTGAGAGAACTCTCTTTATATAGGAGAGTAATCCTTGTCCTCCAAGGATTAAATAATTAAGAGATAATTATTACATTAATCCTTTATTCCAAATAAAAGATAAATAAAATGATTATCCCAAACAAATTAGGATAAATCATATTATTATCTAATATTCCATGAATTATCATTTAACAAATAAAAGATAAATCACATGTCAAATAATTATCCAAGAAAACTAATTTCTCTCTAATTAAATAACATCATTGGCGCCACCTTTAGTGTTTCCAAGCCCACATAAAATGTCTTTTATGTGTATTATATTATTTAGCCCAACTAAATAATATCTATGCATATCAATTAATTAGCCCAGCCAATTAATTATCACTGAGGCCCAAATAACAAGATTATTAGTCCGAATTACAGAAGCCACATCGGGGACCATGGACCTATAACCGTTAGCTCCAATAATTAATTATTCATCGAATGAGAATAAGTACATTAATTATTAATTCCGGGATTACGCCACCATAAACCCGAAACTGAACTCTACCGATTATAGATGTATACTTATACTCAACCCATAGAGTGAATAAGCGTCCATTGATATAATCACTACATACGGATTAACCCTCCATAGATTGTCCATTCTGAGTGGGAAGTCTCCGTGAACCCGACTCAGAATATCTTATCCTTATTTACCATTAACCCCCTAGTGATCAATTAGTTCACATATCTGACTAGTAGCCAATTAGTCTAACATGAACTGGGCCCATCGATCATTTTCTTAGCGCTAACAAATAAGGGGACTGTCTCTCTACTTCCCACAGGAAGGAATGGATTCCATGTCTGTGAAAATCAGAACTACTCACTCATCTAGAGATAGTGTCAATGAGAAGTGGCTTGGAACACATATTTAAGTGAACCGTAACTAACACATCAAACACTACCCCGGGACAAACAGCACCCTGTGATCACCTCAGGATTAAGGTTGATCCATATATGATCATCTAATGATTTAATAAGATTCCTCGATTACGGAATTATATCGAGAAATAGAGATTAAATCGGTCCAAATCTATATATGATGCCATCATATATAAATGCCCCACGTAGGCACCCTCTACCGACAGTCCGAATAAGACTATCACACCCTAAGGTGTTCAGGCGCATTATTGGTGTTTTAATCAAGAGACCCTAAACTCGATTAAGTTCACCACGGACTAACAGATTTAAGCATATCTCCACTAACTCAATCCTCACGTGTAATCCATACACCGAGTTAAGTGGTTACATACAGATATACTTAGGGTTTGCAAAGAAGGTATTACTTTACAAGCACAAAGTAAGTAACTAAGGTGAGATAAATTCATCATCCATTATTAAAAACAATTACACAAATTGTCTTTCGGCACTACACCTAACAATCTCCCACTTGCACGAAATGACAAGCAACGATTGTTTTTAGAGCACACCCTTTCTCATCTTATTCACCACACTCTCCCACTTGATCTAAAAGAAGTTGAGACATATCTATCAATGCCGTACCCTTCAAGCACTCGACTGATCAGTTAGGTTGTCGGCTCGAGACGATCTTTAGGATCGAAACGTCGCTGGTCCATCTAATCAAGCGGGTACTATCTCACAATATGCTTTTGACTTATAGTGACTGAGAAGATCCTTCTAAGCTATCTCTTCACTGTTTTCACAATGAAGTGATATCACTTATCGAGACACGGAATTATTCCCGCACCATAAAAGGAAATTCTAAGCACTATGAGTAAACACTGAGCCGAGATCAACTTAATGATCATCCTTAATCGACTACAAGTCGAGAATCGATGTAGTCAACCATATTCAAGTTTGCACCTGAATATACAAGAATATGACTCCTCGTTCTCTAAATATACTTGAGGACGTACTAAACCGCTACTTATTGCTCAAATCCAAGATTCGATTACTATTGACTTGTGATAACCTGACTTGCCATTATCCAAGAGAGACTCTATCCCATTTTCTCTTTATCCAAAGATTTAGAGAATCATTCCTGAGAGTTGGGGTAGGACTACTCTCGATGAATGTTGCATACATATATGCATAATCATCTTATTCAATAAGATAGGTGGGATAGACAATGACTCATTCTCGTGAATCTTGCCGAATCAGATTCTTAGAATATAGTCCAATTCTCTCATCCAGAGAATCTTGGCCTGTCAGTTTCCGACTTCAGATAGCACACACATGTTGTTTCCAACCGTTTCAGTGTTATCATTCATGAACACTAATACTACTACTTTACCAATATTGATATCCAGTCTACGAAAGACTTATCAATATTCTGGTCAAGTCCACATATTTTAAAACATGTGACTTTAAATGACCGAGAGGTTCTCTTAAATCCACAAAGGATATAAGACCCGGCAGTCATCCTGCCATTTGTTCTAACCAAGACCCTTCTGTTCCGAATGAATCCAGACTCCGTTTTTCGGCAAGAAAGTCTTAGGGAATCACCCCTATTTTCTGCTTTCTAACGAAATCTTGCAAGACTGAGTGGTGAGAGAGTTCAAGGTCTGGTTAACTCTCTACTTGTCAGGAATCACCCATATACCACTCAGCTTTGCGCTGAAAGTTTAAACTTTCCTATTCATTCGACTCTTTTCGGCATAGATCCAATTACTCCCACTGGGCCTAAGACACTCAGGTGGTTCTACTAGAGGCTGAACAGAACTGGAGTACTTAAACTCCATTCACAGGGTTAAGGTGTTCAAACCAACCTCTATGATCAGAATCCTATACAGCCTACCAAGAGCCATAGGTTATCAATCACCCCAGCAGACTGTAGAGTCCACAAAACTACAATGGGTCAACGGTTAACCATACTCCCACTGATTTTTGGGTGGATTGACATTCTGATCTTATAGTTTTTATCAGTGCAATCATTAACATCCGATGTTGGACGTGGTCTGATTAAATCAGATAGTAACTACCTTTGGGTAACCGTACTCCAAGGTTTAACGCTGTTACTTATAGATTCTATCAGAAGCTTTGTGACAGTTCAATCGTCACTTTCTGATCTCAAGAATCTTATACCAACCTTCACTCGTCACATTTAGATATTTCACGAACAGTCACAATCTGAACGTATGCGCAAAATCTCCAGTCCTACCTTCAAGCATTAAATGCTAAATGCCTACATTTAGGGAAATGGTGTGAACTGAATTCACTCCTTATCCATAAATTCACTAGCATCTTCTAGGTAGACTTCTCGGTTTACATACTATTGTTAACCGTTATTTTGCAACCAATTATCTTAATCGAGTTTAGCAGTGTATTGTAGCACATCAGTAACTATATAAGGCAAGTCTATGGTTTCTTCCTCAATGAGAATCATTCCACTAGGAGGCAGGCCGAGCATCAGTCCCAAGACTATGCGATAGCCTATTTCTGAGCATGGAATACTCTATTCTCTGTTAAAATCAGAGACTCCTCCTCGTATTCTTTCGATAAACTAAATCGTGTTTCGAGTAGTTATCAGACAAAATTTCACCACTCAAAAGCTCCCATTAGCTTGTATCTTTCATTAGACCCCGAAGGTCATTGTGAACAAGCTATGTTACTTCTTCAGATCTATTACCCTTTCCTAATAGAAATGAAGCTTAGTCATTGTTCCTTTGAGACAGTGTTCCGAGACTGGGAGATTGGAATCACCCTTAACCAGTCGTTAGGTCTTATCTCTAGGATATATGCACTAATAAATAGATTTTGATGAATCGTTTATCTTAATACGGAAACCATTTGCCTATAATAGTCTAAGACGTGTTACATATACCTTTTCAGCATTTCTTAGTGGTTCTGACTTTATCAAACAAAAGTCCGAGTCTCGGATTCGTACTACAAATGTCAAATTCACTTTCTATGAGGCAACAATATATCGAGTTGAAAGTGAATCCATTTGTTCCAATGAATCTGAAAACAGAAAAATAAATTTTTCCGTGATATTCAAGGTCGAATCAAAAATTCATTTCCTCATACCACTCCCACTATTCTAGCCGAAATTACTGCCCGTTGTTACTCTATTAATCGTTAATGCAAATCTTCCTTGTTCTTCCAAAGAACTAAGCTACCGAGTCAAGTTACTCGGTTAAGAAAGTCGCTAAGGATTCATTGGTTAGTGATCCAAATCACTTTCCTTATCCTATAATTTCTTTATTTAATTTAATGTTTCGGTTTAACCTCAAAACTTTAGTTAAGATGATTAACACTTATAGACATTCTTTCCCATTCTTAACTTTCCTTAAAAGGAAATAGTCTTGAACTAGCAGTTCGTTTGAGTAGACACTACTCGTGAACTGTGGGATGTTTAATGAAAGCGTTACCCAGTGGGACTAATTTTCTAATAAATTAGAAAAACATAAGATAAAAGCTCCCACTAGTTTATCGGTTCCAAATACCGTCTAACTAGCAACACTTTAATTTATGATTCTCCAATTTTTCTATTTGAAAATTTCTCGTGTAGACAATACACAATTAAAATTCACTAGAAGAATTTTATCGTCCCAATCATCTTTCAAACTAACTACGGTTGTCTCTCGTGATCTTTGCGAGTGAGTGGCGATGATGACATACTTATTTACGCCACTTAAGTCTTGAAGGCTCAAGAGAAATATCTCTTCCGAAAAATTAATCGCATGTAAGATCAATAAGTACAACGTTCTAGTTACTAACCACTTTTTAACGAAGCCATTACTAGTCAATTTTACACTAGCAGTCTAGCACCCTAGAGAGATATATATAACAGTTGTAAATAAAATTGACAAAAATAAATCCAAATCATACACTACTAATAAATTTTAGGAACATAAACTAAGTACTTATAGTCTATCCTACTGTTCCAAGGATTTAATCTAATGCCTCGATGCACTTAGGGTAGGTCAAAGAGGTTTCGATTAATATTGAAGATCGAGATTGAGAATCGAACATCTCATCCGTGATTGTCAATCACCATTCCTTTTCACCAATGTACTACCAAAAATACCTTTATGAGTGTGACCTATCTGTCTCCTGATTTTTAGGTAGACCCCGAGTGTGCCGCCTTAGGGTCGGTCAGGTGACCCGACGAGTACCCAAAATCCTATCCTTTCGGAGACCAAGCCTTGAATTTTGATAGCGGTGAAGGCCTTCCTTAGGAGGCCGGTCCTGAGGCGCACGAGGCGTCACCATTCTCTCACGTTGCTTGTGTCAACAGAGGGCCGTGGGGTCGGCCGTCGCCTCTCCGCTCCCACTCAATATTTTGAAAAAGTGGTGGGTTTCATCGATCACGCTTTTGGACTTGATGTTACATTAAGGAACAATAAATCATAGGCCCGAATGTTGTCGGTTACGTGGACTAGCCCACCCGACCTATTCGTTGGAACATATGTGGCCGTCGGACGGGTCAAAACTAGGGGAGCTCCTTTGAGCCGTAGTGGCTCTTCGGATGGCTCAGCCTTGCCAGACCCCCGTGCAAACGCCACACTTGGAGGGTGAAGTCGATCGAGCCGTAGCTACTGTTGACCACCCAACCGTGGTTAAACCACTTTCGAACCATGTATGCCCGTGATAATCCAATCCTTAAACATCAAACTTTCACGTAGACACTACGGAACAAAAACGTAATCTCGTCTAGGTAAGGTGGAATTCACCGAGAATCCAACACCTTAACCACGAGGCTTCGGGATTTTACTCCCTATGCTTTCGCAGAGTGGGATTCACCGAGAATCCATCACCCAACCTCGACGATTGAAAAAACCCGTGTTCCTCGGTTTTTACCCTAATTAGTTTCTAATTAATATCAAACAATTAATTAAAACTAATTGCGTGTTTTATACATGCCTAACTAATTCCTCGAATTAATTTCTACATGTATGCATATGGAGTGGAATTCATGATATGATGCATGTAATGGCAATTTTCCGGTTCTACACATACAATCTAAACATGTATTCTAGTGCGGAAAATAACACCGAGATGGACCGTTGGCACCCCCGTATCTAATCTATTAGAAAATAAATAACCAAAACCCTAATTAGGGTTTACTATTTTCTAACAAAATCTGCAGCTGTTCAAACTCTTCGATGATCAGGAAACCAAACGAACTCGGATCGCAACGAAACTTTCCAGATCTGTTCTTCACTCCTCGGGCTTGAATATGGACGGTTGGATCGGAGTTTTGACGTGACAATTTTCTCCAGTGAGCCGCCCAACTTGCTGCTGAATCTGTCTCTTGCAGCAGCACATCAGTGACTTCCCGAGGCCGATCGGGAATCGAGATGAATCTCGATCGACCTGAAATTTTTATTCCACGTCAAAAACTCCATATTTATAGATCTGACCGGTTGGATTTGCGTTTCAACGGTCCAAACTCTCCCAGAAATTCGAGGAAGTCACAGCTAGGGTTTCTGTGAATCCTGCGTTTTTCTGTTACAGCAGCCACTTCATTGCAACGAACGGATATTGAGACGGACTCCGATCGACCCCAAATCTGGATGGATTGTTCTCCAACTTTTAATCTTGATTCTGACCGGAGGGATCATCGTTTCAACGGCTCGATCAACGGGAAAAACGAAAAAACTAAACAGCTACTAAACAGATCTACTTTCAGGAAATTAAAATTGCAACAACAAATAAATTACATAATTTCCTATACTCATATGAACGAATTTTCTTCTTTTATATGAGTTTACAATAGATCTAACGGGTAAACAGTGCCAACCCCCAATCCATCTCTTCAACAATAGCAATTAATCATTATAAATGCATAAAACAATAAATAAAATTTACCTACATGCAATTCCACTCCTTTAAATCGTTTAATTATGATTATGACTATATAAATCGTGGAACCTGTCTCTGATACCACAATGAAGGATGCAGATTCTTAGATCTAAACGAGTTAGATCTACGCACAACGGATGTATCACGACTTATACATCACAATACATAAATAAAGGATTTAACTACTACAAGGGGGGTTAAGATCATGTTACCAATAGTAGGAAGAGAAGCCAAGATCTTCCGATGTGTTCTCCAAACGGCGGTTGGTGGACACCCTTCTTGTTACACGAACCTCCTCGATATGCAACACCAAGAAAAACTTAGAGTTTTTCTTCTTCTAAAACCCAATACAAGAAAACTAATTATTTCTCTCTTTTTGCTATAGTGGTCTAAATTTGCCAAATAATAAGGCTTTAGAACTCTCTTTATATGGGAGAAGAATCCTTGTCCTCCAAGGATTAAATAATTAAGAGATAATTATTACATTAATCCTTTATTTCAAATAAAAGATAAATAAAATGATTATCCCAAACAAATAAGGATAAATCATATTATTATCTAATATTCCATGAATTATCATTTAACAAATAAAAGATAAATCACATGTCAAATAATTATCCAAGAAAACTAATTTCTCTCTAATTAAATAACATCATTGGCGCCACCTTTAGGGTTCCAAGCCCACATAAAATGTCTTTTATGTGTATTATATTATTTAGCCCAACTAAATAATATCTATGCATATCAATTAATTAGCCCAGCCAATTAATTATCACTGAGGCCCAAATAACAAGATTATTAGTCCGAATTACAGAAGCCACATCGGGGACCATTGACCTATAACCAGTAGCTCCAATAATTAATTATTAATCGAACAGAATAAGTACCTTAATTATTAATTCCGGGATTACGCCACCATAAACCCGAAAACTGAACTCTACCGATTATAGATGTATACTTATTCTCAACCCATAGAGTGAATAAGCGTTTATTGATATAATCACTACATACGGATTAACCCTCCATAGATTGTCCATTCTGAGTGGGAAGTCTCCGTGAACCCGACTCAGAATATCTTATCCTTATTTACCATTAACCCCCTAGTGATTAATTAGTTCACATATCTGACTAGTAGCTAATTAGTCTAACATGAATCGGGCCCATCGATCATTTTCTTAGGGCTAACAAATAAGGGATCGTCTCTCTACTTCCCGCAGAAGGAATGGATTCCATGTCTCAGAAAATCGAACTACTCACTCATCCTGAGATAGTGTCAATGAGAAGTGGCTTGGAAAACATATTTAAGTGAACCGTAACTAACACATCAAACACTACCCCGGGACAAACAAAGACCGTGTGATCACCTCAGGGATTAAGGTTGATCCATATATGATCATCTAATGATTTAATAAGATTCCTCGATTACGGAATTATATCGAGAAATACAGATTAAATCGGTCCAAATCTATATGAATGCCATCATATATAAATGCCCCACGTAGCACCCTCTACCGATGATTCAGATATAAGACTATCACACCCTAAGGTGTTCAGGCGCATTATTGGTGTTTTAATCAAGAGACCCTAAACTCGATTAAGTTCACCACGGACTAACATTTAAGCATATCTCCACTAACTCAATCCTCACGTGTAATCCATACACCGAGAGTTAAGTGGTTACATACAGATATACTTAGGGTTTGCGTGATGTATTACTTTACAAGCACAAAGCAAGTAACTAAGGTGAGATAAATTCTGTCATCCATTATTAAAAATAATTACACAAATTGTCTTTCGGGCACTACACCTAACATTTACTTCCTATGCTTTCGCAAGGTGGGATTCATTGAGAATCCATCACCTAACCATGACGATTGACAAAACCCGGAATCCTCGGTTTCCCTAATTAGTTTCTAATTAATATCATACAATTAATTAAAACTAATCACGTGTTGTATACATGCCTAACTAATTCCTCGAATTAATTTCTACATGTATATGCATATGGAGTGGAATTCATGATATGATGCATGTAATGGAAATTTTCCGGTTCTACGCATACATCCTAAGCATACATACTAGTGCGGAAAATAAACATCAAGATGGACCGTTGGCACCCCCGTATCTAACCTATTAGAAAATAAATAAATAAACCCTAACTAGGGTTTACTAGTTTCTAATACAATCTGCTGCTGATTTGTTTCATCGATCATCTGGCATCCAAACGAACTTTCATTGTCACGAAACTTCGTGGTCCTGTTCTTCACTCCTCCTGCTTCACTGGCCCAGTTTGCTCCAACAATCCGCCGATCCAACTGCTGAATCTGTTTATAACTGCGGCGCAACAGTGTCTTCCCGGAGCCGATCGGGCATCGAGACAAAACCCGATCAACCTAAAATTTTTAGGGCTTGTTCATAACTTCATGTTAGTCAATCTGAACGGTCAGATCTTTGTCTCAACATTCCAAACTCTTCCAGAAACCCGACGAACTCACAGCTAGGGTTTTTATGGCTGCTGTGCTTTTCTATTACAGCAGCAACTTTATTGCAGCGATCTGATATCTAAATGGACTCTGATCGACACCAAATTTTGAGGGCTTATTCATCAACTTTTGATCTATATTTGGACCGGAGGGATTGTCTTTTCAACGGCTCAATCAACGGGAAAAACAGAAAAACCGAACAGAAACAAAACAGATCTATTGCTAGGAAATTTAAAATTACATTAACAAATAAATTACAAAATTTCCTATACTCATATAACGAATTTATATGAATTTACGATATATCTAACGGGTAAACAGTGCCAACCCCAATCCATCTCTTCAACCACAACAACCAATCACATATGCATATTTAAAAAAAAAAAATATCTACATGCAATTCCACTTCTTTTAAATCGTTTATCGATGAATATAATTCATAGATCATGAAACCTGGCTCCAATACCACATGAAGGATGCAGGAGCTCAGATCTGTACAAAACAGATCTTTGCGCAGCGGATGGATCACGATCTATAAACTACATATCATTAATAAAGGATCTAAACTTCCTACAAGGGGGGTTTAGATCTACTTACCAATTGTTGGATGAGTAGCCACAATCTTCCAACGTGTTCTCTAAACGGCGGCAGGTGGACACCGATCCTTGGAATTGAAACCTCCTTGATACCAGAAACCCAAGACAAGAAACAAGTTTTTCTCTCTATTTTATGTGTGTATGTCGAAAATTTCATATCTCATATGTCTTGGAAGAACTCTCTTTATATAGGAGAGTAAATCCTTGGCCTCCAAGTTTCTAATTAATTAAATAAATAATTAAAAAGAAATCACCATAAAAGATAATTCAATTTATAAAAGATTGTGATTAATCAATCAATTAATTACAAATCAATTATCTTTTATTAATTAATTACTTACCAAGTAAATAATTAATCACACAAGAAAATAAATTCTTGCATTTTATGAGAGGAGGCACCACACCTTAGGGTTTTAGCGCCCACATAAAATGTCTTTTTCAGATATTATATTATTTAAATTTCCAACTAAATAATATTTCACATATCAATTAATTGGCCCACCAATTAATTATCAATGAGGCCCAATAACAAGAAAATACTCATATTATAGAGCCACGTTGGGGGACCATGGACCTATAACCAGTAGCTCCAATAAATTAAGTAAAATATTAATTCTGGGATTGCGCCACCATAAACCAGAAACTGAACTCTACCAATTATAAATATGTATTTACACTCAGTCCTATGAGTAAATAAGCGTCCATTGATATAATCATTACATACGGACTAACCCTCCATAGACTGTCCATTCTGAGTGGGAAGTCTCCGTAAACCCGACTCAGAATATCTTATCCTTATTTACCATAAACCCCCTAGTGATCAATTAGTACACATACCGGACTAGTAGCTAATTAGTCTAATATGAACTCCCGGGATCGATCATTTTCTTAGGGCTAACAAATAAGGGGACTGTCTCTCTACTTCCCGCAAGAAGGAATGGATTCCGTGTCTGAAACACAGAACTACTCACTCATCAAGGAATAATGCTAATGAGAAGTGACTCAGATCACATATCAAAGTGATCCTTAACTAACACATCAAACACTACCCCGAGACAAGCAGTTCCCTGTGATTACCTCAAGATTAAGGTCAATCCATATATGATCATCTAATGATTTAATAAGTTTTCTCGATTACGGAATTATATCGAGAAACCCGGATTAAATCGACCCAAATCTATATGAATGCCATCATATATAAATCCCCACTTAGTACCCTCTACCGACAGTCCGGATAAGACTATCACACCCTAAGGTGTTCTGGGCACATTATTGGTGTTTTAATCATGAGACCCTAAACTCTGATTAAGTTCACCACGGACTAACAGTTTAAGTATATCACCACTAACTCAATCCTCATGTGCATGCCATACACTGAGTTAAGCAGTTACATACTGATATACTTAGGGTTTGCAGTAGTGTATTACTTACAAGCACAAAGCAAGTAATAAGGTGAGATAAATTCTATTATCCATTATCAAAAACAATTACACAAATTGTCTTTCGGGCACTACACCTAACAGTGATGAGCCCTTGTTCGGATCAAGCTGATCGACCCTCGTTGGGAGTTGACCAACCTTGGGTATATCGTTATTATCGAGATATGAGATCTCATTAATATTTGGGTTACGACCCGACTAGAATCATACGGTGATTGGCCCTCGTTAGGACCGTTTGATTTTAAAGACAAGGGGTTGACTATCACATAGAGATGTGAATTGTCAAAGAGTTGACTAGTCAACCACTAGGAGCCGCATATGATGCGACTGGTAAGAGTACCTACCTTTCCAAATTGTCTCGAATGACCGTCCTTCGTCGGGAGTCGAGATAACTAGATTGGATCCCAACCACTAAGGAATTAATTAAATTCTTGAAAGCCAATTGGGAAGAGTTGGCTAGTGGGAGCAAAACCTAATTAAAATTTTAAAGTGCAATTTTATGGTTTTGTATGCATGAACTTTTACTTATACCATCTTTACTTTATTGTTGTAGAAATGTCGAACAAATTGAACCTTCGTTTTATCATTGAAAACAAAATTGACGAATCAAACTTTCTTGATTGGGAAAGAAACCTCAAAATCTTTTTGAGACATGAAGGCCTTGGCTATGTCTCAGACACACCCTCAACTGAGGATCCTGAAGATGCAGAGAATGAGGAATCGGTTGAGAAGCATGCGAAACACTGTTCTGACAGTAATGAGCCTACATGCATCATGCTTGCCTCTATGACACTGGAACTTCAGAAACAACATGAGTCCATTGATGCTTATACCATTATGGCTCACCTAAAGGAGCTCTATGCTTCTCAATCTTGCACTGAGAGGTACGAGGTCTCGAAGGTGCTGTTTGGTTGTAAAATGGCTCCAGGCACCCAAGTTGGGTCGCATGTGCTTAAGATGATCGGTTATATAGAGAGGCTTGAGAAGCTTGGCCATAAGATGGAGCGTGAGTTGAGTATTGACTTGATTTTGCAATCTCTACCGGACTCTTTCTAGCAGTTTGTGATGAACTATCACATGAACAAGATTGATCGCTCCCTCGCGGAGTTATTGAACATGCTTAAAACTGTTGAAGGCACTATTGGCAAGGGTAAGAAAGTGTTGCTCGTGACCTCTTGCAAGGGCAAGAAAAAGGCCCAAAAGAAGACCAAAAAGGTGAAGGAGGCTCCTAAGCCGCAGCCTAAGATAGCCAAAGACAAATCCAAGGATGCTTGCTTCCATTGTGGCAAGACTGGTCATTGGAGAGAAACTGCAAGGCTTTCTTGAGCACCAAGAAGAAGAAGCATGGCGATGCTTCAACTTCAGGTATGTTTATGATTGAGATCAATGTTTCTTCTTCTATGTCTAACCACTGGGTATTAGATACTGGATGTGGTTCTCATATTTGTATGGATATGTAGGGACTAAGAAGGACTAAAGATCTGAGGAAAGGAGAAGTGGACCTACGTGTTGGGAATGGAGCAAACGTTGATGCCTGAGCCATAGGAGTTTATTGTTTCATTGCCCAGTGGGCTAGTACTAGAATTAAATAACTGTTATTTTGTTTATGCTCTTACAAAGAGCATTATTTCTATTTCTGCATTGGATGTTGAAGGATTTTCTTTTACGTTTAAGAATAAATGTTGTTCTTTTTCATGTGATGAAATATTTTATGCTACTGGAAAACCTGACAATGGTCTCTACATATTAGATATGAATGTTGATATACTTAATATAAACAATAAGAAAGCTAACACTAGTGACTTGAATGAATTCTACTTGTGGCATTGTAGACTTGGCCATATAAATAAGAATCACATTTCCAAACTACATAAAGATAGAATGTTGGATCATTTCAATTATGAATCGTTTGATACATGTGAAGCTTGTTTACTTGGAAAGATGACAAAGTCACCATTTAGTGGCAAAGGGATAAGATCCAACGAATTTCTTGAGCTCGTACATGCAGATGTTTGTGGCCCAATGTCAATTCAAGCCAAAGGAGGATACTATTATTTCATCACTTTCACTGATGACTATTCCCGATATGGTTATGTATACTTAATGAAGTATAAGTCTGAATCCTTTGGAAAGTTCAAGGAATTCAGAAGTGAAGTGGAGAAGCAACTAGGTAAAGACATCAAAACACTTCGATCCGATTGAGGTGGAGATTACCTAGATGGAGAGTTTCAAGATTACTTAAAGGAGAATATGATTCTACCTGAATGGACCCCACCCAAAACGCCTCAAATGAACGGCGTGTCTGAGAGGAGAAATCGCACTTTGCTAGACATGGTGCGATCCATGATGAGCTATATATGCAGTTCTTCTAAAATCATTTTGAGGGTATGCTCTAGAAACAACATCCTATATACTTAACCGAGTTCTATAAAAGACGGTTGACTCCACTCCATATGAATTATGGCATAAGAGGAAACCGAGTCTGGCATATCTTAAACCTTGGGGTTGTCTGACTTACGTGAAGCGGATGATGCCCGACAAATTAGAGGCCAGATCTAACAAATGTCTATTCATGGGTTATCCTAGAGAAACTATAGGATACCAATTTAACCATCTAGAAGAGCAAAAGGTGTTTGTCTCCAGGACTGGCCACTTTCTAGGGAAATAGTTTATTCTGGATAGGGTCAGTGGGTGTAAGATTGATCTTAAGGAAATTCAAGAACCACTTACGGACAACATTCAGTGGATGGATATAGAGCAGACAACACATACAGATGAGGTGCAAACACCTGCTCTAGAAACACAGACACCTCGAAGATCCACTAGGAAACGTCGTGAACCCGAAAGGTACACTGGCGTATATCTCATGAAAGATGAGGACCCTAAAACTTATGAGGAGGTGTTAATGAGGCATGACAAAGAGAAATGGATGGAGGCCATTAATTCTGAAATGGAATCCATGAAGGACAGCCAAGTTTGGGACTTAGTTGATCCGCCTATAGGAGTAGTTCCTATAGGGTGCAAATGGGTCTTTAAGAGAAAGACTGACATGGATGGTAATGTGGTTACCTACAAGGCAAGGTTGGTGGCAAAGGATTATAGACAAAGACAAGGAGTTGACTATGGTGAAACCTTTTCGCTGGTAGCTATGCTAAAGTCCATTACAATTCTGCTTGTTATTGCAGCATACCATGATTATGAAATCTGGCAGATGGATGTGAAAACAACTTTCCTTAACGAGAATATGTCTGAGGAAGTGTACATGACACAACCTGAGGGTTTCACAAATGATGATGCGAGGATGGTATGCAAGTTGCAAAGATCCATTTATGGATTGAAGCAAGCTTCTCGGAGTTGGAATATTCATTTTGATGAGACAATCAAACAGTTTGATTTCATCAAGACCAAAGATGAGCCAAGTGTTTACAAGAAGGTTAGTGGGAGTGCCATTGTTTTGTTAGTGCTTTATATAGATGACATATTGCTCATAGGGAAGGATATTCCTATGTTACAGCCAGTTAACGTTTGTTTATCCTGGAACTTCTCCATAGAGGACTTGGGAGAAGCAACCTATATTCTATGAATCAAGATCTATAGAGATAGATCTAAATGGTTGCTTGGTCTGGCACAATCCACCCATATAGACAAGATGCTGAAGAGATTCAGCATGGAGCAATCCAAGAGTGGATTGTTGCCCATGTCACTTGGGGTCTATCTGTCAAAGGAAATGTGTCCTAAGACGGAGAAGGAAAGGGCGCAAATGAGTAGGATCCCTTATGCCTCGGCTATTGGGTCCATCATGTACGCCATGTTGTGCACAAGACCGGATGTCTCATACAGGTTATGGTCACTAGATTGCAGTCAAGAATATTCTCAAGTACATAAGATGTACTAGGGATATGTTCCTGGTTTTCTGGGACAATGATTTGGTATTATGAGGTTACACAGATGCCAGTTTTCAAATTGACAAGGATGACTCGAAGTCACTATCTTGATTTGTTTTCAGGCTTAACGGCGGGGCAGTTAGCTGGAAAAGTTCCAAGCAGGAGACTAATGCAGACTCTACAATGGAAGCCGAGTATATAGCAGCCTCAAAGAGGGCGAATGAAGCAGTTTGGATGAAGAAGTTCATTACTGAACTTGGTGTGGTTCCCTCTATTGAAAGTCTAGTCCCACTGTACTGTGATAACAATGGGGTGATTGCTCAGTCAAAGGAACCAAGGTCTAATCAGAAGTCCAAACATGTGCTATGGCGCTATCACTTGATTAGAGAGATAGTTGATAGAGGAGATGTAAAGATAGAGAAAGTCCACATGGATGATCACATAGTTGATCCGTTAACAAAGGCATTATCACAAGCAAAGCATGAGAAACATGTTCACATGCATGGGCTTAGGCATATGGGTGATTGGTTTTAGACCAAGTGGGAGATTGTTGAAATGGTGTCCTAAACCCAATCGGGTTGGACCGGATCCGACCGGGTCGGGTCGATTACAGTCTATTTAGTTCATGTAATAACTTTATTATGATTAATAAAAGCACTTTTTTTATTATATATCTTGTTTATCTTCATGTTATTGAATGTATATATACAGTAACGTCCCTGGTGTCAAACTGTGAGAGAGAAACTATGATACTGATTATGGTTGATGAGATCTCTATTCACCGTAACAAGTTTGATACTTAAATGTCTCTATTCGTATATACCGTCAAAAGGGACATTGATGGTATGATTAGACTAGCACGTATTGGATGTCTTCTGTCTTATTAAAGATAGGGATAGATCTCGTCTATCTAAGTGTAGGGACACTTGGACTGTTCATGGACGTGTATTGAAGAATGCGTACGTCAGACTGACCCATTACATTAAGTGCCGCAGTATGTGGTAGCTGTGTAATTATCCTAAGACCGGAGTCTTAATGGCATCATGGTGTGGATTGTCATGCTTTGACACTATTGAGGTTTCCCTAGCAATGGGGCGATCATGCGGTAGTGATTGGGTATGATACTGAAGCATGCGTATGATTCATGTTGCTCGTCCGGAAATCGCGTACCCCATGATTAGGAGTGAATATCTGAAATGGACTTCTTATAAGGAATGTCTAGCTCTCGTGAATCTTTACAAAGTGGGAATAAATAAGTTATTCCGAGAGAGCATGATATCCAGATGACGGCGATAGGATCTATTTACACGGTAACTGTTTCACATGAAAGGTAGTAGTCATTGCTTTTGACTCTTCTGATGATTAGGGGTCACGGTGTGTTGTTAGACGCTATTCCGTGATAGTTAGGTATGAAGGGCATTTTCATAAATTGCACTTTGTGTCTAAGGCCAACATATTCGGAAGCCTATTCGGCGCTATGAAGGGCATTTTCGTAACAACTCTCACCTTATAGTCAACCAAATTTTAGGTACATATGAAGCTAAAAATGAGATTCTATGCAAGTACCTACAGATCTCCAAACGGCTGAGAAGAATTTTCAACTACAGTGAGTTCGTTAGAATCATCCTAGAGAACAACATGCGGGAAGACTACATGTCCAAACTATCCTCAGAAGAAGAAATCTCGTACCCAACAGTATTGGCCGAGTATCTTGCCAAACCCATTATTAATCGGGCTGAAATAATGGACGTCGAACCAACATTGACATGTTGGGTAGACGAAATCAAAAGCCTATATCGAGACGGGCTCCTTACTTTCCGAGGCAGATCGAGCCCACACTTTGACAAAAAGGGCAGCATGATACACCACCGTCAATGGAGTCCTTTATAGACGATCTTACATAAAGCCTATATTACGGTGTGCTCGCTCAGAGGAAGCGGCAAAAATCTTGGATGAAGTACATGCGTTGTGTGTGGGGGCCATCTGGCCAGCCGCTCCATGAGCCAGAAAATCTTTTCGGTTGGCTATTATTGGCCAACACTGGCTCAAGATGCTTTCAAGTTAGCTCATATATGCTACAAGTGCCAGCGATTTGTAGATATCCTCAGGTTACCTTCAGTTCAATAGAGCATCGTAATCTCAGCCTAGCCTTTCGATATGTGGGGACTTGGTGTCATTGGCACATTCTATAATAGACGGTATGGTTGTCAGTACGCTATCGTGGCCATCGATTACTTCACCAAGGGGGTCGAAGCCAAAGCCTTGGCTAAAACTACAGCAAAGGACGCGATCTATTTAATGCATGATCAGATCATGTCCCGATTCAGAGTTCCCCGTGCCATAGGATCTGATCACAGCCCCTTAGGGAGCAGTTTACAGAGTATGGCAATGAGCACAACGTCAAAAATTGGCAATCCTCTACATCTTATCCACAGGGAAACAGCCAGGAAGAAAGCGTAAATAAGCAGATTCCTAAGGCTCTAAAAAGAACCTGCATGAAAAGACTGGCAAGTGGGTGGATGAGCTCCCATCTGTTCTATGGGCTATCAGAACGACATTCAAAACGACAATGGGTGAAACTCCTTTTGCCTTAACTTATGATTCGGAAGCCACGGCACCCGTCAAGATGGCATTAGGGTCTTGCATTACAATCACCTCACCAACCACCTCAATAGGTAGCTCGATCTCAACCTTTTAGAGGAAAAAAAGGTACATGCTTATGGTCGACTCCTAAATTACAAACAGCTCATCAAGCGACATCACGTTAAACACATACGGGATCATTCCTTTACAGTCGCTGACTTCGTTCTTCGCAAATGAGAAGCCGCTGGGCATCAGGCTGAAAAGGGAAAACTCTCACCAAACTGTGAAAGGTCCCTATCAGATCTCAAGGGAAGTTAAGAAAAAGACTTACATCTTGAAAGATGAAAACAGAGTCGACCTCAATCGCCCTTGGCATGCGGACAATCTAAAAAGGTACTATATGTAAAACACGGCATGGGTTATGGCATTTGTTTTCATTTCTACAATGTGAATGATTATGCTTTCTTCTCTATAAACACTCAACCCACCGAACGTAGAGGGACGTTCTTAATAAAAGTCCGATTTCACATTTACTTATTGCTTCCGCTTATTTATTTAACACTGTGATCATTTTTACAACACAAAGTAGAAAGATACGCTCGACATTAATTTCCGCCAAGCTCGAGTCTCCGGCCTTGTAAAAAACAAGGGGGCCATTATACTACACTAGCTTGACAGTTTGACATACAACGAACTTAAAAGTTAGAGAAATTTCGGCAAAGTACGTGTCAGAATCAATAAACATTCAAATAGAATTGAAAAGAAAGAGCCGAGCTCAAGAGTTTCACAAATAAACATTCAAGAAAAACGTCAAAGCAAAAAAGGCCAAAACACACAACCCAATCAAAGTTACGTTACAACGCAATGTTTGGAACGACAAGCTAAAAAGTTCTAATGGTTACAATGCAAGGACAAAATAAACTACTGCTGAGGCGGGTTCAAGTCGGTCCCATCAGTACCGTTTGCTTCTCCCTCAACGGCACTCAGCAGATCATCAACTATGTTTCCCGTGACCAGCCTCGCAGCATCTTCATTTACAAAGGAAGAGATCGACGGACCAATCGGGACCCCTTCATAAGGCGGGGTAACATCACCTCATGCCAAAAGTGCCTCCAACATAGCAGTTAAATTATCCGGCTCGACCGGAGGACGAATCCATGCCTCAACGCCATCATCATGTAACTTCATTGCATGATTGGCCAGTTCGGCCGTAGTGTAAGGTACGGAGCTATGAAAAGTTTTTAGGGTTGGGTCAAACAGCTCAGAAGTGGCTCATCTCACCATCTGTTGCAATGTAGGGGCGTGCTCACCTAAGTCTCTCATTAGGCATCTTGCGATATGGTGAAACCCTAATCAAAGCCTTCCATCTTGATAGCGAGCAGCACATCTTGATAGTCCTTCGACTCTTTAAAATCAGCAACATCTTGCAGCTGGGCATTCTGCAACTTGTCACGAACTTGGGCCTCTATGTCTTTGAACTTCTAGACGAGTTCATCAGCCAGTTGCTTTTCCTCGGAAATTTGTTTCTGGGCCCTCTCAAAGGCCTATACAGCGGATCCCGCTCTTTTTGGGCGACCTCCAACTCTTTGACTTTTTCTAGCAAGAGTAGTGGACAAGCTGCTTTTCATGCTTTCGGGCTGGATCTTACCTTGATTTGCCTCCTCCATAGCCGTGCCGTGCTCGCTTTCAGCATTGGTAGCTCGTAGTCTCTCACTCTTCAGCTTGCTCTGCAAAAGTCTGGAATTTTGGGCAAGAGTCGTGCAATCTTACATCAAGGTTTTATTATCCGCCTCAAGTTGTTGGCGAAGTTGAAGAGCCTATCTCAACGCAGTGGCCATATGAAAATAAAGGGGGACAAGTCAGATCGCCGAATGGTATTGACTAGAATAGCAAAAAGATCGGAGATTAAAGCAATTAAAGTTTTCCGGCTTGAGAGGATACTCACGAACCTAAACATATCATCGAGATGGGGTAGGGTAGTCCTTCGTCAAGTCTGACATTACAACCCGCACAGATACGCCAGCTCCCGTGACAATCGTCGCCCCATCAAGATGAGTCATGTCCAAATTCTTCAAGAGATGAACGTCCATAATCGACTGCGCCACAAATTTTCCTTCAAGGCGAGTCTCGAGATGACATAAATTGGGCCTTATCCACACATGCCCCTCTCCTGGGGTGGGTAGATCTTTTTTTCACCGCCTTTAGTTTGATTTGCGCCAGAGCCTAGCTCAGTTACCTTAGCGGTCTCTTCAAATGGACCTTTTCCTTTTAACCACTGAAATACCTCAGTCTTAACCTTGACGGGAGGAGTGAACACCGGGTCCACGATGTTCTTACATCATCTGCCATCCTCTGCCTCTTAGCTCTATCTGCACTGGGGTCAATCTCATCGGAGCTGTCATCAAGGTTTGTAATGCCCTCATCTTGGACAACAGACTGAACCAGATCCTGAATCAGAATGCCAACATTCTGACCTTTTCTCCGTCTGGAATGTCAGTTCACCCTGGAAATGTTGTTCCCGCCTTGGGTGCACCAGCAACATTCGGCTCCACAGAAGCCAGAGGCGGATTCAAAGGCTAGCCCGCATCCAAGTGCTCAGTTCATGCATCTCTTTGCTCCCGAGCCAATCTCTACTTCTCAATCTGCAATACGGTGGCATCCATACCTTATGCAAAAATACGAGTTCATCAGTGCAAGACAAGAAAACATTTCTATGTATAATATTGAAAGCCTTAACGCTATATGCAAAGCATTTTATACTTAGCAAAATTCTAAGTCTGAATGAAAGGCGAAAAGATAAAAGGGAAAGAGACACTTACGGGTCGGCGGCCCGATGTCGCCGGTCGCCCTCACAATGTTCGCAGTCCAAGGGAAAGTTGCCCTCATGATAGAAAGCGAACCAATTTGGATCAGGGCCCACATGGATGATCTCAACCAACGGTTGCATGCCCTTCTCAACATGACCTGTTATCTCAACCAGTGTATTATGGCGCCCTCCGGCTGCCAGAGTTTGCTAGCGGAAAAACTTTTCTTTGGTCTTGTTCCCATCATCCTAACCAATGAGCCTGTCACATTCCTCCTAGAAAAGATGATCACGTCCCGTCATATTTTTTCTCGCAATCTATCAGGCTCTTTAGATGATTTCGACTTACATCTTTGGAATGGGGATTCAATGCGGGACTTAGCTAAAATACACCGGCCGCTCCATTCCCTCGCCTTGCTCGGCAAAGGGAAAAATAGTTTCAACTTCTTCACTTGGCTTCTCAACGAAACCAACCCGTCATTGATAGTGACCACAAAAAAGTAGCCAAGCACCGCAAGAGTCGGCTCGTAACCAAGATGATGATTCAAGGCTATGAACACCGAGATGATTCTGACCGCCCCTAGGACCAGGGCGCTCTGTATTGCGTGGACATCGTCCAAGATTTCTACAAAAAATAGGTCAAGGGGGGTCGGAGCCCGCTGCTCATGAAATCTAAATAGAGCAGTATCCTATCCAGACTATCTTTATAGCCAGATCCGTCATCCCCCAGTATGAAAACATGTAGTCTTCGCTCAAGTGAAATGATTGCAGGTGGGCGTCAGCTATGAGCCTTTGGTGCTTCTCTTGCCACCACTATTTCTCACACACATCAAGGTTATTTATATGGGCTGTTTCTCGAGAAAATGTGCTCACCCTTGATACCGTGGCCTGCTCCTCATGTACTACTTGCTCAACCTCTTCACCATACGCAATATGCTCGGCATGCTCCGCTAATCAGCCAACGCTTGCTTCTTTGCCTCGGTTTTCTAAAGACATCACTTGTAAAAAGAGGGTGAGGTGGATGGTTAGTCACCTAAACTCAAGTTTAGGCTGAGATGAACGTATCCGCCCATCACAACTCCTCACCCCTCATTCACAGTTACAACAGGCCGAAGCCCTTACCCTAATTCTATCGGACGGGCTAAAAGGGCTCCGGATTAGAAATTCATTACGCCGCCAGGCATTGAACTTCTTCCTCAGCCCAACAATGGTGAAAAACAAGGAAATCTATCCTAAACAGACCTTCATACACGGAGCAAAGCATTTATACAACTGAAATCAAGAAAGACGCGCATGCCAGAGCATTCAAGGGACGGTTTACATGTTTATTGATGACGCTTAAAATAGTATATCCTATGATATCAACATTCTATCCATTACGATCTAAAAATAGTTGTTTCGACCTATAATTAAGCACCATTTGAGTTGAACGTCATGTGTCGGGTTCGTGAGTCGAGTATTTTGAACTTCACGTTTATTTTCCCTTATTCGATATTATTTCGTGGATTATTTGATTATTTTCAGGCTATGAAATATTGGGCTAAGCATTGTGGACGATTCTGGAGCAGACTAAATGAAAGGATTGGGCCTAGGGTATTCCATAACCTTCCAAGTTAAGTCGGTAGAAGAAAAAGGACAAAAATGCTCCTATTAATCGGGAGTTGCCGCCGACTCATCGAGAGACCAGAATCTTCCGAAACACGTTTTCTTGGACGAAGGGTAGTTCTAGGTCTTTCTAAGTCGGTTTACTTAACTATAAATAAGAGGCATCGGCTACAGAATTGAGTGTGTCCAATTGTACCTCGAAACTTACAATTATTATGCAATAAAAGTTCTTTGTTCTTTATTTATTTTATTCTATGAGTTCTAGTCACGGAGTCTATGAATTTGCCTCCTAGGAAGAGAGCCGAGGGAGATCTACACTAATCTTTGAGGGTATGATTTTCTGTCTTTTCCAAGATGTAGATCTGTCGTTGTTCTATTTGACTAGTATGTTTTAATTGTTTATTTAGTTTAATTATCTAGTAGCTAGTTTATTTTACCCCATATATGTATAGATCTGATTCATTGGTGAAGAAATCATGAAATAGTGATTGCGTTTTTCATATCTACGACGGTTTACATCGTTAGATATGAATGTCTAGTAAGTCCTAGTATATGATAATCTGCGCCAGCTACGTTGATCGATAGATTTAATTTACATGTTAGTAGCCTGATCAACTATTTGCATGTAATCGTAAATTAGCATGAAGGACTGTTAGTGAAGTGTTAGTTCGGACATTGTCTCAATGGATCCTTAGGAACGAGCTAGTCATAGTCGATAGCTGCCTAGGGAGGTTCTCGGTCTTAAGCCGACAACTCTAAAACTTAATGCGTGTGAATTAATACAACCAACGAAGGAGGTTAATTGCTTATAGATTTTCTGTTGTCCTTACAGTGGAAGTAGATAGAGTTAGGAGATTGCACCCATAGCTGACAATGAACTATAATTTAACTACGGGGATGGTTAATACATGTTAGGGGGGGGGAATAAGGAATAACTCATAATTAGACTAATACATTAGAAACTCTTGTGTGCTCCAGTTGAACTTGCATAATCTTGTTTGTTTATTGGCACCACTTTTACTCTTCCTATATTATAGTTGGTCATAGACCGTTATTGTGATATATCAATCATGATTAATTTATGTTCTTTTGAGTCTCTGTGGGATTCGACCTTGACTCACTGGTACTATTCTATGATAGACCTAGTCCTATTGCTAGTAAGTGCATTGCACGCGATCAAGATTTTTGGCGCCGTTGCCGGGGACTTGTGTCAAGAATAATTTTTAATTTGAGATTGAGCGTTTGTATATTTCGTTTCTGTGAATTTTGAGTCTGTTTTATGGAGTTTGTTTCATTGTCTGTTTATACTGGAGTCGTATAGAGTCAGTTTTGTTTTAATCTGGAGAAAAAATTCACCCTATTAATCGAGAGTTACTCATGATTAATCGAGAATTGCAGAATCAGCAGAATCAGTTTTGTACATTCCGCGTTGAGTTAGTAGTCACAGACTATATTTTTTTGTCTGCCAGGCGAGTGTAACAGCCCCTAAGGCAAGTTACTAACTTTTTCTTTTTGTTGTGTCTTGAGTATGCATGGAGAGGATGAAAGTGAGAAGGAAAGAGATGAAGAAATTCCAGATCTAGAAGACCCTGACGAGATGATGGAAGCGAGAAATGGTGTCAATGGAAGAGGAAACAGAGCAGGAGTTGTGGTACAAGCCGGTAGAAGAACTCTACAGAGTTATGCAATGCCCACAGTTGATCAATTCACGCCAGCGATTGTTAGCCCGGGAATGCGGCTGAGGTCTTTCACCCAAAGCCAAACGTGATACAGATGGTGACAAATTACACTACCTTCCATAGAGTACCGAACGAAGATCCTAGTGTACACATCACTAACTTCTTGGAGATAGTCAACACGGTCCAACCAGCAGGAGTGCCTGAAGACAACATTAAGCTGAAATTGTTCCCATTCACTCTGAAAGACATGGAAAATATATGGTTATTGTCTCTATCACCAGGATCGATCCAAACTTGGACCGATCTACTGCAAAAATTTATGAATAAGTACTGCCCACCGGGGAAGTCACTATAGATGAGACAAGACATCATGAATTTAAAGCAAAAACCGGCCGAGACTTTCAAAGAAGCTTGGGAAAGGTTTAAGGAAGCATAACAGAGATGCCTTCACCACGATATCACTCTACCCGTACGAATGCATAGTTTCTATCACGGATTGCGGCTCAATGAACAAATGAGAGTTGATGCATCGAGCAACGGATGTTTTGCGTTGCTGCCACCTGAAGAAGCTGAAGAAAAGTTGGAACAAATTGAAATTACAAGCCAATGGGGGACACCTCAAATTGAAAATGTAAAGGTAGCTGAAGGAGTATTTGGAGAAGATACATCTCAAAAGATCTTATACCAGTTAATGGCGATGAACGAAAAAATAGACAGCATGCAAGACCGCATTGCCAAGGTAGAGAAAGTTCACGAAGTCGAAGCAAGCAACACCGAAGATGTAAACTATTTAGGGAGGCAAAGAAATCCTTATGGGGTCGGATATCGCCCAGGTTCTCACGACCACCCTGGTTTTCGACTAAGTGACCTACAGGTGGATAGAGACCAAGGCAGACTGTGGGTTCATGCCTCAATTCAACAAATCGGGTGGTTGGGAGGCATCCATGGATAAAATGAGATCAACTGTGACTGACACGCTCAATCAACTCACCAAATCCATGACCGAGCTGAATGCAAACTTCACCATATATTGTTAGAAGAATGATGCATGACTGACCAATCAGAAAGCCTTAGTGCAGAATCTATCGCACCAAATAGGGTAGATCGCCGAACAAGTGTCATCCTGTCCTCCGGGAGGATTTCCAAGTAACACTAAGAAGAATACGAAGGACGTGAATGCAATAATGACAAGCAGCGGAAAAGAATTACCTAGACCTGTTATCAGAGAATAACCAGCTTGAATAGAACGTAGTAGAATCAGGAAGAAAATAGGATCCGATTAATCGGGACAGCACGCCGATTAATCGAGCGTCTGCAGATTCAAAAGACAGAGCGACGAGAGCGAGCAAGGGTAAGTCTTGAAAATCAGAACTATTAATCCTGCTACTTTACCCTATCCAACTAGGAAATATAAACCGAATCATGATGATGTTCGTTTTAAAAAGTTCATAGAAATGTTTAAGAAATTGCAAGTGAATATACCTTTGGTAAAAGCTCTGGCCGGGATGGTGGAATACGCGAAATTCTTGAAAGAAGCAGTCTCTACCAAAATGAAGTTGTTATTCCTTGAGACTATTGGCTTAATGAGGAATGCTCGGCGGTTTTGCAACGCAAACTGCCTCCTAAGTGTAAAGGTCCTGGGAGCTTCCTCATACCTAGCACAATTGGAGGAGTGTGCCTAAACAAAGCCCTATGCGATCTTGGAGCCAGTGTCAATCTTAATGCCACTATCTATTTTCCGTAAGTTAGGCATGAAAGAGTTAAACGATAAATCTATAACCCTTCAATTGGCCGATAGGTCTATGATGCAACCTTGTGGGGTGGTGGAAGATGTGCTGGTAAAAGTTGATAAATTCATGTTCCCCGTAGACTTTGTAGTATTAGACATGGAAGCTAACCTTGATGTTCCCCTGATCGTAGGAAGACATTTCCTAGAAACAAGTAAAACATTGATAGATGTGCATAAGGGTGAGCTGATTCTAAGGGCAAATGAGGACCGTGTAGTGTTCAGTGTGATGAAAACAATGAGGTATGCACAAGATGGGGGAGAAGCATGTTACAAGCTAGATGCCATAGACGAGCTTGTTTTGAAATTACATCAGCAAGTGGCACTAGACCCTGAAGTAGCAGAGACTTTGCTCCGGAAAAAGGATGAAAGAAGTAATGAGAAAACAAGGTCTGGGTGTAGCGAATGTCAAGTACGAGAAATACAGCCTATTGATGACAGTCAAAATAGTATAACCTACGGCATCAACATTCCATCCATTATGAGCTAAAAATAGTTGTTTCAACCTATAAATATGAACCATTTAAGTTGAATATCATATGTCGGGTTCGTGAGTCGAGTAATTTGCACTTAGCATTTATTTTCCCTATTTCGATATTATTTTGTGCATTATTTGATTATTTTCAGGATGAGAAATATTGGGCTAAGTATCATGGATGAATCTGGAGTGGACTGAACGAAAGGATTGGGCCTAGGGTATTCTAGAACATTCCAAGTTAAGTCTATAGAATAAAAATGACAAAAGTACCCCCGGTTTACCGGGAGTGGGCACCGACTAACCAAGGGTCCATAATCTTCTAAAACGCATTTTCTTGGACGAGGGGTAGAACTAGGTGTTTCGAAGTCGGTTTATGTAGCTACAAATAAGAGGCCTCGCCTCGGAATTCAATGTACACAAATTTTCAAGGCAAATTATGCAAAAAAAGTTCTTTGTTCTTTACTTTATTATTTTATGAGTTCGGGTCGGAGAGACAACGGAGTCGCCGCCTAGGGAGATATCTGAGAGAGATCTACGCTCGTCTTCAAGGGTATGGTTATCTATCTTTTCCAAGATGTAGATCTGTCGTTGTTCTATTCGACTAGTATGTGTTAATTGCTTATTTACTTTAAGTATGTAGTAGTTAGTTTATTAGATCTAATTCATTGGTGAAGAAATCATGAAATAGTGGATGCGTTCTTCAGATCTGCAACGGTCTATAACGCTAGATCTAAATACCTAGTAAATTACTAATTCATGATAATCGGCGCCAGCTACGTTGATCGATAGATTTAATTTACATGTTAGTTGCCTGATCAACTATTTTCATGTCATCGTAAAGTAGCATGATGTACTGATAGTGAAGTGCTAGTTTGGACATTATCTTGATGGACCCTAGCAACGTGCTGATCAGTGTCGACAGCTGTCTAGGAGGGTTAGCGGTATGAGTTAGCGCTCGATACCGACAGCTCTAGGTATTTATGCGTATGGGCTATTACGGACCAATTAAGGAGAGTATCTTGCATATAGATTGTCTACTACCATGGTCAGAGTAGATATGGTTATGAGTTGTACCCGTAGCTTAACAATAAATTAAAATTCACCAAAGGGGAGGACAATTGCAAGTGTGGGGGGAATAACTAATTACATATAATTGAACTAATACATTAGAAACTCTTGTTTGCTTTGTGAGAACTAGCGTAACCTTGTTAGTTTGTGGCACCAAATTTACTTTGTCTATATTATAGTTGGTCGTATGCCGTTATTTGTGACAAGCTCAATCTTGATAATTTGACGTTCTTACGAGTCTCTGAGGGATCGACCTTGACTCACCAGTACTCTACTATGATAGACCTAGTCCTATTGCTAGTAGGTGCTTTGCCCGCGATCAAGATTTTCTGCTGCCGTTGCCGGGGACTCGTGTCAAGAATACTCCTTATTTAAGATTGAGTGTCTATATATATTCGAGTCTGTTTAATTGATTGTGTTTTATAGACTGTTTATACTGGAGTTGTACAGAATCAATTCTGATAAAATCTAGAAAAAAACTTTATCTGGTTTACTGAGGGTATACCGCGGTAAACCGAGGGTCCCAGTTTTGGTAGAATCGGTTATGTCAGTTCAGCGTCGAGTCACAGATAGAGTGTGTATTTTTGAGCCTACCGGGCATGTGTAACAACCGGCGAGGCAAGTCACTAACTTTTTATTTTCTTTTTGTGTCTTGTAGTACGCCACATGAAGTTCAGCAGCCAAACTTGAGAGATTCATACCAAAGATTGAAAAGTTTGTTAGACAACTAAGAAAGGAAACTCTAGAGAGATCTGTTAGGCTGGCGGACGACTTGAGTTGGCACGAAGGAGATCACAGAGAGAGGGAAGAAGAGATTCCACCTTTGGAGGATACATAAATCAACATGGCACAAAACGGACAAAATGGACAAAACGGAGTAGGAGTTGTGGTACAAGGAGATAGGAGAACTCTACCGAGTTGTGCAATGCCGATGATTGAACAATTCATGCCAGGAATTGTTCAGCTAGAGGGTGCAACTGAGATCTTCCATCCAAAACCAAATGTGATACAAATGGTGACTAATTACACTACCTTCCATAGAGTACCGAACGAAGATCCTAGTGTACACATCAGCAACTTCTTGGAGATAGTCAGCACAGTCAAACCAGCATGGGTGCTTGAAGATAACATTAAACTGAAGTTGTTTCCATTCACTCTGAAGGACAAAGCGAAGATATGGTTATTGTCTCTAGCACTAGGATCGATATGTTGCAAAAATTTATGAACAAGTACTGCCCACATTGGAAGTCACTACAAACGAGACAAGACATTATGAATTTCAAGCAGTTACCCACTGAAACGTTCGAAGAAGCTTGGGAAAGATTTAAGGAGGCACGAAGGAGATGCCCTCACCATGATATCACTCTACCCGTACGAATGCATTGTTTTTATCATGGATTATGGACAAGTGAACAAATGAGAGTTGATGCATCGGGAAACCATTCCGGTAAACCGGGACACCACTCCGGTAAACCGGGTGTCTGAAAATACAGCAGACAAGCGGGCAGAGCAACAGTAGTCAGCCGGCAAGTCTTCACGAACTGTAACTATTAACCCTCCTACTTTACGCTAACCCCCAGGAAATATAAACCGAATAATGATAATGCTCGTTATAAAAAGTTCATAGAAATGTTTAAAAAGTTGTAAGTGAATATACTTTTGGTAGAAGCTCTGGCCGGAATGCCAGAGTATGCGAAATTCTTGAAAGAAGCAATCTCTACCAAAAGGAAATTGTTAGAACTTGAGGTCATTTGCCTTAATGAGGAATGGTCGGCAATTTTGCAACGCAAACTGCCTCTTAAGTGTAAAGATCCAGGGAGCTTCCTTATTTTTTTTGGTTAAATGTAAATATATATAACCAAGGTATGCAAAATACAAGAGATTACATCCTAGACAATAAAAGAACTAGTCTAACACCTAAATAGTGTTGAAAAGAGGTTAGATTTTTTGATTCCAAGCAGCATAAGACCCCTCAGGTTAAATGCTACAAGAAACAACAGCCACTAAACACTCAACAACACCCAAAACCCGCAAAATGGGGTCATATGAGAGCATTTCTCACAGAGCCTATCCCGTGGAGTGTAGAGAAACAAAATAACCTCATACATCCACCAACAAGCACCAGGATAATAACAAAAGATATACAAACCCTAACATCATGGGGTAAAAGTGTACAGAGGGAAAGCAGCCTGCATTATATAAAAAATGTGGATTTTAATACAATGCAGAACATAAAAAATCTTCATAAGAGCACCATCAATTCTCTTCATGTTCCTCATATGCCAAAGCCAATAAACCACCACAGAAACAGAAGCAGATCTGGCAACATTCCCATGAGAAGTACCCCTACAATTCCTACTAATCCATCTAACTGTACTAACAATTGTTTCCAACCTCTTATTGATGCCTAACCATAATCTGATCCTTCCCCAAAGCATACAGGAAATAGGACATCGAAAGAACAAATGGGAGGAAGATTCATTGACCAGACCACAAAGAGAACACAACTTATCATCAAACTGAAGCTTGTCAGTAGTCAGCAGACAGTTATTCAAAGACATCCAGAGCATAAAACAGTGTTTGGGTGTAGCCCTAGGATTCCAAACAAACCGGCACCACCAGACCTTAGGGCCATGCACCCTAAAGAAATCATAGGCAATCCTAGGTCTAAACTTGCCACCAACAGACCAAGACTACAATAAAGCAACTGCAGCCTCAGCAGAGACAGGACAACACAGCAGCCTATCCGTGATTCTAAGCACTACTTTGATCAAAGCAGAATCACCATGCTTACACTGATAGTCCCAAATGTCCACACTCTGAAGATACTCATCACTGATCCATTTTACCCAAAGGCAGTCTTTTTTGCACTGAAAGTTCCACAGAATCTTGCACAGAAGAGCCAAATTCCATGCTGAAAGCCGAAACACCCCCAGACCACCCTTAGATTTAGGTAAAAAATATCATCCCAACCAATTAAAGATTTTCTGTTAGAGTCACATGACCCTCCCCACAAAAACCTTCTACACATTTGATCGTGGAGGATTGGAGGAGTGTGCCTAAACAAAGCATTGTGTGATCTTGGAGGTAGTGTCAATCTAATGCCACTCTTCATCTTTCGTAAGCTAGGCATGAAAGGGTTGAATGAAACATCTATAACCCTTCAATTAGCGGATAGGTGTATGAAGCAACCATGTGGAGTGGTGGAGGATGTTTTGGTAAAAGTTGATAAAGTTCGTATTCCCCACAGACTTTGTGGTGCTAGATATGAAAGCTAACCACTATGTTCCACTAATATTAGGAAGACCTTTCCTAGCAATGAGTAAGACATTGATAGATGTTCATAAGGTGAGCTGATTCTGAGAGTGAATGAGGACAAAGTAGTTTCAATGTGATGAATTCTTCACATTGCTAGATGCCATAGATGAAAGAGAAGCATTCTACATGCTAGATGCCATAGATGTGCTTGTTTAGGAATTATATCAGCAAGTGGCACTAGACCCTGAAGTAGCAGAAACTTTACTCCTGAAGGAAGAAGAAAGTTATGAGGAAACCTGGCCTAGGTGTAGTGAAGGTCAAGTGCGAGAAGTAGAGCCTATATCTTCTTTGGATTTAGGAAGAACCATTCATAGACCTTCGTGGCACAAGTTCTTTGACTTACAATTGACTGGTAAGATGTTAAGATCATCACTAGAAGACCACCAAGGAACTTAACGTTGAAACCTTTGCCATCTCACCTGAAGTACGTATACTTACAAGATGATACTCTTCCTCTCATAATTTCATCGTTACTATCGCCTTTAGAGGAAGAGAAACTTTTAAGAGTACCGAGAGATCATAAGAGAGTGTTTGGGTGGACAATTGCAGATATTATAGGAATAAACCCATCGGTGTGCATGCATAAGATCGCTGTAGATCCCAAGAAGAAAGCGGTAGCACAACCACAAAGGAGGCTGACGCCATAACTGAAGGATGTTGTTAAGGAAGAGATCATAAAGATGTTGGAAATTGGAATCATTTTCCCTATTGCAGAAAGTGAATAGGTAACCCCGATTCATATGATGCCCAAAAATGAGGATTCACTGTACAACCTAATGAGTTTGATGAGTTAATCCCTATGAGACTAATTACTGGACATCGAGTTGGCATTGATTTCAGGAAACTGAATGACGCAAAGATCATTTTCCCCTACCATTCATTGACCAGATGCTAGAGAGATTAAGCGGACATGCGTTTTATTGTTTCTTAGATGGATATTCTGGTTACTGTCAGATCCATATTGCCCCTGAGGACAGAGAGAATACCACTTTCACATGTCCTTATGGTACTTTTGCATACAATCGCATGCCTTTTGGACTTTGTAATGCACCAGCAACATTCTAAAGGTGCATGATGTCTTTATTTATGGACATGGTGGAGGACTCTCTGGATATTTTCATGGATGATTTTTCAGTATTTGGAGATAGCTTTGATAAATGCTACAATTTGAGTAGAGTGCTAGAAGTGAAGAGACCAACCTTGTACTTAACTGGGAGAAATGCCATTTCATGGTAACAGAAGGAATAGTGTTGGGTTATGAGATTTCAAGGAAAGGAATGAAGGTCGATAAGGCAAAGATAGAGGTAATAGAGAAGTTACTGCCTCCAACAAACTTAAAGACATTGCAAACCTTTCTTGGCCACGTAGGATTCTATAGGAGCTTTATCAAGGACTTCTCTAAAGTTTCTACACCTTTGACGGAATTACTTGCCAAAGATGTGCCTTTTGTATTTGAAGAAGAATGCAAACAAGCATTCAACACATTAAAACAATTGCATATAACAAACCCAGTTCTGGTAGCACCAGATTGGAACAAACCTTTCGAGCTTATGTGTGATGCAAGCGACACGGCTGTTGAAGCAGCCATGGGACAAAGGGAGGATAAAATATTTAAGCCTATCTATTACACCAGTCGTACATTTAATAGTGCCCAGAGGAATTATGCGACTACAGAGAAAGAACTCTTAGCTATCATCTTTGCATTTGACAAGTTTCGGCCATACCTGATAGGATCGAAAGTTACTGTATTCACTGACCATCCAGCTTTGAAATACCTTCTAACCAAGAAAGACTCCAAGCCAAGATTATTGAGATGGATTCTACTCTTACAAGAGTTTGATGTTGAGTTTAAAGATAAAAAGGGATATGAGAACCAGGTGGCTGATCACCTGTCGAGATTAACTTTGCTAGCAGAGGAGCAACCGATTGAGATCAGGGAGAGCTTCTCCGATGAATAGCTTTTTGCCGTCTCAGTGGTAGCTCGAGTTGGATCTCAGACCCGACATCATGCATCAAAAGTTGGCAAGGTATACCCTTGGTTTGCTAATATTGTTAATTATCAGGCAGGAAGGTACCTACCACCAGACTTCACAAATGCAGGTAAGAAGAAGTTCTTTACGGATATGAAGCATTACCATTGGGACGATCCCTACCTATATAAGCTATGCCCTGATGCCATTCTTAGGAGACGCGTCCATGAAGATAAGATTCCAAGTATTTTGAGCCTATGTCATTCTAGGGAAGATGGAGGTCACTATGCGCCAGACAAGACATCTGCAAAGGTACTGCCATGTGGATTCTATTGGCCGACAATTCATAAATCTACTTATGAGTTTACATGAGCCTGTCATTCCTGTCAAATGTCTGGTAATATTTCCAAGCGGAATGAGATGCCACTACAAAGTATCTTAGAAGTGAAGTTATTCGATGTTTGGAGAATTGATTTTGTTGGGCCTTTCACATCGTCAGAATCAAATCGTTATATCTTGGTAGCAATTGATTATGTTTCCAAATGGGAGGAGACAGTGGCCTCACCTACTAATGATGCCAGGGTTGTCCTGAGGTTTCTTAAGAAGAACATTTTGACGAGGTTTGGAGTGCCCAGAGCCATAATTAGCGACGGATGGAGTCATTTCTGTAATAGGTTGTTTGAGAAATTGATGATGAGATACAGGGTTAGACATAAGATTGCAGCATCGTATCACCCTAAGACAACTGGACAAGTGGAGGTCACGAACAGAGAGATTAAAAGAATTTTAGAGAAGACTGTGAATCCCGTGAGGAAAGATAGGTCATTGAAATTAGATGATGCTCTTTGGGCGTACAGAACAGCTTATAGGACCAGAATTTGGATGTCACCATACATGATAGTGTTTGGAAAAGCGTGTCATTTACCGGTAGAACTCGAGCACCAAGCGTTATGGGCTACAAGATTTCTAAACATGATGAGAATTTGGCCGGTGAGAAGAGATTATTAGAGTTGAATAGGTTGGAGGAGTTTAGACTTCAAGCGTATGAGAATGCAAAGATTTATAAGGAAAGAACGAAGCGTCTACGCGATAAGAAGATTCTAAACCGCATATTTCAAGTTGGAAATAAGATGCTGGTATATAATTCGCGTCTTCGTCTTTTTCCTAGGAAGTTGAAGTCTAGATGGTATGGACCACATGTAGTCACGAAAGTCTTCAATTCAGGCACATGTGAAGTTAGAAATGAATACTCTGGGAAGACTTTCATAGTAAATGGCCACAGGTTGAAGCATTACCTAGAGCACAAGTATAACCCTGAGTTGGAAGTCATTATGTTGACGGATCCAAAGTACGAATAAAGGAGCCCTATTAGTATAGTCAAGCTGGCGACTATACACTCAGAACTATTTCTAAACCCTTCTTTATTGGTTTTGCTTATTTTATGTTGTTTGAGTCAATAAAGTAACATGACAATCGCAAGGTTTTTTTCATCACATATATCTTCAGCATCTGACTCAAGACATATATGGTTTTTTCCTTCATGATTCTCATGTGATACCCTCGTAAAAGTTTTTGCGTCTTGCTTAGGACAATAAAAGAATAAAGTGGCTTAAACTGTTTTTACATATTACTCCGGTATGCACAATTCCCGCCACCTTATTTTCTTATTGCCCTTCGTATGTTACTCACAATTTTTGGAAGTATTTTGGAAAGCAGGTAACAACTTGGAAGAGGAATGACCTAGGAGCTAATGATTCTGCTTTGGGATTTGCGTTGACTCAGCCGACCAATTCCAGGGCTATGTACCTTTCCTTTTCTTTATTGTTAGTCATTGGGGACAATGTCTATAATAAGTGGGGGGTAGGCGGTCTTAGCTGCATAATTGATAAAGGGAAATTTTTTTGAAAAATGTAACACTGTTTTTAGCTTCCTTATTGCACGTTTTGGAGTATGGAATCGGTAGAAAAGGAGCCCAAGTTCAATTTGAAGTGAGCTATAGCATATTCAATTTAGTATGGAAGAATGAGCATATGGTATTTTGCATGAAGTTGTAACTTATTAATTGTTATTCTATCATTGCAATCAATATTTGAGCACATAATCTGAGTGAGATGTGTTTAAAATTAGATGATGAGTTGTTTTAACCGGGAATCATTATTTGTCTGTCTATATACTTTAACAAATTTTTGAAAGACAAGGGAAGCAACTTGAATGCCAAAAGAGGTAACCGGGCCAAAACGGAGTTGTGAGAGAAAGAGAGAAAACAAAAGTGAGAAAAACTACCAGGAAAAAAAAACGAGAAAAAATTGAAAAAAAATGCAATAAAGGCAGTGAGGGAAGCGAACTCATGTAAAAAGGGCATGACCCTCGCATAAAAGAAACAAACAAGGACTTAAGAGCGAGACTCAGTCCCCGAGTCCGCCCGGCCCAATTAAGGTACCATGTTGTGTAACCATGTTTGAAGGCAAGATGAGCGAGTGTATGCGCAGGTAAGTTAAGATTGTGGGGTAACTTGATTCTCCTTACGGACGCACTATCACGACTGATTCATCACATGACACATTGATGCATGATAAGTAATGATTAATGGGGAGCTTATGGATTGTGGCTTAATGTATGTTTTTGCCAGAAATCTTGATTGAATATGTGGTAGTTGATGGAGATTGTTCTTGGAGGTACATTCCGCCTTGATACTCTGCTCGAGGACGAACAGAAAGCTAGTGGGAGGTAGTTGATGACAGTTAAAATAGTCTATCCTACGGCATCAACATTCTATCCATTATAAGCTAAAAATAGTTGTTTCGACCTATAAATATGAACCATTTAATTTGAATATCATATGTCGGGTTCGTGAGTCGAGTAATTTGCACTTAGCGTTTATTTTCCCTATTTCGATATTATTTCATGCATTATTTGATTATTTTTAGGATACAAAATATTGGGCTGAGCATCATGGATGAATCTATAGTTGACTAAACGAAAGGATTAGGCCTAGGGTATTCCAGAACATTCCAAGTTAAGTCGGCAGAAGAAAAATGACAAAAGTACCCCCGGTTTACCGAGAGTGGGCACCGACTTACTAAGGTTCCAAAATCTTTTGAAACACGTTTTCTTGGACGAGGGGTAGAACTAGGTGTTTTTAAGTCAGTTTATGTAGCGATAAATAAGAGGCCTCGCCTCAGAATTCAATGTACTCAAACTTTCAAGGAAAATTATGCAATAAAAGTTCTTTGTTCTTTACTTTATTATTTTATGAGTTCTGGTCGGAGAGATGGCAGAGTCTCCGCCTAGGGAGAGATCCGAGGGAGATCTACGCTCGTTTTTTAGGGTATGATTATCTGTCTTTTCCAAGATGTAGATTTGTCGTTGTTCTATTCGACTAGTATGCGTTAATTGCTTATTCAGTTTAATTAAGTAGTAGTTAGTTTATTTTACCCCAAGTGTTATAGATCTAATTCGTTGGTGAAGAAATCATGAAATAGTGGTTGCGCTCTTCAGATCTACGACAGTCTATATCGCTAGATCTGAATACCTAGTTAATTACTAATTCATGATAATCGGCGCCTGCTACGTTGATCGAAAGATTTAATGTACATGATAGTAGCCTGATCAACTATTTGCATGTCATCGTAAAGTAGCTATAAGTACTGATAGTGAAGTGCTAGTTTGGACATTATCTTGATGGACCCTAGCAATGTGCTGATTAGTGTCGACAGCTGTCTAGGCGGGTTAGCAGTATAAGTTAACGCTTGATACTGACAACTCTAGTTCTTTATGCATATGGGCTCTTACAGACCAATTAAGAAGGGTAGCTTTCGTATAGATTGTCTAATACCATGGTTGGAGTAGATAGGGCTATGAGTTGCACCCGTAGCTGAACAATGAATTAAAATTCACAAAATGGGAGGACTATTGCATGTGTGGGGGGAATAACTAATTACTCATAATTGAACTAATACATTAGAAACTCTTGTTTGCTTTGTGAGAACTAGCGTAACCTTGTTAGTTTGTGACACCAAATTTGCTACTGTCTGTATTATTGTTGGTCGTAGACCATTATTTGTGACAAGTTCAATCTTGATAATTTGACATTCTTATGTGTCTCTGTGGGATCGAGCTTGACTCACCAGTACTCTACTACGATAGACGTAGTCCTATTGCTAGTAAGTGCTTTGCACGCGATCAAGATTTTCTAGCACCGTTGCCGGGGACTCGTGTCAAAAATAGTTTTTATTTAAGACTGAGTGTCTGTATACATTCGAGTCTCTTTAATTGAATCTATTTTATAGTCTGTTTATACTGGAGTCTTACAGAATCAATTCTGTTAAAATCTGGAAAAAAAACTTCATCCTGTTTATCGAGGGTATACATCGGTAAACCGAGGGTCCCAGTGTTGGCAGAATCGGTTCTGTCAGTTTAGCGTCGAGTCAGTAGATAGAGTCTGTGTTTTTGAGTCTGCCAGGCATGTGTAACTGCTGCTAAGGCAAGTCACTAACTCTTTATTTTCTTTTTGTGTCTTGTAGTACGCCACACGAAGTTCAGCAGCCAAACTTGAGAGATTCATACCTGAGATTGAAAAGTTTGGAAGACAAAAGAGAAAGGAAAATCGAGAGATATCTGTTAGGCTGGCGGTCGACGTGAGTTCGCATGAAGGAAATCACAGCAAGAGGGAAGAAGAGATTCCACCTTTGGAGGATACAAAAATCAACATTGCGCAGAATTGAAAAAATGGACAAAACGGAGCAAGAGTTGTGGTACAAGGAGATAGGAGAACTCTATAGAGTTATGCAATGCCGACAATTGAGCAATTCGTGCCAGCAATTGTTCAGCCAGAGGGTGCGGCTGAGATCTTTAATCCAAAACCAAATGTGATACAGATGGTGACTAATTACACTACCTTCCATGGAGTACCGAACGAAGATCTTAGTGTAGACGTCACCAACTTCTTGGAGATAGTCAAGATACAGTCAAACCAAAGAGGTCGCTAAAGATAACATTAAAAATCGAAGTTGTTTCCATTCACTCAGAAGAACAAAGCGAAGATATTCTTATTGTATCTAGCACCAGGATCGATCCAAACTTGGACCGATTTGTTGCAAAAATTTATGAACAAGTACTTCCCACCTGGGAAGTCATTACAAATGAGACAAGACATTATGAATTTCAAGCAGAAACCCACTGAAACGTTCGAAAAAGCTTGGGTAAGATTTAAGGAAGCACAAAGGAGATGCCCTCACCATGATATCACTCTGCCCATACGAATGCATAGTTTCTATCACGGATTACGGACAAGTGAACAAATGAGAGTTGATGCATCGAGCAACGGATGTTTTCCGTTGCTATCACCTGAAGAAGCTGAAGAGAAATTGGAGCAAATCGCACTTACAAGTCAATGGGGAACGCATCAAATTGAGACTGCCAAAATAGCTGAAGGCATATTTGGAGAAGATACTTCTTAAAAGTTCTTATACCAGCTAATGGTGATGAATGAGAAGATAGATGTCATGCAAGATCGCATTGCCAAGGTTGAGAAAGTACAAAATATCGAAGCAATCAACACCGAAGATGTGAACTATATAAGGAGGTAAGGAAATCCTTATGGAGGCGGATAACACCCAGGTTCTCACGACCACCCTGGTTTTCGACTGAGTGGCCCTACTGGGGGTTTTTGACAAAGTGATTCTAACGGTGGAGAGAGACCAAGACAAACTAGTGGATTTGTGCCTCAATTCAACAAGTCCGGTGCTTGGGAAGCAGCCATGGATAAAATGAGCTTAACTGTGACCGACACGGTCAATCAACTTACAAAATACATGACTGAGCTGAATACAAACTTCACCACATATTGTCAGAAGAATGATACAAGACTGACCAATCAAGTAGCCTTAGTGCATAATCTGTCGCACCAAGTGGGGCAGATCGCCGAACAAGTGTCAGCCCATCCTTTGGGATGATTGCCAAGTAATATTGAGAAGAACCCAAAGGACGTGAATGCAATCATGACAAGAAGCAGAAAGGAACTGCCTGGACCAGTTATACCAACTGTCCAGGAAGAATCAAAAAGCAGTCAACAGTAGAACGCAGCAGAATCTGGAGAAAAAGAGGGGCCGGTAAACCAGATACCACTCCGTAAAACGGGAGTCCGAAAATACAATAGACAAGCGGTAGAAGCGCCAGCGAGTAAGTCTTCACGAATCAGAACTATTAACCCTCAAGCACTTTACCCTATCCCCTAGGAAATATAAACCGAATAATGATGATGCTCGTTATAAAAATTCACGTAAATGTTTAAAATTTGCATGTGAATATACCTTTGGTAGAAGCTCTGGCCGGAATGCCAGAGTATGCAAAATTCTTGAAAGAATCAATCTCTGCCGAAAGGAAATTGTTAGACCTTGAGACCATTTGTCTTAATGAGAATAGCTCGGCAGTTTTGCAACGCAAAGTGCCTCCTAAGTGTAAAGATCCAGGGAGCTTCTTCATACCTTGCACAATTAGAGGAGTGTGCCTAAACAAAGCATTGTGTGATCTTGGAACCAGTGTGACACTCTCCATCTTTCATAAGTTAGGCATGAAAGAGCTGAATGAAACATCTGTAACCCTTCAATTAGCGGATAGGTCTATGAAGCAACCATGTGGAGTGGTGGAGGATCTTTTGGTAAAAGTTGATAAGTTCGTATTCCCCGTAGACTTTGTGGTGCTAGATATGAAAGCTAACCATGATGTTCCACTAATATTAGGAAGACCTTTCCTAGCAACGAGTAAGTCATTGATAGATGTTCATAAGGGTGAGCTGATTCTGAGAGTGAATGAGGACAAAGTAGTGTTCAATATGATGAATTCCATGAAGTATGCACAAGACAAAGGAGAAGCATGCTACATGCTAGATGCCATAGATGAGCTTGTTTTGGAATTATATCAGCAAGTGGCACTAGACCCTGAAGTACCAGAGACTTTACGCCTGAAGGAAGAAGAAAGTTATGAGGAAACCTGGCCTAGGTGTAGCGAAGGTCAAGTGCGAGAAGAAGAGTGTTGGTCCCTTGGAAAGGCTAACACAATTCTAGCGGCGGGGGGTGAATAAACTTGTCACCAAAAGCTCACCCAAATACTTAAAACTGAATCTTAAACCAGATTTAGTTCAACTTAAAACTTGTGCGGAGTTAAGCTAACTTAGCTGAGTATAAGTCAGAACTAACTTATCCTGAACTGAGTTAACCAGCAGCGGATTAAATTAAGCCTTTATAAAATATGAGTTATCAGTTAATGTTCTGACTCAGTTTCTAGTGTTTGCTGAGTATGTGAACTGGATGAATATAACTACAATGCAGTAAGTAAATGCGTAAAGCAAATAAACAAGAATTATAGAGGTTCCAGGTGGTGTAATCTTGTCAGTCCTCTCTTCCCATGTGATGCGGAGGCCAAATTCACTATGTTCTTGAGGTTTACAGTTACAAGACACAAAGTAAATTCTAGACACTTGATTGTCCTTCACAAATCCCAAGCTTCACAATCTTCCAGCTTCAGTCTTCAACAGGTAGGATTGCTGTTTGAACTAAGCTTGCTACACTGGTCCTTAGAGGGTTGAATTGCATGTTCACCAACTCATCACAAACACAGTCTTCCTGACTGCAGCTCAACTGTCCTTCACACCTTCTTCGTGTTTCACAGTCTAAACCTTTGATAAAATCAAATTTGAGACTTGAATCATTAACTATGATTCAATTGTGATTTGAGCTTTCACTTCTAGATATATAAGTTATGCACAACCCTGTATTTCTTCAGGTGATTGATCTTGATCTTTCCTTGAATGTTTTATGATCACTTGAAGATATTTCTTGATCTTGCAATTAAATGCTTAGCAGGAATTCTTATGAATTCCTTTCCCCCTCAGTATGAACTTTCTTGATTAAATTAATTCTTGGAATTCCGCCCTTTCTTCTTGTTGTAGAAGAACTCTATTTATAGGGGTTTCTCTAACGGTTAGTTCATTTGAATTTGAATGCTTATAGTTAGTGGTCCTGCTTTTCTTTTGTGTGGCAGTGTCAGAAAGTACACTTTTATAGACCAATCAAGTTGCTTGATATATAACGGTCTGATTTCTCTTCAGCTAAAAACTGATTTAACCATGACGTAGTCAGTTCCAGTTTTTAAGAGCATTAACTGAGACTTTACTCTTCTTCAAATTCTTAGCACTCTATCCTTCACTTGATTATAATTGACTAAATCAGAGTACACCATAAGTATATATCATCTAAGAGTTCATTGACCTTATGACTCTTAGGTCTTCATACAAGATCCATAAAGTCAGTTCAGGTCATCACAATCTTGCCTGAAGTCTAACTTTATAGTCTCGACTTAGTCTTTATAAACTGAGTTTGAACCCTCAGTTCTTCTATCTTCAATAACTGAGTTTGATCCCTCAGTTCTTTAGTCTTCTAGATAAGCCAACTGAGTTTGTACCCTCAGTGAACTTACCTTCTTCAGTTCTGTTGAGCAAATTTTGCGATAAATTCCATTTCCTCATCAGTAAAATCACCTCTAGCTTTCTTCAGTTCGACCAGCTTATCATGAATGCTTTCCAGAACTCTTGGCATATCCAGCTCATTGACTTTTAACATATCTAAACTTTCCCCCTTATTGACATCATCTTTGTTGATCAAACTCTTGATATAGGAGTTTAAGTGTTGTTGAGTAGATGCCAATATGGTTTGGGCGACAACTGAATCTTTCATTCCATTTTCCAATAAGGTTATTCTGTCATCCAAATTGTTAAGAATGCCTTCCCATCTTTCTATTTTTTCAGCTTTCCTTGAATCGTTTTCAATGGTTGTTTTGCGAATTTCAATCAAGGTGTCCTGACAATTGTCTCTGACAGTATCTAATCTTTTCTCCATGTTAGTCCTTTCAGTCTTGCTTTCTTCCAAGGACCTTAACACCTTTCCAAACAAACTGATATCATCTTTCTGAATACGAATCAGCTCATTGTGGTAAAACTTGATAATATCAACTTGACTAGGAATGTCTTTTCCATTTTCATCTCTTTGTTCCTCAACTTTACTTGTTTAAGCTTCAGTCACTTTTGTTTCTTTGAGAGGAGTAGGAACAATCTTCTTGAGTATTTCTTGTAATCCATAGATTTCCTTCTCTCCTCAGACTGTCTTCTTATTTCCTCCAAACTTGACGGATCAATTTCTCTAACTAGTGACAATTCAACATTGAAATCATCATCAGAATCTTCACCTGCTTTATTAGCTTAAGCCTTGCTATCTCACGCATAGTTTGGTCAGTTGGGGACTGATAGCCAGCTTCTTCTTCATTTTCAGAGTCAGACCGAGTATCAGAATCTGAATTCTCACTACTTTCTTCAGAATTATCTTCATTATCATCATCAACTTTATCATCTCCAGCTTTCTTTTCTTGAAGAGATGCAAGAATTCCTCTTTGTAGATTGGATCTCCTTGTGAATCATCATCATCATCATTTTCATCTTTCTTAGAACTTCCTCCTGCTGCAGTTTTCTTCCAATGACTATCTTTGATCAACGCATATCCATTGTTCAAAAATTCATTAGTGTTGATCAGTTCTGACAAATGACTAATGTTGTAGTGACTAAACACCCATTTCTCTGTGATTTCTATTTCTGCTAACTGACTTCTCTGATTTGAAATGGAGATGAGTTTCCAGTTTTGATAGGCATGAAGCCTTTTGTAGTCTGCTACAATAAGTTCTCCAATGTTGATAGATGATTTAGATGGTGTTACAACTATTTCTTTAACTCTTGGAGTTTCTAAAACAGATTCCACAAGGGCCTCAAATCTTAATGTTTCTTCAAGATTAGTTTTGCTCGTATCCCCTTCAGCAACAACAGGGACTAAGCTGGTTCCAATTTGAATTTCAGGAATTGAGACGGTAGTCTCAGTTTCTAAAATTTCTTCAGCTACAAAAAGTTCTCCTCTTTGCTTAGTGACTTGTTCTTTTGCCGACTCACTCTCCAGTTCAGTAACTGGTTCTTCTACAGGTGTTGGTTCAATAACCAGATCTTTTTCTGGTTCAATAACTTCTTCAGCAACTGATTCCTCTGCTCTCTTATCTTCCGGTATAACATCTTTATCACTGACAAGCTCATCCAGAGTGATGACTTGTTTAGGTCTTGATTCTACTTCAGCAAATTCTTTTTCTTCAGGTTGAGAGGCTTCAATGTCTTTGAGTGACTCCTCATACTCAATTCTAGATACTGATTTTTGTGAAGTGGATTTAGACTTTAAGTAGCTTGAGCATTGCCATTGTCTCTAAGTCAATCAACCTTTCCTCGCTATCAGTTTCTTCACTATCAAACTCTCCTCTTAGGATTTGTTCCCCCAGAGTGTCAGCTTCCCTCTGACTGTCAGTTACTGGTACTGAAGGAACATCTTCTTCTAAAACTGAGGTTTCTTTCTCAGTAAGTACTTTCTCAGTTTGGATAGGTTCGGTGGGGGTTTCTTCAGTTCTCACTTTCTTTGCTGAGATATCTGCAACTGAAGTAGCGGATTTTTTTTGGAGAAGGCTCTAAAACCTTCTTTGCAGTTTCAGCAACCTTTGCTTGAGTTGAAGCATCCAGCTTCCTTTTCCTTTTTAACAGTTCATCAACTTGCTCAAAAACTTCAACACTCATTTGAAGTTTCTTTGGTTCAACTACAGAGCCCTCAGCTTTTCTCTTTCCAGACTTTCCTTCTTTGACTGTAATTTTCCCTTCTACAACTACAGTTTCCTTTTTCTTGGGAATTCCGAAATGGTCAATAATTCTTTGAACTAAAATTGCAAGAGTCTTCTTGCGGTAAAATCTGCCTTCTTCGTATCGGTCTTCTTCTTGGGTACATCAAAAGACTGTGCCATAAGTTGATCAAGAATGTACCTTTGCCAGTTGAAATTTTCATTGAACCAAATAATGTACAGAAGTTCCAATTTGCTGCCAGACAAATTGCTAAAGTTTCATGCGTTTCCAATCATGCAATTTGCCAACATCTTGGTGAGAAAATTAAATTCAGGTTCGAGTAGGCTTGTGCTTCCAGTCTGCAATACTGGTGAATCTGAATTTATGGCGATAGCTTTCCATAATTTTTCTTTCTGTTCTTTGCTTAATTTGACAGCTGCTGAGCCTCTAGATTTGTCGAAGCCGAAAATATCTGCTATTAGATATTCAGTGACTTTGATTTCCTTTCCATTGACAGTGGTTGTAAAGGTATGAATATCTTCTCCTTCTATGGTCGTCTTACCAAATTCGTAGAAATCTCCAGTACTATCTAGACAAACACTTTGCAGATTGATGTTAAACACTTGTTGCAGCCCTTTGATTGCTCGAATCTTTGTGGTAATTTCTTGGGCTAGGTTCTGATCAGTGTATTTGGCAATGAATTGATCAAGTGATATGATCATTCCAGGTTCAACTCGGACGAAGGCCATTATTTCCAGAAAATTTGAGTTGAATCGAGATTCGTGAGAGAAAGAACTTCAAAGGATAATTGTAAAAACTGAATGTAAAGAATAAATAGGGAACACAAATGGTATTTATAAATGGTAGAAAAAGTGGTTGAAAGATCTGAGTGGGATTCAAAACGTCTTATCAGGAAACGTTGAGATTGCGAAACAGATGATGAGTGGAAAAGATGGACGGTTGAGATTAAAGTAGGTCACATCTGTAGCATGTATCAGTAAATATGGTAGGTGCAGTGTATCTCCAGCTGTCCAGTTTTGTCCTTATCCAGAACTTGTAGTAAATTAAAAACTCAGTTGTGAATACAACTAAGTTTTAAGAATTGCAACTTCTCAGTTATCAGTGTTTGAACTTTTCCTGCAAAATAGAATGAGAGATTTTTGGTACCCATACATAATTGGGTCCTTTATGATTAGTTTTTGGTAAAGGCTTGTTGACCTTAGTCTTAGTCTTTTCATACCTCTCTTGATATTTTGACTGAATAAAATCAGTTTTCACAAACTTATGAGTTTTTAGTCTAACAATCTTGGGTTCATTTAACTTGTGAAACTGATGTGATCTTGAAACTACCGGTGCATTCCAGTCTTCATCCGTAGGAAAGAGTCTTCCTTTCCCCCTGAATCTATTTTTCCAGGAATGATTTTCATTCTTCTGTGAATATGACTTGAATGTTCTTTTGACTGATCTTTGATCAGTTTTGCCTTTTTCAGCCCTCTGATACCTTCTATAGAATCCTTTAGTTTGCTATTTTCTACTGACTGATTGTATAGTTTTGTCAGTTTTAGTTCGAGGCTGTGCTGAGTAATCGTCAGTTCTAACAATATTGTCAATTTTCTCAGTTTTTGACTTTTATGCAGCTACAAACTTATGTGCAGTTGTACTAGGTCTGAACTTAGAATTTTGTTGACCGTCAAATCCTAAACCAGTTCTGTCTCCAAATGGTTTACCAGGTTTGAACTGAACGTTGGGGATTAGACCAACTGATGATTCTGTGATATTTATTACTGATGACGGTCAATTTATACCCGTAAAAGTCATAAACATTGACCTTAAATCGAGATTAATATTATTTATGTTATATTAAATTACATGCTTATAATGATTATTTGCTATTGTGTAATTTAAAAGATATAATTTGGTATTTATCCGTTTTTATTATTTAAATATGATTTATTTTGGGATAAATATCTATTTTATAGATTGACATAATTTTTGGAGGATAATTACAAGTGGATAAATTAAATTACAAGATAATTCCAAGAAAACCCGGATGCATTAAAGATAAAGATCGGATAAGCATGAGAAGAGGTGTAAGGCATGACAAGAGCCGGCGAGCCAATCAGAAGAGTGGCGCCGATGGAGGATGCGCATGAGGGGGGCGCATTTTTGCTTTTGAGATCGGCCGGGAGTTATCTCTTATTATTTTGATATTTTGAAGTATATCTTTTAATTAGCTTGAACCCCTATAAATAGAGTTGTACCAATTTCATTTAAAACACCATATACACTCTAGAACACAATATTACAATAATTTTAGTTTATCAATATAGTTCTTCTTATTTTATATTATGTTTCTTCATCACGGAGGCGATGGATTCATCGATTAGAGATTGCATTGAAGGATCGAAGGACCCTCTGTCTATGAGGGTAATGTCTATCCAAATATGTCGTTTTTATTCGTAGATCTATTTTATTTCGTTATGGAGTAGTCGTTTGTGTATTGATTTCGTGATGTAGTTAATTAACAAACCCATATTCATGTAGATGTAAGCCGTACGAAGGCATTTTACGAGAAGATTCTAGAGTCATTGGTCTAGATCTACCACGGTCTATATGGTTAGATCTAGCCATCAAGATTCTAGTAATTTTCGGTGAACGACTTCGGCTACGTCGTGCTTTCTATTTTTCATATATACATGTAATAGATTTGGCCAATTTGTTACTTCGTTCTCGTAAATTAATATGATATATTGTGAAAATTGCCATGATAAATAGGACATAAGTTAGCCGATCGTTTAGGAGGTGTGCCAACCCGTCCACGGTGGTTGCCTAGACGAGGTGACGATTTTAGATCGGCATCCCTAGTTTAGTATAGCATGCTTGTTATATGATGTTCTATCCTCAAAAAGAAGGATTCGTAATTAAGCATGGGATCTTCTATCCGTTCACGAATTAGATCCAGCTAGGGATGACTCCCGTAGCCAAAATATAATCAACCTTAATGTCTTTTACTCTGCCTCGGCCACATATACATATATGGGGAGTAATTACTACTAGCGTAATCAATACCGTTTGTTAGAGTCTTATAAAACCATAAAAATTAGTGTTTTTAGTGTCTACTGTCGTATTGTTAGTCTTTGTGTTTTCTATCGTGTCAACTTTTATTTTTACGTTATTGTTGGTCGGAGACCGCTTTTACTCTATTTTTAGTTTAATAAGGTTGTACTTGTTTAAGCCGAGTCTCTGTGGGATCGACCTCGACTCTATCTAGCTATACTACGATTGAACCTAGTTCTCTTGCTAGTTGGTAATTTAGGTATCGAGTTAATTTTATTACTTGGACCGTGCATCAAGTTTTTGGCGCCGTTGCCGGGGACTCGTGTCATTAAATTTAGTATAGCTTATTAAAAGTAGATTCGTAAATATTGTGAATAAAGTCTATTTAATTAGTTTTTATAACATAGAATTAACGTGTAAGAGTCGTAGAACAAATCAGGCGATTTCTCGTAACCCATCAGGCCATGGCAAATGCGTGGCCAGATTACTGAGCGAGACAGTTTTTATGGGCAGTTTCTACTCCGTTCTGTTCTATATAGTGTTTGCTTCGTGTTTCTATAATTTTCGTATTTCTAGAGTCTGTTTTAGTTTAGTTTTTATTTATTGAGTCTAGTTAAAGGATTAGCCTTTAAAGTTTCTAATTGTTTATTGTTTTTGTTATTTTTATTTTTGTCTATTTTAGAGTCTCACCAAAGGCAATAGCCTTGGCGTATTTTAATTGTTTATTGTTGTTTTTGTCGTGCAAATAAAAATAAAAATAAAAATAATAAGAACGAACTGCCCAGATTTCTGAGGATCCAAACGAAGAGCAAGACGAGGAAAAATCTGAAGGAACACAACATTCCGATCAATCTAACTCAGACATGGAAGGATTACTGAATGAAGCCAACCAGGTAAATGGAAATAATTTTAATAATACAAATTTTGTTAACCAAGCTTTGGCTGCATGGGAAAGGCGTACTTTGCAAAGCTATGCAACGCCTACCATTGAATAATTCATTCCTGCTATCGTAGTGCTTGAAAATGCTGCTGAAGTTTATCACCCGAAACCTAATGTCATTCAAATGGTGGAAAACTATTCCACTTTTCATGGTATCCTGAATGAAGATCCTGGCATTCACGTGATGAATTTCTTAGAGATCGTTAGTACCGTGAAGCCAGAACTGGTTCTTGAGGATAACATTAAGCTAAAACTTTACCTTTCACTTTGAAAGATAAAGCTAAGCAATGGCTTTTCTCTTTAGAGGGTAGATCAATCACGACCTGGGAGGAATTGCTGCAAAAGTTCATGAATAAGTACTTTCCTTTAGGAAAGACCTTTAAGTTACGCCAAGATATCTTGGGGTTCAAGCAGCAACCTGGGGAGAGTTTTGACCAAGCTTCGGAACGTTTTAAGGAGTCCATGAGGAAGTGGCCTCATCATGATATCCCTCTATAGATTTTAATGCAAACCTTTTACCATGGATTGAGAGATACGGAGAAGATAAGAGTAGATGCCTCCAGTAATGGAGCGTTTGTTCTTTTATCTCCTGAGGAGGCACGAGGAAAGATGGAGCAAATAGAAATGAATAGCCAATGGGGAGGTGGTGAAATAGCAACTGTGAAGATGGCCAACAATTTATTTGAGGAGGATGTATCGCATAAGCTCCTACATACTCTATTGATCATAAATTATAAGGTAGATGGTATGCATGAGAGGATTCAACGAATGGAGACTGGAAAAGGGACGGAAACGATTAATCAACTAGAGAATGTGGGTACTAAAGAAGCCAATTACATTGGGAGACATGGTAATCACTATGACGGTTACAAGCCAAATCGAATGAAGGGGTAAAACCACACAACACTTATGTACCTCAGCAAGCTCAAACTTACGGTTGGGAAGTTGCACTTGAAAAGATGAGGAACACAATGTCTGACACTGTGAATCAATTAGCGAAATCCATTACTGACTTGGCTACAAACTTTCACCAATACTGTCAAAATAATGATGCCAGAGTCACCAACCAAGAAGCCTTAGTCCATAATCTCTCTCATCAAATAGGACAATTAGCTGAACAACTGTCAACTAGACCTCCTGGGGGATTTCCGAGCAACACTGATAGGAACCCTAGGGATGTGAATGCAATAATGACTAGAATTAAAAAGGAGCTTACTCCACCAATCCCAAAGAACAAGGAAAATGTAGAGGATGTTAGGAATGATGAGAAAGAGCCTGAGGAGGCATTCACACCATGCTTAGAAAAGCCCCCTGACGAGAAATTATCCTCCATCTCTACCATTTTAGGGAATAGTGATTGCGCCGAAATATCTTCGCGAAGTGAGGTTGTTAAGGCTGAGAAGCAACAACCATGGTTTAAAGATTATGTGAATTATTTATCCGGGAGATATTTACCACCAGACTTGAACCAGCAGCAAAAGAAGAAGTTCTTTGCAGACCTTAAACACTATTACTGGGATGAACCCTATCTTTTTAAGCGTTGCTCAGACAACATCTTTGTAAGATGTGTTCCTGAGAGTAAATTCCTCGATATACTTGAACATTGCCATACTTATGAAGCAGGAGGACACTATGGAGGGGACAAGACTGTTGCTAAAGTTCTCCAATGTGGTTTCTACTGGCCAAATCTTTACAAAACTGCACACGAATATGCTAGATCCTGTCATTCATGCCAAATGATGGGCAATATCTCGAGGAGACATGAAATTCCATTGAGGAGTATCCTAGAACTAGAAATCTTTGATGTATGGGGTATTGATTTTATGGGACCTTTCACTTCGTCCGTTTCAAACCGCTATATTTTGGTGGCAGTCGACTATGTGTCATAATGGGTCGAGGCTATTGCTTCACCTACCAATGATGCAAAGGTTGTACTGCGGTTTTTAAAGAAAAATATATTCACGCGGTTTGGAATCCCTCGTGCCATCATTAGTGATAATGGGAGCCATTTCTGTAATAAGCCGTTTGAGAAGTTAATGGCCAAGTACGGGGTGAGACATAAGTTAGCTACTGCTTATCATCCTCAAACAAGTGGTCAAGTTGAGGTCACGAACCGAGTGATTAAGCGCATCCTGGAAAAAACTGTGAACCCAACAAGGAAAGATTGGTCGTTGAAGTTAGATGACGCTTTATGGGCTTATCGGACTATGTATAAGACTTCCATAGGTATGTCCCCGTACCAGATTGTTTTTGGGAAAGCGTGTCATCTACCGGTTGAACTTTAGCACCGTGCCTAATGGGCTACTCGTATGTTGAATTTAGATGAAAGTTTAGCCGGAGAAAAGAGATTGTTGGAATTAACTCACCTAGAAGAGTTTCGCATTGAAGCTTACGAGAATGCTCGGATCTATAAAGAGCGCACTAAGAGAATCCAGGATAAAAAGATCCTTGACCGCACCTTTAAGGTGGGTGATATGGTTCTTGTTTACAATTCGCGCTTGAAACTCTTCCCGGGCAAGTTAAAATCAAGATGTTTTGGTCCTTATAAAGTGAGTAAAGTATTTCCTTCCGGAGCTGTAGAGGTAAGTCACTTGGATGATCGAAAGACTTTTGTGGTAAATGGCCACCGAGTAAAGCATTACCTCGGGAATCAATTTGATAGGGAGGAAGAAGTACTTACTCTAGGAAATCCTAGTTACAACTAGACCATCATGTGAGTACAGTCGAGCTAACGACTATAACCATAGAACTATTTCTTAAAACTTTCTTTTAGATTTGTTTTTGTTTTTGCTTTGAATAAAGTAGCATGAGACTGTTAAGGTTTTTTTTCATCTCGCCATGTTCCGATTCTATGTTCGGAATAAACGAGGTTTTTTCCTTGATAGCCGCCATGTGAGTTTTGTAGTTTTAACTCTTTGGTTCTCCGTGTCGTTGGTTGTATGAAATAAAGTGGCTTAATTTGTTTTTGGATATTCTATATCTAATTACTGCCACGTTATTTTATAACTTCCATTGACATGTTATTAACGGTTTCGTGGAGTTTCTGTTTGGTTTGCTTAAACATGTTTTCGTTTGCTTCTTCATGACGTGCTTGGATTACACCGATATTCTGCATCTACTAGAGAGCCATTTCCAGAGCTAAGTCTTTTTTCTTAAATTATCCTTTTTCTTTGTCATTGGGGACAATGCCAAGTTTAAGTGGGGGGGTAGGAGACTTAGCTATGGTGTGTTATAATTGGAATAAATTGAACGAAACGGTGAAAAATGAAAAAAAAAATTAAATAAATGCCAAATTAATTGTCTCGTACCCTTAGAATTGTGAGTTCTTATACATAGAATTAATAGTAAATGAACCAAGTTGCATGAGTACGTGATCATTTTATACCTATGTGAATGTAAACTTAAGGATATTCATGCCGATTGTTGCAAGTAGTTGGTTATTATTCGATTACTCAATTTGAATCGACGTTACAGCACGAATTATAATAACTGAAAGAATTGTGTGTACATTGTGTAGATGATTGGTTATGTAAACTTAGTGCCGATATTTATCTGCTGATGTATTCTTATCTTCTAGCCATCTAAGCGGAGTAATAAGCTTGAGAATTATCTGTGTTTTAACAAAGCGTTAAACACTGGGCTTGTAGTAACATTACCAAAGTAGCCCCGTGCTTGTGGTAACATTCAATGCTTCCACTAATCCACGAGAGAGGGATTCTTGCAATGCATACTTTAACTTTAGAGCAAGTTTCTTTCTTGAGAAGTGTTAAAGCTTGAAATTATGAAAATACGAAGAAATTCAAAATTTTAAGAGACTTTGAGTATTTTCTCGGTCTCCGAGTCCAAAAACCTTATGGATGACGCTCTTGCTTATTGCACCATGTCTTTAACCATTTCGAGGCTTGAGAAGTGGGAATGCTGATGTTGGTAGGTTAAGACTTCAAAGTTAGCATAAACTTTAATCTTGCCACGAATATATAAAACTAAATACATGCACACGTCACTTCGATTCATAACGAGTAGTGAATAAAGAATACCTTATGAGCATGAGTGGTATGAGTTGACTCGAGTTTCTTGTGTAAGTATGATTTGACCATAGAAAATGTTGACTTGGGGAATGACTTATTGATGCTTTGTTCGGGACGATCAAAGTCTAAGTGGGGGGTAGTTGATGACGGTCAAATTATACCCGTAAAAGTTATCAACATTGACCTTAAATCGAGATTACTAATATTTATTTTATATTAAATTACATGCTTATAATGATTATTTTCTATTGTGTAATTTAAAAGATATAATTTGGTATTTATCCGTTTTTATTATTTAAATATGATTTATTTTGGGATAAATATCTATTTTGTAGATTGAGATAATTTTTGGAGGATAATTACAAGTGGATAAATTAAATTACAAGATAATTACAAGAAAACCCGGATGCATTAAAGATAAATATCGGATAAGCACGAGAAGAGGAGTAAGGCATGACAAGAGCCAGTGAGCCAATCGGAAGAGTGGCGCCCGATGGAGGATGCGCATGAGGGGGGGGCATTTTTGCTTTTGAGATCGGCCGGGAGTTATCTCTTATTATTTTGATATTTTGAAGTATATCTTTTAATTAGCTTGAACCCCTATAAATAGAGTTGTACCAATTTCATTTAAAACACCATATACACTCTAGAACACAATATTACAATACTTTTAGTTTATCAATATAGTTCTTCTTATTTTATATTATGTTTCATCATCACGGAGGCGATGGATTCATCGATTAGAAATTGCATTGAAGGATCGGAGGACCCTCCGTCTACGAGGGTAATGTCTATCAAAATATGTCGTTTTTATTCGTAGATCTATTTTATTTCGTTATGGAGTAGTCATTTGTGTATTGATAAGCTAACGTAGTTAATTAACAAACCCATATTCATGTAGATCTAAGCCGTACGAAAGTGTTTTAGGGGAAGATTCTAGAGTCACCGGTCTAGATCTACCACGGTCTATATGGTTAGATCTAGCCATCAAGATTCTAGTAATTTTCTGTGAACGACTTCGGCTACGTCGTGCTTTCTATTTTTCGTATATACATGTAATAGATCTAGCCAATTTGTTACTTCGTTCTCGTAAATTAATATGATATATTGTGAAAATTGCCATGTTAAATAGGACATAAGTTAGCCGATCATTTAGGAGTTGTGCCAACCCGTCCACGATGGTTTCCTAGACGAGGTGACGATTTTAGATCGGCATCCCTAGTTTAGTATAGCATGCTTGTTATATGATGTTCTATCCTGTCCAAGGAAGGATTCGTAATTAAGCATAGGGATCTTCTATCCGTTCACGAATTAGATCCAGTTTAGGGGATGACTCCCGTAGCCAAAATATAATCAACCTTAATGTCTTTTCTGTCTCGGATTAGATATACATATATGGGGAGTAATTACTACTAGCGTAATCAATACCGTTTGTTAGAGTCTTATAAAACCATAAAAATAAGTGTTTTTAGTGTCTACTGTCGTATTGTTAGTCTTTGTGTTTTCTATCGTGTCAACTTTTCTTTTTACGTTATTGTTGGGCAGAGACCGCTTTTAATCTATTTTTAGTTTAATAAGGTTGTACTTGTTTAAGCCGAGTCTCTGTGGGATCGACCTCGACTCTATCTAGCTATACTACGATTGAACCTAGTTCTCTTGTTAGTTGGTTATTTAGGTATCGAGTTATTTTTATAACTTGACCGTCATCAATTACCTCAGTTAATTCATCAGTTGAGCAAGTCTCCTTAGTTCCATTATTAGCTTTGATAAGATTGATCTCAGCAGTCAATCTTAAAACTTCAGTTTTCAATTGATTTTTCTTCTTTTTGACATTCTCATAGTTCTTTTGAATTACCACTAATTCCTTTATGAGTATGTCCCGGGTTTCATTGAAATCTTTATCTCTATGATTGGTCATGGCAGTATATGTGTGTTGAATAAGGAAGTACCTACCTCATTGTATTTGACTGATAAATTCTCAGTTTCATCTCCTTCATATTCCAATATCTGCTACCCTTTAGCTAATCCAGCGTTGTTGCTTGCTAGGCCAGTTCCAAAAAGTATAATTTCTTCATCATTCTCAGCATAATCATTTCCACCAAAGCTTATGGGCAAGGTTTCAGCATTATCTTCATTGCTTGTGATGAGTGGATCTTCAATGAAAGTCTCAATCAGCTTTTCTTGAGTTTTAGCAACAAAAGCCTGTAATTTAGTTTTGTATTCATCAAATATTAAGAACAAACAACTGAGCATGTTTCTAAACTGATTGTGTGACTCCATGATGTAGTTTTGAAAAACTTCACAAGTTTAATCAAATAAACTGATATCGAGATTCAACTATGGAAACAACTGGTGGCCAGTTACTTTAACTGTTAGAAGCAGTAATCGATTTGGATCACCTCCAAAAGGAAGAACCGCTCCGATACCAATTGTTGGTCCCTTGGAAAGGCTAACACAAGTTTAGAGGGGGCGGGGGTGAATAAACTTGTCACCAAAAGCTCACCCAAATACTTAAAATTGAATCTTAAACTAGATTTAATTCAACTTAAAACTTGTGCGGAGTTAAGCCTTTATAAAAATGAGTTATCAGTTAATGTGCTGACTCAGTTTCTAGTGTTTGCTGAGTATGTGAACTAGATGAATATAACTACAATGCAGTAAGTAAATGCGCAATGTAAATAAACAAGAATTATAGAGGTTCCATGTGGTGTAATCATGTCAGTCCTCTCTTCCCCTGTGATGCGAAGACCAAATTCACTATGTTCTTGAGGTTTAAAGTTACAAGACACAAAGTAAATTCTAGACACTTGATTGTCCTTCACTAATCCCTAGCTTCACAATCTTCCAGCTTCAGTCTTCAATAGGTAGGATTGCTATTTAAACTAAGCTTGCTACACTGGTCCTTAGAGGGTTGAATTGCCTCTTCATCAGCTCATCACAAACACAGTCTTCCTGAATGCAGCTGAACTTCACACCTTCTTGGTGTTTAACAGTCTAAACCTTTGATAAAATCAAAGTTGAGACTTGAATCAATAACTATGATTCAATTGTGATTTGAGCTTTCACTTCTAGATATATAAGTTATGCACAGCTCTGTATTTCTTCTGGTGATTGATCTTGATCTTTCTTTGAATGTTTTTTGACCACTTGAAGATATTTCTTGATCTTGCAATTAAATTCTTAGCAGGAATTCTTATGAATTTCTTTCCCCTTTAGTATGAACTTCCTTGATTAAATTAATTCTTGGAATTCCGCCCTTTCTTCTTATTGTAGAAGAACTCTATTTATAGGGGTTTCTCTAATGGTTAGTTCATTTGAATTTGAATCATTATAGCCGTTAGTGGTCCTTCTTTTCTTCTGTGTGTCAGTGTCAGAAAGGACACTTTTATAGACCAATTAAATTGCTTGATATATAACGGTCTGATTTCTCTTCAGCTAAAAACTGATTTAACCATGACATAGTCAGTTCTAGTTTTTAAGAGCATGAACTAAGACTTTACTCTTCTTCAAATTCTCAGCACTCTATCCTTCATCTGATTATAATTGACTAAATCATAGTACACCATAAGTATATATCATCTAAGAGTTTATTGACCTTATGACTCTTAGGTCTTCATACAAGATCCATAAAGTCAGTTCAGGTCATCACAATCTTGCCTGAAGTCTAACTTTACAGTCTCGACTTGGTCTTCATAAACTGAGTTTGAACCCTCAGTTCTTCTATCTTCAATAACTGCATTTGATCCCTCAGTTCTTCAGTCTAATAGATAAGCCAACTGAGTTTGTACCCTCAGCGAACTTACCTTATTCAGTTCTGTTGGTGTGCTCTTATGTCAGTTATCTAGTATCTCCTTTGGATCTCAGTTACCTTCTAGGATCTCAGTTTCCTTAGGGTATTTACCTCAATTTCTCAGTTCTGAGACTAGAACTATTACAGTGCTTGTCTGATTAACTTATACAAATATCAGACTCTATTAAATCCAATACACTGATTTCTAGACATATTTTTGCTTTGCACTGTAACAGTTAGTTATGACACTTCATCAATGGGGTCTGTTCGGTAAAAACTAGTTTTATAATTTATAAACCGAAACACCCCAAGTATAAGGATCGTAGTATAGGGTGTTTACGGATCGTCCTAAGGGAGTGGAATGTTTATCGGATTCAAAGAACAATTATTCTATCGATTATGTCACAATTATCTATCTAAACTGCTAAACTAAGGCTGAAACTAACTAAAACCTAAACCTAAGAATTAAAACTAAAACAGGAAATAAAAACAAGCTGAAAAATAAGAAAACAGAAAAACGGACGAACGTTCACTAAAGTGAACGAGCGTCTGAAAACTAAAGCTAACGGACGGCGTGCGCTGTTATGCGGACGAGCGTCGACTACTGGCCAAGCGAAAATTGCGGAAAAACAAAGCAGGAAACTAGGGTTTATAAAACTAAAACTTAAACTAAACTTAATCTAAACGATTTGATTAAAACAATTAAAGGAAAACACAGCAAGGCGACTAGATTCCACCTATCAACCAACAATCCCAACTAGATGGTGATTAAAAAGACATAGTTTTTAGTAGTGATTTATTCACGAATTCAATTAAATATCTTCAACCAAATTCTAGGGTTTCGTTTATCTTTTCAAACAAACTAAACATGCAATCAACACGAAATCACGAGATCGTTTCCAAACTCTTACTGAACTAAACATGCCTAATCTCTTATAACATGATCAGATGCATTACTTTGAATAAACGAGAACTTAAATAAACATACTTTCATAAATTTATTCAAGCATAAATTAAACATAGATCGTTTCATCAAATCTTAATTCAATAAAACTTAAACAATACAAAACAGATCCAAAGTAATGAAAAACTATGAAATAAACTCACTAAACATAAGCATCGAACTCTCTAGTTGGTTTGTGTTGTTGATAGGCTTCCTCCGTCGACTCACTGCAAGGCTTTTAGCCAACAATCATGTTGAAGATGATTGTTGGGTTGGAAAGTTCATCTCTATGGAATTAGGGTTACGCCGCAGCTTTTTGGTGTAAAATGCGATCTCAATTATGTGGTATCAATTAGGGTTAAGAGGTCTGCTGCTATATATAGAGTTTTGAGTCGGTTATGACTAAGTCGGCAACGGACGCTCTTGTGGACGCCCGTCCGGTGGATCTTGACTTTGCTCTAGACGTCCGTCCATGCTGCGTCCAAACTCTCTGTATGTGATTTCCTCTCCTGGATGCTCGGCCATGAAATCAAACGCCCGTCCAGAAGTGGACGGGATGCGACGCTTCAAATTTGGATCGCTTTGAGGTCGGATTTCATCATCTTTATCCAATTTCTTTGAGCCAATTCCAACTCTATCTTGAATAGTTCGACTTGAGCTTCATTTATCCACTTATAGCACTCAAAAATCAACACCTACAAGATAAATAAACAATGCAAAAACGTAATAAAATCCAAATAATAATAATTCCATTAAATTAACACTTAAAATCATCAATTTTGCATACAACCCTCTTAAAATCATCTTTATTAAATAATTACACTTAAACCCTTAATTCTCATGTAAATTATGCAAATGTGGGGAAAATAATAATGAAATAACCCTTTAATAATCATATAAATATGGCCTTAACAACTCCCCCACACTTAACTTTTTGTACGTCCTCGGGCAAAACAATCAAAACTATAGCTCAACTTTATAAATAATCCACATAGATCTCTAACTCACGTAACAAAAGATACAACAACTATAGCAAATGATACCAACACGAGAGATAGATTCGGTGTATGTGTGACAAGCCATTCTCAATCTAACAAGCCTTTCAAAGAAACATCCTCTCAAAAATTCCAATGACTATCCTAGTATGCAGAACGATGTGACTCCACTCAAAGCCTTCCCACGCACTCAGAGGATAATCCCTACAAAGATATCATGCGGTTCTCACTGGGTATAAGATCCATGATAACAAAGACTTTACTTTATTTTCACTCATCATTTTTCAAAATTTTCAAATTTGACGACATCGTCGAACAAGCTCTTACCCATCATAGTAGAATAGGACATTTCGTGATAACACCCTACCTTACTCAAATCATAAGGTAGCTTCTCCTGAATGTCGTGAGCTATTGGTCATCATAGTGGAATAGGACATACGAGGTATACCCTACCGCACTCCAATCATAAACCAGCTTCCGACAAACGTATTTATTAATAATTGCTCACTCACTTTATTTATTCACTTTTCAAAGTCATAAGTTACATCTCACCTATCACATTCAAACTTTATGATATTCACAGTACACGGTCTAACTTAGGTGTAACTATACTGACCTTCCTAAGATAAATCATTAAAAATAATGAAAGGATATAATTCAAAAGTCATGCTTCAAAATCAAAGGCTTTCGTGAGTGAAAAACGAAACTATCTCCATAAAAGTAAAACATGCTATAATTATCTCACTAAGTCACATACTATCATCGTTAGAAAACTACAACTAGCAAGCATCTAGTTCCAATTATATGCTCGAGACTCACAAAAATTTTAAATTCATGAAATTTAACATTCACTCATATTTCAAAGGATATAGCATAAAAACATACCCAAACACCCCCACACTTAAATCACATTATGTCCTCGGAATGTGCGAGAATAAAAGAAAAGAAAACTTAGCTGGGTTTCAACGGTGGTTGTCGGATGAAAGTTGGCGGAGGTCAGGCCGAGCATGAACATACCGCAACAACTCGAATAGACAACACTGGACATAAAAGCTTGTGAACCTGCTCAAAAGTATCTCGCAACACTCGACATACCATATAATCTCGGGTACACGGGTATATGAGCAACACATAACACAAAACACTTACAATGAACGTAAGAGGAATAACCATCAACACAAAATCAACTAAAGTATTATTTCTAAAACAATAAAACAAAACAACCTAAGAAAAGAAAACGAACAAAGAAAACTAGGTTGCCTCCTAGGAGCGCTCTTTTAATGTCAATAGCTTGACACAGATTCCAAAAGATCAACCCGGATCGGGCCACTTTGGTTTGACTACCGCCACCTCGATGATCGAGAATCAAGTATTGGGGCGAAATGATTTTCACCACAACAACAAGTCAAGTGCGCAATAAGATCATTAAACTTCTCTCTCCAAACTACACTGACTCTCTTCTTCTTGCTCTTGCGCACGATAGGCATAGACATAGTGGTATGATCAGAAGTCTCAACAGAAGGTACCTTACGGGTGGATATAGGACGTCATCATCATCGACTCAAAGAAATAAGATGGAATCTCTTCACAAATCGGGACATCTGTATTTCATCTCTTCTTTGGAAATAAAGAATCTCAGCTTTTCCTTTGGTTGCCCAAAATATTTCTTAAGTCGATGGCCATTCACTTTAAAAGCTTGATTACCATACCCGTTCAAAGTAATTACTCCACTCGGGATTAACCTCGAGAATCTCAAAGGGACCGACCACCTAGACTTGAGTTTACCCGGAAACAGTGAAGTCTAGTATTATAGAGTAAAGCCATTTCACCAACTTTGAATTCTCGGTCCTTGATCTTAGCGTCATGGAGCATCTTCGTTCTTTCCTTGCTGAGTTTAGCATTCTCGTATGCACGGAGTCTGAATTCGTCGAGCTCGTTCAATTGTAACAACCTTTTCTCCCCACAGAGTTGGCTATCGAAATTTAAGAATTTAATTGCCCAGAAAGCTCTGTGTTCAAGTTCGACAGGTAAATGACAAGCTTTTCCATAAACCATTTGGAAGGGTGACGTACCCATCGGGGTTTTGAATGCGATGACGATAAGCCCACAATCGTCATCCACTTTAAGACTCCAATTAGATCGATTATTGTTCACGGTCTTCTCAAAATTCTTTTCAAGCTCGTTTGCTTACCTCGACTTGGCCACTAGTTTGAGGATGATATGGTGTACCAATCTTATGTTTGACACCATACTTCTCAAGGATCTTGTCAAGCGGCGCATTGCAAAAGTGAGTACCTTCATCACTAATGAGTGCTCTCGGACAGCCGAATCTAGTAAAGATATTCTTTTGCAAGAATTTCTTTACAACCTTGTGATCATTAGTTTGAGTAGCTATGGCCTCGACCCACTTTGAAACATAATCCACACAGACGAGGATATACTTATTACCACATGAGGATGGAAAGGGTCCCATAAAATCTATGCCCCATACATCGAAAACTTCACACTCAAGAATGGGCTTAAGTGGCATTTCCATCCTACTACTCTGCCTTCCTGTTCTCTGGCACCTATCACAACCTTTACAAAAGGCTTCTGCATCTTTAAACAGAGTCGGCCAAGAGAATCCAAATTGAAGAATCTTTGCAACCGTCTTCGGTGTTCCATAGTGACCTCCGGTAGGACCGCCATTATGGCATTGTTCTAAGATATCCCACTCGATCATGCTCAGAACACACCTTCAAGCAACCCGTCTTTCTGAGACTCGAACAAATAAGGATCTTCCCATACGAGATATTTAAGATCGAAAAGAACTTTTCTTCTCCTCGATACGTCATGTCCTCTAAATGACCACTCGCTAAATAGTTGACATAGTCGAAGATACCACGGCCTAACCGTTTCAAGCTTCATCAATTGCTCGACCGGAAAATCAATGCCTATATCATTGTGATTTTCTCACCCTCATTACTAAGCGAGATAAATGATCACCCACAATATTCTCACTACCTTTCTTATCTTTAATCACAAGGTCAAACTCTTGTAGAATTAAAATCCATCTAAGTAACCTTGGTTTGGCATCTGCTTTATCCATAAGGTAGCGTAAAGTTGCATGATCTGTCCAAACAACAACTTGAGACCCTAGAAGATAACTTCTAAACTTGTCAATGGCAAAAACAACAGCTAAGAATTCCTTCTCAGTTGTGGTGTAATTGCATTGAGCCGGGTTCAAGGTGCGGCTCGCATAATAAATGGGCCTGAACCTTTTATCAAGTCTTTGACCTAAAACTGCGCCTACGGCGTAGTTAGAGGCATCGCACATCAACTCGAAAGGCTTGGTCCAGTCAGGTGCAACTAAAATAGGGGCACTGATAAGCTTATCTTTCAAACAATTGAAAGCTTCTTTGCACTTCGCATCGAACAAGAAATCTACATCATCTTTCAAGAGATTTGATAAAGGCTTGGCAATCGTAGAAAAGTCTCTAATGAAACGCCGGTAGAAGCCAACATGTCCTAGAAAACCTCGTACCTCTTTCACTGTCTTAGGGTACGTCATCCTTTCAATGGCTTCGACCTTAGCCTTATCAACTTGAATACCAGCATTGGACACCTTATGTCCCAAAACTATTCCTTCGTCTACTAGAAAATGGCATTTCTCCCAGTTAAGCACCAGATTCTTCTCAACGCAACGTTGGAGTACCATATCTAGGTTTTCTAAAATTTCATCAAAACTATCGCCGTAGACTGAGAAGTCGTCCATGAAGACTTCCATGCATTGCTCAACAAGTCCATAAAAAATGGCCAACATACACCGTTGAAAAGTCGCGGGTGCATTGCATAGACCGAATGGCATTCTACGAAACGCAAAAGTACCAGATGGACACGTAAACGTGGTCTTCTCTTGGTCATTGGGGTCGATGGCTATCTGGAAGTAACCAGAGTATCCATCGAGAAAACAATAATACTTGTGACCACTCGCCTTTCAATTAGTTGGTCAATGAAGGGTAAGGGAAGTGATCTTTGGCGGTCACCTCATTAAGTCTACGATAGTCGATCAGACTCAGAGCTGATCCACGAGGCGTAGGCAACTTCCTCCCTTTTTCATTCTTTTCGACCGTGATTCCGCCTTCTTTTGGCACAACTTGAGTAGGGTGACCCACTCGCTATCGGCGATTGCATAGATGATTCCCATGTCGAGCCACTTTATCACTTCTTTCTTGACAACCTCCTGCATATGCGGATTCAGTCTTCTCTGAGGTTGTCTAACCTTTTTAGCTCCTTCCTCCGTTCGGATTTTATGCATGCATATGTCTGGGCTGATCCCTCGGATATCACCCACTTGCCAACCGAACGCGAGGATGTTTTTCTTAAGCACTTCTATCACCAGCTTTTGCTCTGATCGAGTTTCAAGAAATGATCAAAGGCAATTTATCTTCATCCTTAAGAAAGATATACTTAAGGTGTTTTGGAAGCGGTTTAAGCTCTAAATCAGTAGGTGGTTGCTCAATGCTAGACTTTAACGGGCCACCTTTCTCCTTATGAGCTTGAAGTGGTTGACAGTAGAACACCTCATCTTCCCGAGGCTCAACCCCAGAAAGGTACTGGATCAAATCATCCATCGGAATCCTCCGGTCAACACTTGCTTCCTTTTTCTTGTGATCGATCATTTTTCTTAACTCTTCATCTTTAAGCTCTTCTGCCAGCTCCTCCCAATCATCTACTTCCCAATGAGTAGCTTCTCTCCAAAACTCTACCTCGTCCCAACTACCCATCAGAGCTTCTTCTTCACCAGGGATGAAGTCTTCCTGACTCAGTTCTTTGAAATCATCGTTTGTTGCTGGGCATCTTCATGCTTCTAACTCAATAACAGGCCCAGTGTGAGCGAGTGAAGATGGCTCGTCAATGCCTACGGCCTGCAATGAATCAGAAGGTGGTCCACAGTCAGCCGGATCCTCAATGTCCATGACTTCAAAAACACCTATCTCTGTAAGATCCATTGCATCTTCATAATAGGCATCCCCTCCGTCCTCATATATGGCTTCGACAAATGATATTTCATCAATTATGGCTCTTTCAGGATGTGTCCCTCGTGTGAAGGTGACAGATGTGTCACCGACTCTAAGAGTAATCTGTCCTTTGCAGAAGTCGATGAGAGCGTTAGAAGTGTCTAAAAAGGTTCGGCCTAGAATTAGAGGCATCTCCTTATCAGGTGGATAGTCTAGAATAACCCAGTCGGTAGGGAAGACTAAATGTTCAACTTGCAGGAGAACATTAGCTACACAACCGGCTGCAGTACGACTAGATTTGTCTACCATCTGAAGAGAAATGGGGCGTTCTCGCATTCTTTTGTCTAGCCCGAGATTTTTGCATACGTTTAATGGCATCACATTAATAGAGGCCCCTGAGTCGCATAAGACATTTTCGAACAAATGGCCTTCAATCGCACAGGAGATTGAAGGTCTGCCAAATCACCTCGCTTAACAAATGACTTTTTGTGAAACCATTGCACAATCTTCTCAAAACACTTCTTCACCATCCCTCAAGCTTTCTCTTGCTCCCACAGAATTCTTTAAGATACTTAGTACATTTAGGCATTTCAGACAATACCTCAGCTAAGGGCATACTCACTTTAGTGTCCCTAAGTATCCTCCTCACCCCAGCATACTGCTTGTCGTTAGTGAGGGCTTTCTCTTTCCTTTTTGGTGGATAAGGAAGGGCTTTATCATTCTTCGCGGCCTGATTCTTTATCGCCTCATCCTCCTTATCCTTCCATCTTACAAACTTTTCTTTCTTTTTCTTAGTCAGGGGTACCGCCCCTTGACTTTCCTTTCTTTCCTCGTCATCAGAATTATTTTCATCCTCCAAAGAATTGTCACTAAGCTCCTCATCGTTGCTTTCTTCGGCATGTGGCTTCTGATTTCCCCCTCCTGAACTCATGGCGTCAGGAGGGGCTACTCGTTTCCCGACATCTTGCCGGGTCCAGCCTTCTTACCACTTCTCAAAGTTACTTCGTTCAACTCCTCTTCTTGCCCATACTCCCACTGAGGTGTAATGGCAGTGCAAACATTCACATCAGCTTTCGGATTTCTCTCGGTATAGCTCGGAAGTTTACCTTGAGGTCCGCTTGCTTGTTTGATGCGCCATTTGACCAACTTGTCTCTCAATTGCTTTAACACTAGTGGGCGAGTCTTCACCATGTCCACCACTCATCGAATTTGTGTTGAGGACACATGAGGTGGTATGATTATTGTTACGAGTTTGATTCCACCCACCTTGAGGCCTTTGGGAGTTCTCGAATCGGCCTTTGATAGTTCGAGTTGAAAGAATTCGAATTTGAAGGGCCAGGTGGTAACTTGGCTTGATTGAAGTTTTGTCTTTGAAATCCCGAGTAGTTCTGGCTTTGATTGAAGTTTCGGAAGGGTTGGTTTTGATTATTCATTAAATTTACTTCTTCCGTCATCTCCGTTCCTACCGCATTCCAAGATCGGAAAATTGCGTCAAGATTGGCCACCGCTTGCTTATCAATTCCATCCGAGCAACCAACGACTTTGTATCGAGATTGCTTGCGGTACCTTCTTTCTTAACAACATTGGTCTTCTTAGAGTCGACCACATATTGTTCTTGGCGATGGTCTCAGCCACTCTGTAGGCAGTCTCATCACCTCCCCCTAAGAAGGATCCATGAGCTGTGGAGTCAAGATAGTCTCTATTAGGTTGAGAGACTCCTCTGTAAAATAGTTCCAACAACTCATGTCTGTCATATCCGTGATTGGGGCACTTTCTCATCAAAAGATTCAATCTTTCCCAAGCTTTGCCAACAGTTTCATCCTCCAACTGCTCAAACGTAGCTATTTCCCGTTTCATTTCCATAATCTTGCACAGTGAAACCCACTTAAGAGCGAAGGCTCTTTTGACATCATTCCATGTATGGAGGAATGATGTGCTAACGACTTAAACCATCTCGCTTGCTTCACCTTTCAAAGCAAAAGGAAATAGCTTTAACTTTACGATCTCGAGAATCAACACCAGGATAATGGCACCTTCACGATTTGTACGAATGTGGACAAGAAGTCGTGCGGGTCTTCTTGAGCGATGCCATGGAAAGAGCTATTTTGGACTAGTGCAACTACTCCGTTCTTTAGATCAAAGTTCACTCCTCCCATGTCGGGAGGACCGAATAGAATCTATGTCCTCGAGAAAATCTTGGTTTAGATATGGAGTGTAGGGGTCCCGTTCAACTGATTAAAAATGGTTTTGGCGGAATTGTTGAAGTTGTTGATTTATGCCACTTTCTTTGATTCTCTTTTTCTTCTGCCGAGCTTGCATTTGTTGAAGGAGTAAATTTAAGCGAGCTTGGGGATCGGGATTCGAATTGGTGGATCTTGATCCGCCATTTTGTCCAAATCGTGGAGAAGCCTTCTTCTAAGGATAGATCGTTCGTGCTCGGGATCAAAGATCGGTCCGCTTCTTACTTCTCGTTTGCATAAACCAGAAGAAAGGAGAAGGAAGAACTCAACCCTTTGGGGTTGATTAAAACAGGTTTAGAAAAGAGTAGATGGTTTAGAGGAAGAAAAGAAAAGAGAAGAGAAGAGAAGAAAGAAAAGAAGTGATGATTGAACAGACTGAACTGGCGTCCAGTGTTAATGGACGTTCGTTCAGAACTGAACGCTCGTTCAGTTGAATGAACGTTCGTTCAGAGGGCAGAATTGAGGTGGACGGGCGTTCAAGTTGTTGAACGCTCGTTCGGATACGAAAACCTAAAAACTAAGGTTACCAGAAATTAAAAACGAGATAAAAAATAAAAGCAGAAAAGACTTATGAAAATAAAATCAAACAAATCTATAATTAAGGAAACAGATCTAAGCTATATAAAAAAGTAAGGAAAATAATTGAAAGAAAATCAAATAAAATAAAACAGTAATAAATGTAATCCTAAAATTAAACGAAACTGGAAAAGAAACCTACCTATGAAAAGTTTAAAAACAAGAAAAACACTAAGACGCTAAAAAAAACGTGTTGAAACCTTCTAGGGCCAAAATGGAGGGGAAAACAGTGGATTTTGACCTCAAAAACGCACTGAACGGCCTACGGCGGTTCACCACGTCGTCGGCGTCGGAACGAGCTTTCCGAATTGGGGTCCTGCGTTCCAAACGGACACTCGAGCGAAAGTTACGCCAAAATACTACTCAAGCGTGCTAAAAGCGATCCTTTTGACTCGAAAATTGTCCTAAATAGAATCCGACAACCGTTACCGACTCGGCAACGGCGCCAAAAACTTGTTCGGTAAAACTAGTTTTATAATTTATAAACCGAAACACCCCAAGTATAAGGATCGTAGTATAGGGTGTTTACGGATCGCCCTAAGGAGTGGAATGTTTATCGGATTCAAAGAACAATTATTCTATCGATTATGTCACAATTATCTATCTAAACTGCTAAACTAAGGCTTGAAACTAACTAAAACCTAAACCTAAGAATTAAAACTAAAACAGAAATAAAAACAAGTGAAAAATAAGAAAACAGAAAAACGGACGAACGTTCACTAAAGTGAACGAGCGTCTGAAAACTAAAGCTAACGGACGACGTGCTATTATTGCGGCGGCGTCGACTCTGAATCAAGCGAAAATTGCAGAAAAACAGCAGGAAACTAGGGTTTATAAAACTAAAACTTAAACTAAACTTAATCTAAACGATTTGATTAAAACAATTAAAGGAAAACACAGCAAGGCGACTAGATTCCACCTATCAACCAACAATCCCAACTAGATGGTGATTAAAAGACATAGTTTTTAGTAGTGATTTATTCACGAATTCAATTAAATATCTTCAACCAAATTCTAGGGTTTCGTTTATCTTTTCAAACAAACTAAACATGCAATCAACACGAAATCACGAGATCGTTTCCAAACTCTTACTCAACTAAACATGCCTAATCTCTTATAACATGATCGATGCATTACTTTGAATAAACGAACTTAAATAAACATACTTTCATAAATTTATTCAAGCATAAATTAAACATAGATCGTTTCATCAAATCTTAATTCAATAAAACTTAAACAATACAAAACAGATCCAAAGTAATGAAAAACTATGAAATAAACTCACTAAACATAAGCATCGAACTCTCTAGTTGGTTTGTGTTGTTGATAGGCTTCCTCCGTCGACTCACTTTGCAGCAGGCTTTTAGCCAACAATCATGTTGAAGATGATTGTTGGGTTGGAGAAGTTCATCTCTATGGAATTAGGGTTCTGGCCGCAGCTTTTTGGTGTAAAATTGCGATCTCAATTATGTGGTATCAATTAGGGTTAAGAGGCTGCTGCTATATATAGAGTTTTGAGTCGGTTATGACTAAGTCGGCAACGGACGCTCGTCTGGTCTTGTGGACGCCCGTCCGGTGGATCTTGACTTTGCTCTAGACGTCCGTCCATGCTGCGTCCAAACTCTCTGTATGTGATTTCCTCTCCTGGACGCTCGGCCATGAAATCAAACGCCCGTCCAGTGGACGGGATGCAGACGCTCGGCTGGACTGCTTTGAGGTCGGATTTCATCATCTTTATCCAATTTCTTTGAGCCAATTCCAACTCTATCTTGAATAGTTCAACTTGAGCTTCATTTATCCACTTATAGCACTCGAAAATCAACACCTACAAGATAAATAAACAATGCAAAAACGTAATAAAATCCAAATAATAATAATTCCATTAAATTAACACTTAAAATCATCAATTTTGCATACAACCCTCTTAAAATCATCTTTATTAAATAATTACACTTAAACCCTTAATTCTCATGTAAATTATGCAAATGTGGGGAAAATAATAATGAAATAACCCTTTAATAATCATATAAATATGGCCTTAACAGGGTCAAAAAACAATTACTGAATAAGTGATGAATCATCAGCAAAACATAAATTTTATTTCCAACATAGAGCCTATATCTTTTATTGATTTAGGAGGAGCCATTCATAGACCTTCATGGCATAAGTTCTTTGACTTCAATTGAATGGTAAGATGTTATGATCATCACTAGAAGAGCCACCAAGGAACTTAACGTTGAAACCTTTGCTATCTCACCTGAAGTACGTATACTTACAAGATGATACTCTTCCCCTCATAATTTAATTGTTACTATCGCCTTTAGAGGAAGAGAAACTTTTAAGAGTACTGAGAGAGCATAAGGGAGCATTTGGATGGACAATTACAGATATTATAGGAATAAGCCCATCGGTGTGCATGCATAACATCTATGTAGATCCCGAGAAGAAATTGGTAACACAACCACAAAGGAGACTGACGCCACAACTGAAGGATGTTGTTAAGTTAGAGATCATAAAGATGTTGGAAATGGGAATCATTTTCCCTATTGTAGACAGTGAATGGGAAAACCCGATTCATGTGGTGCCCAAGAAAGGATGATTCACTGTACAACCTAATGAGTTTGATGAGTTAATCCCTGTGAGACTAATTACTGGACATCGAGTTTGCATTGATTTCAGGAAACTGAATGACGCAACTCGTAAAGATCATTTTCCCCTACCATTCATTGACCAGATGCTAGAGAGATTAAGCAGTCATACGTTTTATTGTATCTTAGATGGATATTCTGGTTACTATCAGATCTATATTGCCCCTGAGGACCAAGAGAAGACCACTTTCACATGTCCCTATGTGTTGGTCCCTTGAAAAGGCTTTGGTTAAGTTTAGAGGGGGGGGGGGGTGAATAAACTTAACACTTAAAACTTTGGAGTTAACAAATTGCAACTTCAACTTGATCTGCGATACTTGATGGTCTGGCTGAGACCACGATAGTCTGGCGATAAACGATGAGTCTCATCGACATTTTAGTTTGCTGAATTTGTGCAGCGGAATTATATCAAAATTAAGCCTTAATACTTGTTGTTAAAAGTGATACTAAGTATTAGATACTCAGTAGTGCAAGTGTGTGATATCAGTTGCTAGATTCAGTAGGCTGATGTATAAGATAAACTAAGTGCAAAAAGTAATTCCAGAAAGTAAGTAGGAAGATTTTATAGTGGTTCCAGGTGATGTAATCCTGTCACTCCACTCTTCTCCTGTGATGTTGGAGGAAATTCACTAGAGATCTTTGATGCAGCTTTTACAAAGATTCCTAAGTTGTTTGTCCTTCACCAATAACTATGGCTTCACAAACTGGCCGAAGCAGGTAGGATTCTGCTCCCGAGTCTTCCACTGGTCCTTGAAGGGTAGAATTGCCTCTTCACCACTCCACCACAAACAACAGATCTTTCACACCCAACAGATGCTTCATCTGTCTTGGCGAGTTCTTTATAAAATAAAGAATGAATCAAATAAATGATTCCGTTAAGGCTTGATTAGGATGATGTAATCAAGACTAGCGATCTCCAAGTGTGTAATCTTGATGCGGCTTGAATACAGAATACACTTGAAGAAATTTACTAGAACAGCAGCTTTATGCTCAGTAAGTTCGGCAGGGTGTTTTTCAGCTCAGTATTATCACTTAAAGTTTATCCCAAAATTCATCATCTTTTTCTGAGTTGAAAGTCCTCTATATATAGGTAGGAATGCATGTGACTTGTATTTGAAATTCAAATGTGACCGTTCCTTGTTTTTGTCCCATCGATTTGCGATCTGTCACTATTCATAGGATCGACATCATCGTAATTCCTTTTGACAAGGCGATCATGTCCCACCCTTTGACTTGTATCCAATGGATAAAAATAAAAGTCATCCCAACGTCTTTTTTAATCTCGACCTTTGATTTTCTTGATAAGTCGAGGTAGTTGGCTGTCCTCATCCATGTAGTCTTCCAATAAACTTGAATTAATCGAGGTAATACATCAGCAGGTTCATAAGTCTGCTGAGATACCTATCGATCTGCTGATCATCATATTACTGTATATAAAATACAATGCAGCTGATTACTTTTATCTAACTTTTTTTGTGAAGTTAGATTACATCATTTTAATGATAACTAAGTTCCAAACATCATCCAACTTATAGAACTTAGACCTTCTACACAAGGTATATGTAATCAGTTTAGGTCATCACAGACTTGCCTAAATTCTGATTCCATATCCTTGACTTTAAATACTAAGTTTGATCCCTTAGCCTTCAGAATCGAGTTTGAACCCTCACCTTCATCTTGAGTCTTGGCGAGGTTCCCGACAAGTCTCTCGACCTATCTACCCTTCTGGCCTAGACAAGTCTGCTGACAAGAGTCAGCTGACCATTACAGTGCTTGTTTGATCAAACCTATTTATGAATCAAACTCTAATAAACCTATACATTTAATCTAGACATCTTTTTGCCTTTGCACTATAATAGCTAGTATGGCACTCATCATCAAAACTAAGAAATAAGTCCAACAATTTCCCCCTTCTTGGTGATGATTCCACTACCCTCACCTAATCAGGAAAGCAAAAAGATATACAACAAAAACAGAACAAATTCAGTCAATTCTCATTATAATCATTGTTCAGTTATTACAACTAGATACAGCAAAGATAAAGAATAATAAGTATATGCTGATCTATTGTCTCTTTTCTCTTTCTCTTCTAGCCTTCTCAGCTTGTTCTTGATAGGCTCTGATTTGTTCTATCATATCCCTCATCCATTCATTTTCAATCAGTGTAAAATCAATGTAGGGATTGACTTGCTTCCACCAGTTCCATGCTTGAGGAGGATAAGATTAATTTCATTCACTCTGAATCCAAACTTCATATACAACTCCTTGAATTCATCCAGGTGAGTCCCTTGCTTTTGTAATAGGTAGCACCTTATCACCTTTGCTACTTCTTACGCCTCTGTTGCTTGCCCTTAAGGCTCGACTCTTGCTTCCCAAAATTTCAAACCCAAGAAAGAGTTAAGACCTTCATGAAACCCCATGTCATGATAAGGTCTCCTCTGTTTGTAATACTCTTTCTTGTACTTGTCTTAGAAGATCATCAGTGAGTTGAACTCACCAGTGCAGGTTGCCTAAAAGCATTTGTATCATCTCATCCATCTCTTACAGGTAAAAGAGTCTTGCAGCCTCCTTTGTCAGCAATTGATTGGCCCTCTTCCCCTTAGTGACATCATCAACAAAAGCGGGAGATAAGGCCATGAATATTCTCTGTGAGATAACCACTCTATGCGATTGGCCTTCCATAGCTCCAGTTCTTGTATCAAGTGAAGTTATCCTTGATTGCAAGGTCTCCTCCATCTGTTGATCCTTTCGATCGATTTGGGATCGGGCATAGCAGAGTTGTTGTGCAAAGAAGAGGCTCGATGAGGTTCGTGTGTTGCGAGCAAGGTTGTCAAGTTTCGATGGATAGAAATAAATTGATCTTTCGAAATTTATCTTTTGCAATATTTCCAACCTTGATGCCCCTCATCTAATATCGGATCATTCACACGGATTTTGAGTAGATGTGAAGTTTGAAACAACTGTGGCGATTGATTGTCTGCTTTCATTTACCATCTTCATCGATTCTTCAAATCTTTCTTCTTGTCTCATCGATTTGTGTCCTTAATCATTGCATGTCATGCCTTACGATCCTTAACTCATTTAGCACTTCAATCGGCACTTCACCGGTCATCCTTCCACTGTGGCTTCATCAAGAGAGCTCCTCAACATTGTATCTGTGGCCTCGATTGCTTATCACCATTGCCCAACTCCTATCCAGTCCAGCGAGGTTAGGTCCTTCATATTCCTCGAGGATAGGATCAATGGCGGTGTTCCTCAAAAGCAGTACAAATGCCTCGAGGGGATTAACATCAATATCTTCTTCTTCAGCATCTGAAACTCCTCATCATCGAAGTCAAAGTCCAGCAAATTGCTCATCCTCATTAATGGCGATCTGCGACCATCTTTCCTTCAGTGGTCTTGCCTCCAGAGGCTCCACTCACAAAGACCTCATCAACAACAAGGGTTTCCTCCAAACCCAAATCGAGTTCCAACCTTTGTCCAGTCTTTGTTTGAAACTCAAGACTGCACTCCTCTGTTCCAACCTTTGTCCAGTCTTTGTTTGTACCCCAAAGAACTGTACCTCCTCTTCAATTCCTTGTGGATTGAAAACAGCCTCATTATCCACTTGGAATCCTTCTGCATGACCAATCTTGTGCAGGATTATGGCAGATTTAGTAAGAGTGCCCTCAAAGTCAAATCCATCCTGATATTCAATGGATTCCTCTGAACTGACACTAGGTTCAATGAAATCAATAACCTTCTCTCCATCCAAATCCTCACTCTGTTCAGATCCAGTTTGTGTAGTAGGCTCTACAACATGGAATGTAGAAGATTCATCAGCTAGCCTACCAGCACTCAGATTGATTCCTTCATTGATCAATGCTTCCAAATCATCCATGGTGAGATCCTGTAGATCCTCATCCATCTCTCGATCTCTTTGGCCCTCGGCAGAGACTTACCATGTTGATGAGTGACTGATGCAGTGTGTTGTTCTAAGATTATTGCAGTCCCACTGGTTCCTCCTGGTCCAGAGGGGAAATCTCCTCTAGAATCTGATGATGATGAAGAATCATCATCACCATCTCTTGGATCTCTAAACTTGATACCTTCCTCTTTCTGTTGTTCATCAAACAGATCCATCAGTCTTGATTACAGCAGGGTGGTATTAACTAGATCCAAAGAGTTCTCTACTCCCAATTTTTCAAAAGCCCATTCTTCAAAATCATCATAGGTTCAAAGAAATGGCTTTTGTCTCTTGTAGAAACCAAACTTCCATTGGAAGTAGTCAGCAATTTTCTGAAGTTTGGGATCTACATACTCTTCAGTTTTCTTTCTTTCTTTTACATGCCTTTCAAATGGCATAAAAGATCTCTGAGCAGCTTGACTCCAGTGCCTTGTTGACCTCAAAGGTTCCAACAAGTAAATTCATGGTTTCTTCAACAGATGTTTGAAAGTCAGTAGGTTGCTGAGATTGTACATTTGTACCTACTACTTCCATCTATACCACACTTGGTTCCCCCTGACTTACATGCTCATCAATGAGGTCGTGAGCAGACTGCTCTTCCCCCTGAGTTCTTGCCACATTTGCAGGGTCTTCAACCAAGTCTTCAATTACCTCTTCAACTACCACAGTGGGTTCGAGTTCGATGGTTTGTCTTGTGGTTCCTCAAGAGATACTACAAAGAGCTCGTGGTCGATGAGATGCTGCGGATCTTCAACAGCTTTGCTCAAAAACAACTTTGTCCAAAGATCGAGAGACTTGACAACCTCTTCGGATGAGGAGTCGATAATCACCACAAAGCGGAATGATAGTTAAGGGCTCGGCCTCAACAGACCTCTTCTTCCTCTTCTCTGCGATGCCTCTTCTTGGGCTCTGTGCCTCCAAAATTTTCAATTCTTTTCCTTTGCCATGCTTTTTCTTTTGGCAATCTCCTTCATTCTTTTGGAGAGAGGTTCATCATCATCTTTTCCAGTCACAGCAGACTTCCTCTTTCTGCTGGCTTCTTTCTGTTGTTCTCTCAAAATTTCAACAACAGTTTTCCTTGTAGCTACAGCAGGGTCAGTAACCTCCACTTGACCTTCAGTTATTTTCTTTGTATTTCCACCTTTTCTTTTCTCAGCAGCCTTCTTTGGTGCAGCAGGTTTGATAGATATCTTCTTAGTTTGCTGAACCTGCTCACCACCAGCATCACCATCATCACCATCACTATCATCACCAGCAGCCACTCCAGCAACCTCTTCATCATCATCTAGACCAGGGATGGCATGATCAATTTTCTTCTTGTATCTAGACTGATTTATCTGAGAAGATTCAAGGTTAGGAACATTTAAATGATTCAGCAGGGTCTGAATCATCAATCCTAAAGGAAAGGCCTTTGATTTCCTTTTCCCTAGTTTCTCCTCTTTGGCTACTTTCTTCATATAATGAATGAAATAACCAGCCCAATCAAACTTCAAACTCCTGCAGATGATAATCATCAGCTCTATCTTGGGTCCTGATAGAGTATCCATACTGCCAACTAGCCCAAGTATGTTCTTTGCAATGAGCTTGCTCAACAGACTGTACTCATTTCCAATGTGTCTGCAGTTGATGCCTGGTACGGATTTGGTGGCTGCATTTGTTTTAATCTGATCAACAAATGCCAATTTGTCCAATCCCATTGCTTCAGGATTGACTGGACCATCCACCACTTCTTCAAATCCAAACACTTCCCTCAGTAGACTAGAGGATATTACAAGCTCCTCAAAGATTCACAGCTTGTCTTGAATGCTTGATTCCTTCTTCCACAACCATATTCTTCCAGAAATCAATAACATTGGTGTATGAGATTGTTTCTAATCTGATGTTGAGTTTGTTCTCCAAGCCTGCAAACCTCCTTATTCTTCGACCTATATTAATAGCCAACTCTGTTTGTTTTGCATCAACAACATAGCCTCTCACACTTTGGCTTGATTCGATTTGTACTTCAATCCTTTCCGCCATTGAAATAAGAAAAAGATGAAGAAAAATTGCTCTCAAATCTGTTTTCACACAATGTAGGATTTGCAGAGATAAAGCAGAAATTGCAAGTAGAGAGTCCGTTGTATAACAGTCTGATTATATAGACAGTAAGTGGTTGAAACTGTCAGTGCACGTACATCCATGTCAACCATGATTAATCTGAATAAATGCTGGCTTGACACGTGTTCCATAACGTATGATAACCGTTAGATCGTGTTAACTGCGGTTATTAAAGGATAAAATAAATATCCCGCCAATATGCTTTTTGACTTTAATAACTTTGACTGTGTAACGTTCCATCCAGCAGGGTGATCCTCAGCAGGGTGGCCTCAGCAGTCTGCTGATAAGAAGGCTTCAGCAGCCTGCTGACAAAAGTACTCTGTTGATCCTTGTTTTCTTCTTGTTTTGTTCAATTGATAATACAAGATGAAGTTTAATACCAATGACTGATCTGTCAAGTGAGCTCACCCAAAATGACAAAGACCAATCCCCTTGGCAACCTCATTTGCTCAATTGTCCAAACATAAGTACATGAAATTGTTGATACCAATGACTAATCTGCTAAGTGAGCTCACCCAACATAGCAAAGACTAATCCCCTTGGTGAATTCGATTACATTCTTTGAATATCACCAACCTTTATAATTCCAAGTTCACCCTTAATTTGGCAAATCTTTCACTATCAAGTGGCTTAGTGAAGATATCAAAGAAGTTGATCTTCATGAGGGATGTATAGAACCACCACATCTTTCTTTTCAACATGATCTCTTATAAAATGATGTCTCACATCAATGTGCTTGGTTCTAGAGTGCAAAACAGATTTTTTCTGTGATTGCAATTGCACTTGTGTTATCACACATAATTGGAATTTCCTTTTCTTCAATTCCATAATCCCTTAATTGTTGTCTTAGCCATAGTATTTTGTGCACAAACAACTTCCAAAGAAGAATGTATTCAACCCCGGGGGAAGTTGATATAGAATTGCTTGCTAAACCAGAAAACCAATCTATTTCCCATTAACCGATGTGTTCCGAGGTGCTTTTTCTATCAATCTTGCATCCAAATAATCGAGAATCTGAGTAGGATATAAATTTGAAGCTTCCTTCCTTGGAATACCATATCCCTACTCCCAAAGTCTCTTTTAGATACTTGAGAACTCTTTTTGATCGCACCTAAATGACTTTCTTTAGGTTTAGATTGAAATCTTGCACAAACACCTACAAAGAAATGATATATCAGGTCTGCTGGCAGTTAGGTACATCAGACCGCCTATCATCCTTCTGTATATGGTTTGATCAACATCTTTGCCTTCTTTATCTTCATCCAATCTGTTGTTTGTACTCATAGGAGTTGAATTCTTAGTGCTTTGTTTTCCATACCAAACTTCTTGATAACTCCTTGGTATACTTGGTTTGATGAATGAAGATTCCATCTTTCATCTGTTTAACTTGCAATCCCAAAAAGTAGTTCATTTCTCCCATCATACTCATTTGGAATTTACTCTTCATTAGATTTGCAAACTTTTCACAAAGTAAATCATTTTGTAACCAAAAATTATGTCATCCACATAAATTTGTACCAGTAGGTGTCATCCCCCTTCACGATTCTCGAAAAGTGTCTTGTCAATGGTTCCTTTTGTAAATCCATTGTCCACTAAGAATTGAGATAGAGTCTCATACCATGCTCTTGGTGCTTGTTTCAATCCATAAAGTGCTTTGTTGAGTCTATACACTTTATCTTCTTGATCTTTAACTTCAAATCCGGAAGTTCTTTGAACATACACTTCCTCCTCTAGAATGCCATTCAAAAATGCACTCTTGACATCCATTTGATATACTTTGAAGTTCTTATATGCAGCATGTGCCAAGAATAATCTGATAGCTTCCAATCTTGCAACAGGTGCATAAGTTTCATCAAAATCTATTCCTTCTGCTTGAGAATAGCCTTTTGCAACTAGTCTGGCTTTGTTCCTTACAATGGTACCAGATTCATCAAGTTTGTTTCTGTATACCCACTTAGTACCAATGATATTTGCATGACTTGGCCTATCAACTAGTGTCCAAACTTGATTTCTTTCAAATTCATTCAATTCCTCTTGCATAGAAATTGTCCAATCTGGATCTGAAATTTCTTCTTCAACAACTTTAGGTTCCACTTGAGATAGAAAACAAGTAAACATAGCTTCCAGGTTGTCTTAGTCCTCACACCTTGTCGTACATTGCCAATAACTTGTTCAAGCAGGTGATTCCTTAACCATTGTGTGATTTTGGTTAATTTGATTTTCGAGAACGTCATCTTGATAGGTCTCACTGTAGCTTCTTCTAAAGGGGTCACAGAGATCCTTGAACCGCTACTTCGATTGTTGCATCGCATACCATTATCGGTAGGTGTTCAAGCGAGGCGATGTAAACTTTTAAGTCATTCAATCTTTCCAAAACTTCAACACAATCTGGATCAGTGACTTGTTGATTCTCAGCAGGTCCACAATCTTCATCTTCCATACCAATAAATTTAGGTTCATCAAACACAACATGGATTGTTTCTTCATGTTTCAGGTGACCTCTTGTTCAAGACTCAGATGCTCTCTTGATCGAAGAATATCCTAAAAAAATTCCTTCATCGATTTTGGTTGGAATGTTTTCAAATGTACCTTATGATTTAGAATAAAACATTTGCTTCCAAATGGATGGAAATAGGATATGTTAGGTTTCCTTCCATTCCAAACCTCATAAGGTGTCTTCAAGACTTTCTTGTTTATTGATGTTCTATTTTGTGTAGCATGTCAGATGTATTCTTGCTTGACCCAATATCTTTCGTAGCAATGCTTCACAAATCATTGTTCTTCCCGCTTCCTTTAAAGTTCTGTTCCTTCTTTCAGCAACCCCATTTTGCTGAGGTGTACCAAAGCAAGCAGACAAGTTGATGTAGTACACCATTCATTCACAATATTCTCTTATAACTTTGTTGAGAAATTCAAGTACTCTGATCGATCTTATCTTTATAACTGTTAAACTTTTCTCATTTTGTAATCTTTTCAAAAGATTAGGCATGCTTTGAAGTGTTTCACTTTTCTTGTTCATAAATATCACCAAGTATACCTTGAATAATCATCCACAACCACTAAGGTGTACTTCTTTCCTGTTACACTTGTTGGAGTTATTGGTCCAAAAAGATCCATATGCATCAGCTCCAACACTCTATTAGTTGATTGTTTAGTCTTTGATTTGAAACTTGACTTTATCTGTTTACCTTGCTGACAAGCATCACATATAGCATCCTTTTTGAATGTGATCTCAGGTAAACCAATCACCAGCTTCTTCTTCACCAACTGATTGATGTCATCAAAGTTTAAGTGATTTAACTTCTTGTGCCATAACCAATTGAGTTCTGATTTGGTGTGTACAATCAGCAGTGGTTCTCGAACTATGATGAGACCAATCCACAACATACATATTCTGTTGTCTTACGCGGCAAGTACAACTTGATCACCACTTTCACTAATGACAATGCGATTTGTCTTTGTCAAAAGTGACCTTGTAACCCTTGTCACAGAATTGTCGAAAGGCTCGGCAAAGTTGTATTCCAGTCCCTCCACATATGCAACATCCTTGATTGTAAGTCCATTTCTCACAAGTGTGCCATATCCTCTTGTATATCCAGTGTATTCTTGTTGCCAAAATTCACCCTTGGACCATCTTTTGCTACAAAGTTTGTTAGGACAGTGCTTATTCTTTGTCATGTGTCCGAACATCCACCACAAAGTACCGGACACCCTACAAAACAAAGTTAATGCATTTTAGGTACCCAAACATGTTTGGGTCCATAATGGTCGATGGTAAGCATGACCCTTGGCATGTCTCCATAAGGCCTTCTCCTAAATGTGTCATACTTTGGTTCATACTTTGGTTCATACATGTATTCCACACATCCATAAGTTCTAACAGTAGGTTGTGTAGGAATCACATATGTTTTCTGGCCTTTTGGTTTGTAATGCTGTTTGAAGTGATTCTTGATGTTAGAAGCATTAGTATAACCATTAGTTTGTTTGTCTGTTATGAACAATACCACAGAATATGGAGTCTGCTGAGGTCTTGTGTAAGTCCTCTGCTGATTCCATTGCCTAGGTTTTACCCTAGCTGCATGGTTATACTTGTTGTATCTAACAGTAGATGCAGGAATGTTCCAATCATCATCAGTGGGAAATAGTCTACCTTTCCCCCTGAGATAAGTATCCCTTGAATGATTAACATTTTTGGGTTTAGGATTCTTATCCTTGGAATATTTCTGCTTTTCTTACCCTTCGTGGTCCAAAGACTTGGTAGCAGTGTCGCTATCGCCAGAAAGCTTAGAAGGTGCAAAGATCCTACTTTTAGATTTACTCTTTTTATTAGAGTCGTGACTTCTTTGACTTCCGATTTTGCTTCTTGAAGCATTCTCATTGGGTTTAATCGCCTCAAAGAACCTTCATCGGGAGTTGGATCTAGTGCGGTACAAACTTAGGACCAATTCTGGTACTAGGTTCAGTAACCTTACTGGATCCACTCTTGTTGGATTGCTGAGTTCCAATTCCAAGCCTTGTTCTATCTCCATAAGGCTTTCCTGATTTGTATGTAGTAGTGGAACAAGATGGTTCAGCAGATTCAGAGGCTGCTGGATGTTCAGCAGACTTATTCTGATTATGTCCAACATCTTTTTCCTTACCTTTGAGAACCCTCAATTCACTTTCAATCTTCCAACTTCCAATTCAAGAGCTTCTTTTTCACTTTCACGGTCTCATAACCAGTTGTATTATCCTCGCTTGATTAAGGATGGCATCCAAAGTCTCATTGTTGTCGAAATTTCTAGGATTTGAACCACGGGTTGATTCACAATCACTTCCAGCGGGAGTGTTGATGGATACAAGATGTTGTATACCTCCTCGCTTTCCTCCATATTGGCCATCAAAGCATAATCCTCCATATCATCGAACTTGATCTGCAAAGTGTCATCCGATTCATTTCCTTTTGATTCCACTTCATACCCTCGATTCATCTTCAAAGAACCATAGCCTTCTTGCCATGTCTTCTTTGTTGACTCTTGGTCTTGATGGGATCGACAATCAGTCTAAAATGTCCAGCTTCTTGCAGTTGAAGCAAAGATAATCAGGTTCCTTGCCTTGTTTTAGCTCAGGACAGTCAGGTTTGAAGTGTCCAGGTTTCTTGCAATGAAAGCACAGATAGTCATTATCTTTCCTTGGTTCTTCTTTTCTTCTTTCAGTAGGCCTCTTTGTAAAATTTCTTGCAGGGGCCTTTCCAGTCTTCATCATCCTAATTTTCTTGCTCAGTAGGGCAATTTGTTCTTGCATCTCATCCAGCATCTCATCCTGTCCTCCTGATGTTTCTTCATGATGTGAAGCAGCCAATCACGATGGTCTTTGGCTCTTCCTTTTCGATTTCAGCACAAGCTTTTGCTAAATTCATAAGCCTTTAGATCTGAAAACAATTTGAAGGTGTCTTCTTCATGCAATTTTCTCATTTCTTCAATTGCAGTCACCTTCATTTTCCAAACATCTTTTGCAGGTAGAGCTTCCAAGATTTTGGTGTTTATTTCCTCTTTTGAATAACTTACACTCAGCAGGGTAAGTTCATCCAGGATTGCATTGAATCTTGATTCCATTTGCTCAATGGTTTCATTAGGCAGCATCTTGAACTTTTGGAACCTCTTTCTGGCTACACTGATTTTGTTCTTCTTTATTGCATCAGTGCCTTCACAGATCAAGTGAATCTTGTCCCAAAGTTCCTTTGCAGTCTTGCAATCTTTGACCTTCATGTACATATTGCTATCCAATGTTCTGTAAATGATATCAATAGCAATGTTGTTGAGGTTTGCTCTTTTTCTATCTTCTTCATTCCATTCTCTTTTTGGTTTAGGAATGTACTCAGTTGTGTCACCCACTGTTACTGCCTTTGTAATCTCCAGTGGTCCATCAGTTAGTACATCCATCATCTCATCATGAGTAGCAGCAAGGTATGCCTGCATACGACGTTTATACTCATCAAATCTATCAAGAGAACACATTAGCATAGTTCTAGCATACTGAGTGTTGTCCATGATGCAAGTCTTGAAAATCAGTAACTTGAAAGAAAGTTTTAAAGAATTTTCACAAGCACAACAAGTAGGATTCCTTCGCAATGTAGCCTTTGCTCCGATACCAATTGTTGGTCCTTGAAAAGGCTTTGGTTAAGTTTAGAGGGGGTGAATAAACTTAACACTTAAAACTTTGGAGTTAACAAATTCTGCAACTTCAAAGATCTGGCGATACTTCAGAGTCTCTTTGAGACCACAGAGTCTGGCGATAAAATGAGTCTTGTGAGTTTAGTTTGCTGAATTTGTGCAACGGAATTATATCAAAATTAAGCCTTAATACTTGTTGTTAAAAGTGATACTAAGTATTAGATACTCAGAAGTGCAAGTGTGTGATATCAGTTGCTAGATTCAGTAGGCTAATGTATAAGATAAACTAAGTGCAAAAAGTAAATGCAGAAAGTAAGTAGGAAGATTTTATAGTGGTTCCAGGTGATGTAATCCTGTCAGTCCACTCTTCTCCTGTGATGTTGGAGGAAATTCAATAGAGATCTTTGATGCAGCTTTTACAAAGATTCCTATGTTGTTTGTCCTTCACCAATAACTATGGCTTCACAAACTGAAAACTGGGAACAGGTAGGATTGCTGCTCCTGAGTCTTCCACTTGTCCTTGATGGGTAGAATTGCCTCTTCACCACTCCACCACAAACAACGATCTTTCACACCCAACAGATGCTTCATCGTTTTCAAGAGTTTCTTTATAAAATAAAGAATGAATCAAATAAATGATTCCGTTGCGGCGGAGCCTTGATTAGGATGATGTAATCAAGCACTACTTAGTCTCCAAGTGTGTAATCTTGATGCAAATTGAATACGAGAATACACTTGAAGAAATTTACTAGAAACAAAGACTTTATGCTCGATAAGTTCAAAGGGTGTTTTTCATTTCAGATTATCACTTAAAGTTTATCCCAAAATTCATCATCTTTTACGAGTTGAAAGTCCTCTATATATAGGTAGGAATGCATGTGACTTGTATTTGAAATTCAAATGTGACCGTTCCTTGTTTTTGTCCCATCTGATTTGCAGTCTGTCACTATTCATGGGATCGACATCGCTGTAATTCTTTTGACAATCAAATCTGTCCACCCCTTTGACTTGTATCCAATGGATAAAAATAAAAGTCATCCCAACGTCTTTTTAATCTCAGCCTTTGATTTTCTTGATAAGTCAGAGGTAGTTGGATGTCCTCATCCATGTAGTCTTCCAATAAACTTGAAATAATCGAGGTAATACATCAGCAGGTTCATGAGTCTGCTGAGATACCTATCAGTCTGCTGATCATCATATTACTGTATATAAAATACAATGCAACTGATTACTTTTATCTAACTTTTATTTGTGAAGTTAGATTACATCATTTTAATGATAACTAAGTTCCAAACATCATCCAACTTATGGAACTTAGACCTACACACAAGGTATATGTAATCGCTTTAGGTCATCACGGACTTGCCTAAATTTCGATTCCATATCCTTGACTTTAAATACTAAGTTTGATCCCTTAGCCTTCATGAATCGAGTTTGAACCCTCACCTTGAGGCCTTTAGTCTTCAAGGGTTCTCGACAAGTCTCTTGACCTATCTACCCTCTTGACCTAGACTAGTCTGCTGACAAGAGTCAGCTGACCATTACAGTGCTTGTTTGATCAAACCTATTTATGAATCAAACTCTAATAAACCTATACATTTAATCTAGACATCTTTTTGCCTTTGCACTATAACAGCTAGTATGGCACTCATCATCAAAACTAAGAAATAAGTCCAACACTATGGAACTTTTGCGTACAATCGCATGCCTTTTGGACTTTCTAATGCACCAGAAACATTCCAAAGGTGCATGATGTCTATATTTGCGGACATGGTGGAGGACTTTCTAGAGATTTTCATTGATGATTTTTCTATATTTGGAGATAGCTTTGATAAATGCTTGGACAATATGAGTAGAATGCTGAGGAGATGTGAAGAGACCAACTTTGTACTTAACTAGGAGAAATGCCATTTCATGGTAACAAAAGGAATAGTGTTGGGTCATAATATTTCAAGGAAAGGAATGGAGGTCGATAAGGTAAAATAGAGGTAATAGAGAAGTTACCGCCTCCAACAAACTTAAAGACATTGCGAGCCTTTCTTGGCCACGCAGGATTCTATAGGAGGTTTATCAAAGACTTCTCTAAAGTTTCTAGACCTTTGGCAAAATTACTTGCAAAAGATGTGCCTTTCTTATTTGGAGAAGAATGCAAACAAGCATTCAACACATTAAAGCAAATGATTATAATTGCCCCAATTCTGGTAGCACCAGATTGGAACAAATCTTTCGAGCTTATGTCAGATGCAAGAGACACGGCAGTTGGAGCAGCCCTGGGACAAAAGAAGGATAAAATATTTAAGCCTATCTATTACACCAGTCGTACCCTTAACAGTGCCCAGAGGAATTATATGACTACAGAGAAGGAACTCTTAGCTGTCTGATGGGAGTCAACTTTACTGTACTTTGGTGTCCAGTTTAACCCCCGTTTATCACTTTATTGGCATGTTTTGGGTAGATATAGACCGTTTTGAGAGTAATATCGAGAATTATATGCATGGGGAGTTAAACTGTCATATCGATGGTAAACTCCGCCTTTTTAGCGATATTTAACTCTTTTCCGAGCACTTTCGTCTTGTGGAATTACGCGTGGTGTTTGTTTGTCTATGTTATTGCAGGACTTAGGTGACTCGAGGACCTGGAAGGCGATGTTTTGGACTATGAGACGTGTTCGTGGCCCGAATGTAGCATGAAAAGTGAAGAAAAGCCAAGTTTGGAGTGAAGACAAGCCAGACGGGCGTTTGATATACTCCAGACGGGCGTCTTCCATGAAGCTACATCAAACGGGCGTTTCACATCCTAGACGGGCGTCCACAGCATTGACACTTCATTCAGAAAGTTTGATTTTCAGCTGGACGGGCATCCAAAAGACCCCCAGACGGGCGTTTAAGTAGGTTCAGCCTGATTCAAAAAGCTCATACACCACAGACGGGCGTCCAGGGTTCCAGACGGGCGTCCAAGGTTTGAAAAGTCTCAAGTCATAATTCACCAGACGGGTGTTCAGATGAATGCAAACGCCCGTCCACTGAAGACGAAACCCTAATATCTTTATATTTTCCAGGCGGACGGGCGTCTGCCATGACCTGGATGGGCGTCCAGGACCGACAGTAGAAGAATTTCGACCTACTCTATAAATACGCAGCTCATTCAGCCCCTACTCATGTTTTGGCCGACTTTAGACTTTTCTTAGGCGATTTAGGGACGATTTTAGCATAGATTAAACACCCTTGATCCCTTGATTCCCTAGATAACTTCCTTTGATTCTACACATCTTTTATAGCTTAGTTTTGCATTACAAGATCAAAGATTCAACTTTTTGGGTGCAACTATTTCTTCATATTTTCTGGATCAGATTTTCAGTAGTTATATGGTAATGATGTTTCTTTTATTTATTTTCTTTAGTTCAATTTCCATTATTTATTCCGTTATTAGCATAATTGTGAGTAGCTAAATCCATGTCTAGTCGAATTATGTGAAAGCGAGCGAAAACCCTAAGGGGGATGAGATAGGGAGTTGTGCAGTGCGTAAATTATTGTTTAAACGATTAATCCACGTCCTAAAACTTATTTTAACATCTTTGAATTAGATTGATCACCTAGTTCACTGTCACACACATCGAACTTATAGATGTATTTTGCGGTGAGATGTGGGATAAGGGGTTTTAGGATCGTTATGTAGATTCGGCCTAGTTGTTAGGTCTGCTTTCCAATCTGAGGGTTTGTCATCGTTGTTCGAGCGACTCTGAGAGCTTAATCATGTTAGGTTAATCGGTTTTCTAAAGGAGAATTAATTAACTTCACATAGGGTGGTTTGATCGAGTTGTTCAGTCTAATCGCTAGAATTAGGAGTTGGCACCTGTGGATGTCGTTAAATTACATTGGATAGTTAAGTCGGTTAAGACACGCTCCCTGTTAAGTCATTCCTTAGGGGTAAAAGTAGCTCGTGGGATCATAGTTCGACTATACCCTTTAATACTTAGAAGCAGACTCGTTAGTATAATCTTTACTTTTGCACTAGTATAATACCTTTCCACCATTATTTGACTTGAACTAAGTTCTACGTCGACTTTGGTACTTGAACATTACTCCCTGTGGATTCGACCTTGAGACCACTATACAACCGTTGACCTGATACTCTGTCGGTTAAAGTTAGCGGTTAGTTATTTTGCTATCAAGAATTTTGGCGCCGTTGCCGGGGATCGAACCCGGGTCACCCGCGTGACAGGCGGGAATACTCACCACTATACTACAACGGAAAGTTTTGATTAAGCTCACTTGTTTTTCTCTTTTGATATTCCTTTTATCCTTTCGTTTAGCCCCGTCCCTAGCCTAACGTTACAACCATGCAAGTCCTGCCTGACCTTAGTTAGCCTTGATTTGACCTCGATTAGTGGAGATGTTTATGAAGTATAAGCCTATGGTGTAACAACGATAGTCATGCATCTATAATCTGAACCGGTTAACTGTGATGAATGAATGAGAAGCTATGCACACACTCACATTCCGTTTTTATAACATGATCACGACTTAACTCGCATGCATTTACTCAATTGTAAAACACTTAAACTAAGGATATCATGATTCAACATATAACACAACATCAATCCATGAATTTTTTTAAAATATGGCCCAAATTCACACGATATAGCAAAAACTAAGCCTACAAATCAATCACGTACATGAAAACATGGCATTAAAATTTATCAACAAAAACAGTGAAGCTAAGTCTCATTTTCTATCTCATTCACACACTGAGGACAGTGCTTCATTCGAAGTGGGGGGTGGAGACGACTTAGCTTTATTGTTTCGATTGAAAAATATGCCATTAATTGTGATATGCTTAGTTAAGGTCCGTTTTCGAGTCAGTTCGTGGCTTAAAATTTTAAAACTTTTCACGGTTTGACACCGCGTTATATGCATGTTTCTCACGATGGATTTGGTGGAATTCTTAGTAGTCGAGTAATGTATGCCGGGTGATTTTACTTTGTCACGATACGAACCCTTTTTAATGCACGTAGACCTTGGTTGCACTTAGTCTGGTTGCTATACACACTTATACCACTAGTTTCGAGGTGAAATAGAAAGGTTGACCTAGGCCGGATACGGGATGAGAGTTATGGCGCTTCTTGACCTAGCCAGAGCCAAATAAGCCAAAATCCCAACATTTTACCCTCGTACCCCCTCTAAGCCTTGATAGGACGGTCTGACCACCGTCTGACATTTAGCCGTTTGGTTATGTAGCCTATATTATCCCTAACCCTAAGCTTTATTATTGGTCACGTTTCCTTTGATCACCCTATGAGTGGACTTAGTCGTTGCTTTAGACACACTTGCTGAAGCAAGTGTGGGGTAGGAGATGGTGCGTGCTTCGAGAGGAGTTGGTTGGTACGAGCTAATATAATGAATGGGAGGAGCTCGAGGAATCTAGTGTGAGGCTTGTTGGTTCGGAAAAAAGAAAAAAAAGAATGAAAAAGAAGAAAATGAGGAAAAAATGACAAAATTAAAGTTTGAATAAAGTTGAGAAAAAGGAGTCAAAGATGTTGTGAGTGATTAGAAGTATGATGTTAAGGTTGGAGTTGTTTGTTAATGCATACAATGAATCGAAAGAATTTTGGTGTGGTTTGGTATGTTTTCAAAGCAAGAATACACGAAATGATTAGGTTCACTCGTGTTTTTCTCTTTCTCCAGTCCCAAAATTTCCTTTCGATTAACCCCGTCCCGTGCTTGACATTATAACCCTTCAAGTCCTACTTGACCATATTTAGCCTCGGTTGCCTCGATTAGTGGAGATTCTAGCCCGGTATGAGCTGTGTGTAGTCATTTGGCAAGTATTCAAAGCCGGTGATCATTTTGAGTGTAGCCCTCGGTTTATATCACACACACTTCGTTTTCGTGGTAAGGTAGAGTCAAGCGGTGTACGTTCATTGTCTACTTTACTTTTTCCCTGATGTCGTGAGCGCTATGCATGTATCGTAAAGTTGATCCCATGGTCTGTTTTAGAGCGCCTAACTTACTCGGGGACGAGCAAAGGCTAAGTGTGGGGTGGTTGATGGGAGTCAACTTTACTGTACATTGGTGTGCAGTTTAACCCCCGTTTATCACTTTATTGGCATGTTTTGGGTAGATATAGACCGTTTCGAGAGTAATATCGAGAATTATATGCACGGGGAGTTAAACTGTCATATCGATGGTAAACTCCGCCTTTTTAGCGATATTTCACTCTTTTCCGAGCACTTTTGTCTTGCGGAATTACGCGTGGTGTTTGTTTGTCTATGTTATTGCAGGACTTAGGTGACTCGAGGACCCGAAAGGCGATGTTTTGGACTATGAGACGTGTTCATGGCCCGAATGTAGCATGAAAAGTGAAGAAAAGCCAAGTTTGGAGTGAAGACAAGCCAGACGGGCGTTTGATATACTCCAGACGGGCGTCTGCCGTGAAGCTACATCAAACGGGCGTCTGCACATCCCAGACGGGCGTCCACAGCATTGACACTTCATTCAGAAAGTTTGATTTTCAGCTGGACGGGCGTCCAAAAGACCCCCAGACGGGCGTTTAAGTAGGTTCAGCCCGATTCAAAAAGCTCATACACCACAGACGGGCGTCTAGGGTTCCAGACGGGTGTCCAAGGTTCGAAAAGCCTCAAGTCATAATTCACCAGACGGGCGTTCAGATGAATGCGAACGCCCGTCCACTGAAGACGAAACCCTAATATCTTCATAATTTCCAGGGGGACGGGCGTCTGCCATGACCTGGACGGGCGTCCAGACCGGCAAGATGCGAAATTTTGGCGTACTCTCTAAATCGCGACTCATTCAGTCCCTACACATGTTTTGGCCGACTTTAGACTTTTCTTAGGCGATTTAAGGGCGATTTTAGTATAGATTAAACACCCTTTGATCCCTTGATTCCCTAGATAACTTCCTTTGATTCTACACATCTTTTATAGCTTAGTTTTGCATTAGAAGATCAAAGATTCAACTTTTTGGGTTCAACTATTTCTTCATATTTTTTGGATCAGATTTTCAGTAGTTATATGGTAATGATGTTTCTTTTATTTAATGTATTTAGTTCAATTTCTATTCTTTATTCCGTTATTAGCATAATTATGAGTAGCTAAATCCATGTGTAGTCGAATTATGTGAAAGCGAGCGAAAACCCTAAGGAGGATGAGATATGGAGTTGTGCAGTGCGTAAATTATTGTTTAAACAATTAATCCACGTCCTAAAACTTATTTTAACATCTTTGAATTAGATTGATCACCTAGTTCACTGTCACACACATCGAACTTATAGATGTATTTTGCGGTGAGATAAGGGATTAGGGGTTTTAGGATCGTTGCGTAGATTCGGCCTAGTTGTAAGGTCCGTTTCCAATACAGAGGTTTGTCATTGTTGTTCGAGCGACTCTAGAGCTTAATCATGTTAGGTTAATCGGTTTTCTAAAGGGAGGATTAATTAACTTCACATAGGGTGGTTAGATCGAGTTGTTCAGTCTAATCGCTAGAATTAGGAGTTGGCACCCGTGGATGTCGTTAAATTACATTGGATAGGTAAGTCGGTTAAGACACGCTCCCTGTTAAGTCCTTCCTTAGGGGTAAAAGTAGCTCATGGGATCATAGTTCGACTATACCCTTTAATACTTAGAAGCAAACTCGTTAGTATAATCTCTACTTTTTCACTAGTATAATACCTTTCCACCATTATTTCGACCTGAACTAAGTTCTAAGTCGACTTTGGTACTTGAACATTACTCCATGTGGATTCGACCTTGAGACCACTATACTACCGTTGACCCGATACTATGTCGGTTAAAGTTAGCGGTTAGTTATTTTGCTATCACTGTCATTTTTCCATTTGACAAGCTTCGACCATACCTGATAGGATCAAAAGTCACTGTATTCACTAACCATGCAGCTCTAAAATACCTTCTAACCAAGCAAGACTCCAAGCCGAGATTGTTGAGATGGATTATACTCTTACAAGAGTTTGATGTTGAGATTAAAGATAAAAAGGGATCTGAGAACCAGGTGGCTATTCACTTATCGATATTAACTTTGCTAGCAGAGGAGCAACCGATTGAGATCAGGGAGAGCTTCCCCACTGAACAGCTTTTTACCGTCTCAGTGGTAGCTCAAGTTGAATCTCAGACCCGACATCATGCATCAAGAGTAGGCAAGGTATACCCTTGGTTTTCCAATATTGTTAATTATCTGGCAGGAAGGTACCTACCCTCGGAATTCACAAATACAGATAAGAATATGTTCTTTACGGATCTGAATCACCATTGGGACGATCACTACCTATGTAAGCTATGCCTTGATGCCATTCTTAGGAGATGCATCCATGACGATGAGATTCCAAGTATTTTGAGCCTATGTCATTCTAGGGAAGCTAGAGGTCACTATAGGCCAGACAAGGCAGCAGGAAAGGTACTGCAGTGTGGATTCTATTGACCAACAATTCATAAATCTGCTTACGAGTTTACACGAGCCTGTCATTCCTGTCAAATGGCTGGTAATATTTCCAAGCGGAATGAGATGCTACTGTAGAGTATCTTAGAAGTGGAGTTATTCGATGTTAAGGGAATTGATTTTGTTGGGCCTTTCACATCGTCAGAATCAAATCATTACATCCTGGTAGCAGTTGATTATGTTTCCAAATGGGTGGAGGCAGTGGCCTCACCAACTAATGATGCTAAGGTTGTCTTGAGGCTTCTTAGAAGAACATTTTGACGAGGTTTGGAGTGCCCAGAGCCATAATTAGCGACGGAGGGGGTCATTTCTGTAATATGCTGTGTGAAAAATTGATGATGAGATATGGGGTTAGACATAAGATTGCAGCATCGTATCACCCCCAGACAAGTGGACAAGTGGAGGTCACGAATAGAGAGATTAAAATAATTTTAGAGAAGACTGTGAATCCCACGAAGAAAGATTGGTTTTTGAAATTAGATGACGCTCTTTGGGTGTACAGAACAGCTTATAGGACCATAATTGGGATGTCACCATATAGATAGTCTTTGGAAAAGTGTGTCATTTACCGGTAGAACTCGAGCACCGAGCGATATAGGCTATGAGATTTCTAAACATGGATGAGAATTAGCCGGTGAGAAGAGATTATTAGAGTTGTATAGGTTGGAGGAGTTTAGACTTCAAGTGTATGAGAATGCAAAGATTTATAAGGAAAGAACGAAGCGTATGCACCATAAGAAGATTCTGAACCGCACATTTCAAGTTGGAGATAAGGTGCTGGTATATAATTTGTGTCTTCGTCTTTTTCCTGGTAAGTTAAAGTCTAGATGGTATGGACCACATGTAGTCATGAAAGTCTTCAATTCAGGCGCATGTGAAGTTAGAAATGAATACTCTGGGAAGACTTTCATAGTAAACGGCCACAGGTTGAAGCATTACCTAGAGCACAAGTATAACTCTGAGTTGGAAGTCTTTACGTTGACGGATCCAAAGTACGAATAAAGGAGTCCTATTAGTATAATCGAGCTGGCGACTATAAACTCAGAACTATTTCTAAACCCTTCTTTATTTCTTTTGCTTATTTTATGTTATTTGAGTCAATAAAGTAGCATGGCAATCATAAGGTTTTTTTCATCACTTGTATCTTCAGTCATCTGTCTCGAGACATATGTGGTTTTTTCCTTCACGATTCTCATGTGATACCCTTGTAAAAGTTTTTGCGTCTTTCTTAGGCCAATAAAAAAATAAAATGGCTTAAACTATTTTTGCGCATTCCTCCGGTATGCATAATTACCGCCACCTTATTTTCTTATTGCCCTTCGCATGTTACTCACAGTTTTTGAAAGTATTTTGGAAAGCAGGTAACAACTTGGAAGAGGAATGACCTAGAAGCTAATGATTCTGCTTCGGGATTCGCGTTGACTCAGTCGACCAATTCCAGAGCTAAGTACCTTTCCTTTTCTTTATTGTTAGTCATTGGGGGCAATATCTATAATAAGTAGGGGGTAGGCGGTCTTAGCTGCATAATTGATAACGGGAAATTTTTTGAAAAATTTAACACTGTTTTTAGCTTCCTTATTGCACGTTTTCGAGTATGGAATCGGTAGAAAAGGAGCCCAAGTTCAATTTGAAGTGAGCTATAGCATATTCAATTTAGTATGAAAGACTGAGCATATGTTATGTTGCTTGAAGTTGTAACTTATTAATTGTTATTCTATCATTGCAATCAATATTTGAGCATATAATCTGAGTGAGAAGTGTTTAAAATTAGATGATGAGTTGTTTTAACCGGGAATCATTATTTGTCTATCTATAACAAATTGTTGTAAGACAAGGGAAGCAACTTGAATGCCAAAAGAGGTAACCGGGAAAAAACGGAGTTGTGAGAGAAAAAAAAAGTTGAGAAAATCTGCCAGGGAAAAAAACGAGAAAAATTTGAAAAAAAATGCAATAAAGGCAGTGACGGAAGCGAACTCGTGTAAAAAGGGCACGACCCTCACATAAAAGAAACAAACAAGGACTTAAGAGCGAGACTCAGTCCCCGAGTCCGCCCGGCCCAATTAAGGTAGCATGTTGTGTAACCAAGTCTAAAGGCAAGATGAGCGAGTGTATGCGCAGGTAAGTTAAGATTGTCGGGTTAATTCAACTTGATTCTCCTCACAAACGCACTATCACTACTGATTCATCACACGACACATTGATGCATGATAAGTAGTGATTAATGCGGAGCTTATGGATTATGGCTTAATGTATGTTTTTGCTGGAAATCTTGATTGAATATGTGGTAGTTGATGGAGATTGTTCTTGGAGGTACATTCCGCCTTGATACTCTGCTCAAGGACGAGCAGAAAGCTAGTGGGGGTAGTTGATGACAGTTAAAATAGTCTATCCTACAACATCAACATTCTATCCATTATGAGCTAAAAATAGTTTTTTCGACCTGATGACCAAATCCTAGAGGTCCAATCTAACCGGAAGTGTACCGGATCGACTATAGTCTAGTTTGGTGAGTCAAGGTCGTCTCCTCGGGGAACACGCAATTATGATGTTACACACTAAAAAATCTATATTACTTCGATCTAGGTCGCATTTTGATGAAAGCTTAATCATTTGCATAAATAAAGTACTTGAAATAACAAGATGATAAACTGATAAAAGAAGCTAACCAAGATAATGTGTGGACTAGCTATCCTCTCGCAACGTCATGGGAATGACTTCCTACCTTTCATGTCTAAAAACGTGAAACGGTGCATTCCTAAGCAAGCAATTCCCCCTCATACGAGTGAATGGAATTGCTCTCTACCTCCTCATTGGTCTAGGTGATCTAAACCTAATGATTCGGTATGCTACGCACGTGAATGAAATGGCAAAGCCAAGAATCCCCGGATAAGAAATCGAATGCCTTGAAGAGGTCGATTTTACCGTCCGGTTCATGATCGGGGTCAATCAGGTTATAATATACTTGACCACCATAAACCAATACTAGCAAGAGGACTAGGCCCATCGTAGTATAGCTATAGTGAATCAAGGTCGATCCCACAAGGAACCAATTGTGGATCATCTTATATACAAACAATTAATTAAACATGTCAATGACATAGAGGCGGTCTACGACCAACAAAGGACAAGAAAAGATAAAGACACGACTCAACACAACGTAATTAACCTCCCTAATTACAGTCTTTATCGTTTGGACCTAGATAATTTATATAATAAACTGAACTTATTAACTGTCAATCCGTTTGTATCTATCTTAGATTGGCTACGGGAGTCATCCTCTTTAACTTGACTTAGCACCGGTAAGTCACTAAATCACTGTGATATTGTTACGTGACTTCGCCTTTTAGTGCCTCCATCTCATATAACTCACACGCTTACGACTCTAAGGATGCCGATATTGACCGTACACCTCGCCTAGGCAACATTCCTATGGTTAGGCGTGCTTCTAAACGATCACTCAAGCTCTCGTCCAACTAGCAATTACCAAGTTATAGTCTCATGCTAATCTACGACGTACGTATAAGCAGGTGCATGCAATTCCCGAATATAAATCTACCTAGATAACGCTGAACGTTCGTGAAGAGCAATTCATAAGCCTACCTAAGAGTTTTATATTGGTATTTCCTTTTTACATGTTTTAATTAAACTAAGCGAGTAACGTAGCCATAGCCATACCTACTGAGATAATAAATTCTATTAAGTTAACCTAACCATAAAGACGTGGCTATTTAACGGATGAAAACAGGGCTCGGTCGACCGAATAGGTGGGCTCGGTCGACCGAATGGTCTTTTTCCCCCAGATTACATCCCTGAACGTATCTCTCAGCGTTTCATCATACACAACGGATTAAACAGTAATTCGTAAAGCATTCATATAAACTAACTTAGATACACATTAATTAAACAATACAGATTCATGAATAAATACTAAGTCTATGACGTAGGTTATGGGATCCCCATAGACAAGGAGTCGCCACATCCCTAACGTCATAGCCTAGATCTACATCATCTAGCTATGATTAACTAATTCAAACGATAAAGCATAATTGGGAGGGATTAATTACTTAAAAGAAAGAAACAGAAAATAAAGGCTTACATATTGCAGCCCTTAAATTGCTGGAAACCCTCAAATTATTCTACATTGTATCAAAGTTATATTATGAATTGTAAGATTGAAGAAAGAATGAAGGGATGAAGGAATGATTTACAATTTCTCGTAGCTGCTGCTTATATAGGGGTTTCTGCCGACTTATGAAGGATCTAGAAGGTAAATACGAAAAAATCCGAAAAGTGACCGAGCCGACATACTCGGTCGACCGAATGGATAGGGCTCGGTCGACCGAGCCTTCTTCTGCACGTGTTAAACGTTTCTCTTGTCTATCTTGTTCCCCACTGCACGCTTTCGTGTTGATCTGATTAATCTTTCATTTAATGCTCCGATTTTCTTCCTCTATTTTCTTGAGATCATTGATTGAATGACATTAATCCTCTCGATTTGTCGTGATCTACAAAATCAGCATTTATCGCACAATAAATCGGTCTTTTAATAATAAAAATAGCTAAATACCAAATATCATATTAATAATCACTTAACATTAAATAATAAATATAAACGAGTGATTCAATATGAAATATATATTATTAATCTCGATTTAAGGTCAATGTTGATGACTTTTACGGGTATAATTTGACCGTCATCAACTACCCCCCACTTAGACTTTTGATCGTCCCGAACAAAGCATCAATAATTCATTCCCCAAGACAACATTTTCTATGGTCAAATCATATTTACGCAAGAAACTTAAGTCAACTCATACTAGTCATGCTCGTAAGATATCCATTATTCACTACTTACTATGAATCGAAGTGATGTGTGCATGTGCATTTAGTTTTATATATTTGTGGCAAGATTAGAGTTTATGCTAACTTCGCAATCTCAACCTACCAACCTCAGCATTCATACTTCTTATGCCTCACAATGGTTAGAGCACTAGAGCAATAAGCAAGAGCGTATCTATAGGGATTTTGGACTTGGAGACCGAGTACTACTCAAAGCCTCTTAAAAGTTGAATTTCTTCAATTCTTCATATTTTTCAAATACTATCAATCTCAAGGAAGAAAAATTTTTAGAGTATCCCCCTATCTTAGATCATGTATAGCATCGAATATTACCACAAGCGCGGGGCTACTTTGGTAATGTTACTACAAGCCCAGTGTTTTAACGCATTGTCAAACATAGGTACGTCTCAAGCTTATTACTCCGCTTTTGTTGGAAAGAATATCGAATACATCAATGAGATAGATATTGACACTAAGTTTACATAACCAATCATCTATGCAATGTACACAATATTCGTCAGTTATTATGATTTGCGTGGTATACTCGATTCACAGATTGAGTAATTGAATAATAAATAACTACTCGCAAAAACGGGCATGAATATCCTTAAATTTACTTAACATAAGTATAAAATGATCACGTACTCATGAAACTTGGTTCCTTTCCTATCAATTCTTAGCTAGGAACTCACAACTCTAAGGTGCGAGATACATAATATGGTATTTATTCAATTTTTTCAATCATGTGCCGTTTCATTCAATTTTCAATTATAACATAGCATGGCTAAGTCTCCTACCCCCACTTAAACATGGCATTGTCCTCAATGACAAAAATAAATGAAATTTAAGAAAAGACTTAGCTCTGAAACGGCTCTCAAGTAAAGGAACAATATTGGAGTAAATGTCAAACGCGTTGTGGAGAAGCAAGTGAAAACTCAGTATAAGCGCACAAACTCCACGAAACCGTTAATAACACCATGTCTATGGAAGTTATAGAATAATGTGGCAGTAATGAGGTATAAATACCTAAAAACAGTTGAAGCCACTTTATTTTATACAACCAAAGACAAGAAAAATACTAAATAGAAAAAAAAGTAAACAAGCAACTAAAGATGGTAGTCTTCATCTAAAAACCGGGTGGATAAGACAAAGATCAAAAAGCATAACCCCATGTGGGAAAACACGAGGTGGACTGGTTCACTATGTATTCAGTCCAGTATAAAAGAGAAACTTGGTAAGGTATAACAGATTGAATACGACCTATTGACTAAAGATAAAATCAAATACTTAACGCAGAAACTTCTCGCTTGCATTGGATATCAACAACTTAGGGAGATGTAGCTACTCCTCGAAATTACTAATACCCCAATGTATCACGTAAAAGTCATAACCGTCATCAACAAGGTCGGATCGGTGTGATAGTGTAGAACAAAACTTATCATCTAGAAATGCCGGAATAGTCGGAAAAGATGTGAAATTTGAAACTTCCGGTAGAAAGATAAGTTGTACTTTGATCGAACCAAAAACCTTTAAAATCTAGCTAGGGTCAGAGCTACACTTAGCCCAACTAGTATCATGAAAATCAAAATGATAAAAGATAATCGTTAAAGATTAGCAATATTTCAAATTCCGCAACACATAGGTATTGTGTAAACAAAATGGAGGTTGAGACTATGATGGGTTTAGAAAAAGATACACATAAGGATGTGAAGAAAAGATAAAGGGTGGGTAAGAAATTGTGTTTTTGGGATTGGGTGGGAGAGTGAAACGGATGGAAAGAAAGAGAGCGATGAAAGAATGGTTAGAAATGTGAACTGTTAGGGCGATTGGTGAGAGGATCAAAATGTTTGAAGGTGAAAAAGTGTAAAGGGAAAGATAAGGATAATTGCAGAATGAATTGCACACTACTTTGGATTTTCACTTGGATCACCTTTCTAAAAGGTTTTAGAAGTTGACCAAAATTGTTCTTGTTCACACCAATCATTCTCTGTTACATTTTCAGGAATTCTCAAGTTCTCTTAATGCCTCCATTCTAAGATTGTTTGCTAAATTTCCTTTTCTTTAGCAATTTCTTGACTCTCCTATGGAACTCTATTTCATGTGGCCTATTGAGTAAAAAAGTTTTGCACATCCTTAGCCCAATGGCCATCGGAACACGGCAAAATAAAAAACCTCAACATATTTCACGTTACTCTTATTTGACTTAAAGAAAACAAAACCTATAATCCTAAAAGGAAATCCTAAGGGTTTTAAAGAAGTAGTTCTGAGTTTAAAGTCCTCAGCTCGACTTTCCAAAGATTATCCTTGTCAGTTATCATTCTTGGATCGCTAGACTTTGACCCTCTGAGCACTATTAGAGGTGGCTTGTCGCTTTTGCGGATTAATACCCTTCCCTTGGTTGTGAGACCTAGGAAATGACATTTATCCATACCATTTATACAAAGCTCTTACCTCGGCTCTCGTTTTAGGAATTAGTGAATTCTAAGAAACTCGGTTAAAATTACGGTTTTGGCCTTGACAATAAGAAACAATGAATCAAAGTACTCCGAATAAGGTCGGTTATGTAGGCAAGCCTACGCCGTCTTATTCGTTGGAACATATGTGACAGTTCAGGCCAATCCGTCAAGATTAAGCCCCGTTTAGCCCGAAGGCTTATCGGCTATGCTAAGTCTTGTTGAACTGCTGTAACGTACATCACACGTGGAGGGGAGTAGATTGAGCCGAAGCTCGGTTGAACTCGCCCAGCCATGGTTAGACCATTTCCGAACCCATGTACTAAGAGTCTCCGATTTCTAAATTGTCACCCAAAGCGTAATCTCGTTTCTGTTTAAGGTGGGTTCACCGAGAAGCCATCACCATAAAACTCAACGAAAGCAGAAGATGGTGTTCTCTCAAAACTCAACGTCTTCTTTAGATTGTGAATGCTTAAACTACACAAATTGTTGCTCCCATGGCCAGTAGAAGCAATCTCATGCATAGGACAATGAGATTTTAACAGAACTACGAGGAACTCTTTATTCACTGCTTCCTTTCAACGACTACATGTTTCCTTACACCCTCTAGATGAGAAAGATATCGGGCAAAACCTTTGACACTAATAAAATTAATCTTACAAACCAACTCCGGTCTAAGATTCATACTAAGGTTCATGTATAGGCTAACTTATGCTCAAAAAACCAAAAGGTAGTAAAACATAAGCAAAAAAGGTAGTACCTTGCCTTCAACATTGTACCACGAAGAATTTAAGCCTTAAAATATATTTTTTTTTCGGAGCCATCTTGGTGCTTTAATGGTATTGCTTCCATCGCTTTTCCCATCGTAGAGTAGTAATTCCGCATGTTGCTGGGTTATTTTCTCAGCGCCCGCGAAAAATTACTGACTCAGATTATTGCTTCCCTGGTTTCGCAAAAATGAAGAAAAAAACAAAGCAGACGCAGATGATTTTAACATGGTCTCCCATGCTTTCTTTATCGACTTACGGATTAAACATACGGGGATAAACAGAGGGACTCAAAACGCGTAAAAGCAGACTCTAAAACAGAAAACTCGACATGAATAAAAAATTATTTATATATAAAATTGACCGTTGGCTCCCCGGCAACGGCGCCAAAAACTTGATCGGGGTCAATCAGGTTATAATATACTTGACCACCATAAACCAATACTAGCAAGAGGACTAGGCCCATCGTAGTATAGCTATAGTGAATCAAGGTCGATCCCACAGGGAACCAATTGTGGATCATCTTATATACAAACAATTAATTAAACATGTCAAGGACATAGAGGCGGTCTACGACCAACAAAGGACAAGAAAAGATAAAGACACGACTCGACACAACGTAATTAACCTCCCCAATTACAGTCTTTATCGTTTGGACCTAGATAATTTATATAATAAACTGAACTTATTAACTGTCAATCCGTTTGTATCTATCATAGATTGGCTACGGGAGTCATCCTCTTTAACTTGACTTAGCACCGGTAAGTCACTAAATCACTATGATATTGTTACGTGACTTCGACTTTTAGTGCCTCCATCTCATATAACTCACACGCTTACGACTCTAAGGATGCCGATATTGACCGTACACCTCGTCTAGGCAACATTCCTATGGTTAGGCGTACTTCCTAAAGGATCACTCAAGCTCTCGTCCAACTAGCAATTACCAAGTTATAGTCTCATGCTAATCTACGACGTACGTATAAGCAGGTGCATGCAATTCCCGAATATAAACCTACCTAGATAACGATGAACGTCCGTGAAGAGCAATTCATAAGCCTACCTAAGAGTTTTATATTGGTATTTCCTTTTTACACGTTTTAATTAAACTAAGTGAGTAACGTAGCCATAGCCATACTTACTGAGATAATAAATTCTATTAAGTTAACCTAACCATAAAGACGTGGCTATTTAACGGATGAAAACAGGGCTCGGTCGACCGAATAGGTGGGCTCGGTCGACCGAATGGTCTTTTTCCCCCAGATTACATCCCTGAACGTATCTCTCAGCGTTTCATCATACACAACGGATTAAACAGTAATTTGTAAAGCATTCATATAAACTAACTTAGATACACATTAATTAAACAATACAGATTCATGAATAAATACTAAGTCTATGACGTAGGTTATAGGATCCCCATAGACAAGGAGTCGCCACATCCCTAACGTCATAGCCTAGATCTACATCATCTAGCTATGATTAACTAATTCAAACGATAAAGCATAATTGGGAGGGATTAATTACTTAAAAGAAAGAAACATAAAATAAATGCTTACATATTGCAGCCCTTAAATTGCTGGAAACCCTCAAATTATTCTACATTGTATCAAAGTTATATTATGAATTGTAAGATTGAAGAAAGAATGAAGGGATGAAGGAATGATTTACAATTTCTCGTAGTCTACTTTGCTTATATAGGGTTTTCGCGACTTTATGAAGGATCTAGAAGGTAAATACGAAAAAATCCGAAAAGTGACCGAGCCGACATACTCGGTCGATCGAATGGATAGGGCTCGGTCGACCGAGCCTTCTTCTCGCACGTGTTAAGCGCTTCTCTTGTCTATCTTGTTCCCCACTTTGCGCTTTAAAGTTGATCTGATTAATCTTTCATTTAATGCTCCGATTTTCTTCCTCTATTTTCTTGAGATCATTGATTGAATGACATTAATCCTCTCGATTTGTCGTGATCTACAAAATCAGCATTTATCGCACAATAAATCGGTCTTTTAATAATAAAAATAGCTAAATACCAAATATCATATTAATAATCACTTAACATTAAATAATAAATATAAACGAGTGATTCAATATGAAATATATATTATTAATCTCGATTTAAGGTCAATGTTGATGACTTTTACGGGTATAATTTGACCGTCATCAACTACCCCCCACTTAGACTTTTGATCGTCCCGAACAAAGCATCAATAATTCATTCCCCAAGACAACATTTTCTATGGTCAAATCATATTTACGCAAGAAACTTAAGTCAACTCATACTAGTCATGCTCGTAAGATATCCATTATTCACTACTTACTATGAATCGAAGTGATGTGTGCATGTGCATTTAGTTTTATATATTTGTGGCAAGATTAGAGTTTATGCTAACTTCGCAATCTCAACCTACCAACCTCAAAAAGATTCATACTTCTTATGCCTCACAATGGTTAGAGCACTAGAGCAATAAGCAAGAGCGTATCTATAGGGATTTTGGACTTGGAGACCGAGTACTACTCAAAGCCTCTTAAAAGTTGAATTTCTTCAATTCTTCATATTTTTCAAATACTATCAATCTCAAGGAAGAAAAATTTTTAGAGTATCCCCCTATCTTAGATCATGTATAGCATCGAATATTACCACAAGCGCGGGGCTACTTTGGTAATGTTACTACAAGCCCAGTGTTTTAACGCATTGTCAAACATAGGTACGTCTCAAGCTTATTACTCCGCTTTTGTTGGAAAGAATATCAGAATACATCAGCAGATAGATATTGACACTAAGTTTACATAACCAATCATCTATGCAATGTACACAATATTCGTCAGTTATTATGATTTGCGTGGTATACTCGATTCACAGATTGAGTAATTGAATAATAAATAACTACTCGCAAAAACGGGCATGAATATCCTTAAATTTACTTAACATAAGTATAAAATGATCACGTACTCATGAAACTTGGTTCCTTTCCTATCAATTCTTAGCTAGGAACTCACAACTCTAAGGGTACGAGATACATAATATGGTATTTATTCAATTTTTTCAATCATGTGCCGTTTCATTCAATTTTCAATTATAACATAGCATGGCTAAGTCTCCTACCCCCCACTTAAACATGGCATTGTCCTCAATGACAAAAATAAATGAGAATTTAAGAAAAAGACTTAGCTCTGGAAACGGCTCTCAAGTAAAGGAACAATATTGGAGTAAATGTCAGCACGTTGTGGAGAAGCAAGTGAAAACTCAGTATAAGCGCACAAACTCCACGAAACCGTTAATAACACCATGTCTATGGAAGTTATAGAATAATGTAAGCGATAATGAGGTATAAATACCTAAAAGCAGATTGAAGCCACTTTATTTTATACAACCAAAGACAAGAAAAATACTAAATAGAAAAAAAAAGTAAACAAGCAACTAAAGATGGTAGTCTTCATCTAAAAACCGGGTGGATAAGACAAAGATCAAAAAGCATAACCCCATGTGGGAAAACACGAGGTGGATCGGTTCACTATGTATTCATCCAGAGATAAAAGAGAAACTTGGTAAGGTATAACAGTTTGAATACGACCTATTGACTAAAGATAAAATGAAATACTTAACGCAGAAACTTCTCGCTTGCATTGGATATCAACAACTTAGGGAGATGTAGCTACTCCTCGAAATTACTAATACCCCAATGTATCACGTAAAAGTCATAACCGTCATCAACAAGGTCGGATCGGTGTGATAGTGTAGAACAAAACTTATCATCTAGAAATGCCGGAATAGTCGGAAAAGATGTGAAATTTGAAACTTCCGGTAGAAAGATAAGTTGTACTTTGATCGAACCAAAAACCTTTAAAATCTAGCTAGGGTCAGAGCTACACTTAGCCCAACTAGTATCATGAAAATCAAAATGATAAAAGATAATCGTTAAAGATTAGCAATATTTCAAATTCCATAACACATAGGTATTGTGTAAACAAAATGGAGGTTGAGACTATGATGGGTTTAGAAAAAGATACACATAAGGATGTGAAGAAAAGATAAAGGGTGGGTAAGAAATTGTGTTTTTGGGATTGGGTGGGAGAGTGAAACGGATGGAAAGAAAGAGAGGCGATGAAAGAATGGTTAGAAATGTGAACTGTTGGGGCAGATTGGTGAGAGGATCAAAATGTTTGAAGGTGAAAAAGTGTAAAGGGAAAGATAAGGATAATTGCAGAATGAATTGCACACTACTTTGGATTTTCACTTGGATCACCTTTCTAAAAGGTTTTAGAAGTTGACCAAAATTGTTCTTGTTCACACCAATCATTCTCTGTTACATTTTCAGGAATTCTCAAGTTCTCTTAATGCCTCCATTCTAAGATTGTTTGCTAAATTTCCTTTTCTTTAGCAATTTCTTGACTCTCCTATGGAACTCTATTTCATGTGGCCTATTGAGTAAAAAAGTTTTGCACATCCTTAGCCCAATGGCCATCGGAACACGGCAAAATAAAAAACCTCAACATATTTCACGTTACTCTTATTTGACTTAAAGAAAACAAAACCTATAATCCTAAAAGGAAATCCTAAGGGTTTTAAAGAAGTAGTTCTGAGTTTAAAGTCCTCAGCTCGACTTTCCAAAGATTATCCTTGTCAGTTATCATTCTTGGATCGCCAGACTTTGACCCTCTGAGCACTATTAGAGGTGGCTTGTCGCTTTTGCGGATTCATACCCTTCCCTTGGTTGTGAGACCTAGGAAATGACATTTATCCATACCATTTATACAAAGCTCTTACCTCGGCTCTCGTTTTAGGAATTAGTGAATTCTAAGAAACTCGGTTAAAATTACGGTTTTGGCCTTGACAATAAGAAACAATGAATCAAAGTACTCCGAATAAGGTCGGTTATGTAGGTAAGCCTACGCCGTCTTATTCGTTGGAACATATGTGACAGTTCAGACCAATCCGTCAAGATTAAGCCCCGTTTAGCCCGAAGGCTTATCGGCTATGCTAAGTCTTGTTGAACTACTGTAACGTACATCACACGTGGAGGGGAGTAGATTGAGCCGAAGCTCGGTTGAACTCGCCCAGCCATGGTTAGACCATTTCCGAACCCATGTACTAAGAGTCTCCGATTTCTAAATTGTCACCCAAAGCGTAATCTCGCTTCATTTAAGGTGGGTTCACCGAGAAGCCATCACCATAAAACTCAACGCGAGCGAAGATGGTGTTCTCTCATAACTCAACGTCTTCTTTAGATTGTGAATGCTTAAACTACACAAATTGTTGCTCCCATGGCGGTAGAAGCAATCTCATGCATAGGACAATGAGATTTTAACGTAACTACGAGGAACTCTTTATTCACCGCTTCCTTTCAACGACTACATGTTTCCTTACACCTCTAGATGAGAAAGATATGGGGCAAAACCTTTGACACTAATAAAATTAATCTTACAAACCAACTCCGGTCTAAGATTCATACTAAGGTTCATGTATAGGCTAACTTATGCTCAAAAAACCAAAAGGTAGTAAAACATAAGCAAAAAAAGGTAGTACCTTGCCTTCAACATTGTACCACGAAGAATTTAAGCCTTAAAATATATTTTTTTCGAGCCATCTTGGTGCTTTAATGGTATTGCTTCCATCGCTTTTCCCATCGTAGAGTAGTAATTCCGCATGTTGCTTTGGGTTATTTTCTCACCCCGCGAATTATTGCGACTCTCAGATTATTGCTTCCTGGTTTCGCAAAAGCGTAAGAAAAACAAAAGACCCAACAGATGATTTTAACATGGTCTCCCATGCTTTGCTATCGACTTACGGATTAAACATACGGGGATAAACAGAGGGACTCAAAAACGTAAAAACAGACTCTAAAACAGAAAACTCGACATGAATAAAAATTATTTATATATAAAATTGACCGTTGGCTCCCGCAACGGCGCCAAAAACTTGATCGGGTCAATCAGTTATAATATACTTGACCACCATAAACCAATACTAGCAAGAGGACTAGGCCCATCGTAGTATAGCTATAGTGAATCAAGGTCGATCCCACAGGAACCAATTGTGGATCATCTTATATACAAACAATTAATTAAACATGTCAAGGACATAGAGGCGGTCTACGACCAACAAAGGACAAGAAAAGATAAAGACACGACTCGACACAACGTAATTAACCTCCCCAATTACGATCTTTATCGTTTGGACCTAGATAATTTATATAATAAATCGAACTTATTAATCTGTCAATCCGTTTGTATCTATCATAGATTGGCTACGGAGTCATCCTCTTTAACTTGACTTAGCACCGGTAAGTCACTAAATCACTATGATATTGTTACGTGACTTCGCCTTTTAGTGCCTCCATCTCATATAACTCACACGCTTTTAACTCTAAGGATGCCGATATTGACCGTACACCTCGCTCTAGGCAACATTCCTATGGTTAGGTGTACTTCTACAAAGGATCACTCAAGCTCTCGTCCAACTAGCAATTACCAAGTTATAGTCTCATGCTAATCTACGACGTGCGTATAAGCAGTGCATGCAATTCCCGAATATAAACCTACCTAGATACCGATGAACGTCCGTGAAGAGCAATTCATAAGCCTACCTAAGAGTTTTATATTGGTATTTCCTTTTTACACGTTTTAATTAAACTAAGTGAGTAACGTAGCCATAGCCATACTTATTGAGATAATAAATTCTATTAAGTTAACCTAACCATAAAGACGTGGCTATTTAACGGATGAAAACAGGGCTCGGTCGACCGAATAGGTGGGCTCGGTCGACCGAATGGTCTTTTTCCCCCAGATTACATCCCTGAACGTATCTCTCAGCGTTTCATCATACACAACGGATTAAACAGTAATTTGTAAAGCATTCATATAAACTAACTTAGATACACATTAATTAAACAATACAGATTCATGAATAAATACTAAGTCTATGACGTAGGTTATAGGATCCCCATAGACAAGGAGTCGCCACATCCCTAACGTCATAGCCTAGATCTACATCATCTAGCTATGATTAACTAATTCAAACGATAAAGCATAATTGGGAGGGATTAATTACTTAAAAGAAAGAAACATAAAATAAATGCTTACATATTGCAAATTTTTAAATTGCCGAAACCTCAAATTATTCTACATTGTATCAAAGTTATATTATGAATTGTAAGATTGAAGAAAGAATGAAGGGATGAAGGAATGATTTACAATTTCTCGTAGTCACTTTTTATATAGGGTTTCTCTTACTTATGAAGGATCTAGAAGGTAAATACGAAAAATCCGAAAAGTGACCGAGCCGACATACTCGGTCGACCGAATGGATAGGGCTCGGTCGACCGAGCCTTCTTCTGCACGTGTTAAACATTTCTCTTGTCTATCTTGTTCCCCACTGCACGCTTTCGTGTTGATCTGATTAATCTTTCATTTAATGCTCCGATTTTCTTCCTCTATTTTCTTGAGATCATTGATTGAATGACATTAATCCTCTCGATTTGTCGTGATCTACAAAATCAGCATTTATCGCACAATAAATCGGTCTTTTAATAATAAAAACAGCTAAATACCAAATATCATATTAATAATCACTTAACATTAAATAATAAATATAAACGAGTGATTCAATATGAAATATATATTATTAATCTCGATTTAAGGTCAATGTTGATGACTTTTACGGGTATAATTTGACCGTCATCAGTTCACCTACCCTCTTCCCATGTCTAACGTCTCCGTTCGGTATCCGTTAAACGTGTAAACGCTAACACTAGGCAATTACTCTAATGCAAGCAACCAATACAATACAAGTCGGCAAAGCTCCACAACAATCAAAACTAACAACACAACCAATCATTCCCAATCAATCACTAGAGGATAAACTAATACTACAACATAATCTTGGCTAGATAAACCTAGCCACTCATGCCTACAAACATTAACATCTCAAGATTAACATTCATAAACATAAGAACAATTGAATGACAATAAAGATTAAAGATTACCAATTCAAATGATGAAATTCGAGTTGGTGTTCTTCATCCAACCTCAAAGGCTTCAATAAAGCTAACACTAGTGTGTTAAACTTCAAACATGAAATCAAAGCTAAAGTAGGATCCTTAATTGTTACAATCAGGTTCAAGTGCTAATTTCTACTAGAATTTGGCTATAAGAGCCTTGGGGTGGTGATGGTGCCTGCAAGATGGAAAATTGGAGAAGATCCAGTGTAACTCTTTTTTTCAGCTTGGAATAATAAAAGGATTAATTCTTTGCTGACTCTGCAATATTGACTCAGGTCAATCCATCTTGGCATAGGTCAAGATCAAAATGCACTACTGGCGCGGGTCAGAGCTTCTTGGCGTAGGTCAAGTCCAATAAGTGGTAGTTGGCTGAATGACATTCGCATTAATTGCTCATCACTCCTTGACGCAGGTCAGTGTAACATGGCGTGAGTCAAATGTATCTAAAATCTCATAATCACAATTTTCTTCCACTTGGCTTGGATCGAACCCTCTAATATGTATCGATAATCCTTGCGGGTTGAAATCCTCGCCATGGCTCCAAAACCGTCATAGAAGAATCAACGGCCACCTTGAAGTCAGAATCCACACTCCCCACTGTGATATCTGTGCTGCAAAAATAGACACCAAAATACCACGTGTAAATCTGATAACAAAATCGGCAAATACTAATATAATATAGCTAGAAACATGGTTTTTCTGAAAATTCTATGTACAAAAAATATGGTTCCAATCATCATTCAAATTGCTCAAGTTGATGTCAAAAAATCGCTAACTGCACCAGAAAAAGGGGTAAATCATCGGAATTTATATCATCAGGTTGACCTACATCACGACCTATAAATATGAACCATTTAATTTGAATATCATATGTCGGGTTCGTGGGTCGAGTAATTGGCACTTAGCATTTATTTTCCCTATTTCGATATTATTTCATTCATTATTTGATTATTTTCAGGACACGAAATATTGGGCTGAGCATCATGGATGAATCTAGAGTGGACTAAACGAAAGGATTGGGCCTAGGGTATTCCAGAACATTCCAAGTTAAGTCGGCAGAAGAAAAATGACAAAAGTAACCCCGGTTTACCGAGAGTGGGCACCGACTTACCGTGGTTCCAAAATATTTTGAAACGCATTTTCTTGGACGATGGGTAGAACTAGGTGTTTTTATGTCGGTTTATGTAGCGATAAATAAGAGGCCTCGCCTCAGAATTCAATGTACACAAATTTTCAAGGCAAATTATGCAATAAAAGTTCTTTGTTATTTACTTTATTATTTTATGAGTTCTGGTCGGAGAGACGACGTAGTCGCCGCCTAGGCAGAGATCCGAGGGAGATCTACGCTCGTCTTCGAGGGTATGATTATGTCCTTTCTAAGATGTAGATCTGTCATTGTTCTATTCGACTAGTATGTGTTAATTGCTTATTTAGTTTAATTATGTAGTAGTTAGTTTATTTTACCCCATGTGTTATAGATCTAATTCGTTGGTGAAGAAATCATGAAATAGTTGTTGCATTCTTCAGATCTACGATGGTCTATATCGCTAGATCCGAATACCTAGTAAATTACTAATTCATGATAATCGGCACCAGCTACGTTGATCGATAGATTTAACTTACTTGTTAGTAGCCTGATGAACTATTTGCATGTCATCGTAAAGAAGCATGAAGTACTGATAGTGAAGTGCTTGTTTTGACATTATCTTGATGGACCCTAGAAACGTGATGATCAGTGTTGACAGCTGTCTAGGCGGGTTAGCGGTATGAGTTAGCGCTCATTACTGACTGCTCTAGTTCTTTATGCGTATGGGCTATTACGGACCAATTAAGGAGGGTAGCTTTCATATAGATTGTCTACTACCAAGGTCGGAGTAGATAAAGTTAGGAGTTGTACCCGTAGCTGAACAACGAATTAAAATTCACCAAAGGGGAGGACTATTGCATGTGTGGGGGGAATAACTAATTACTCATAATTGAACTAATACATTAGAAACTCTTGTTTGCTTTGTGAGAACTAGTGTAACCTTGTTAGTTTGTGGCACCAAATTTACTACTATCTGTATTATATTTGGTCGCAGACCGTTATTTGTGACAAGCTCAATCTTGATAATTTGACGTTCTTACGAGTCTCTGTGGGATCAACCTTGACTCGTCAGTACTCTACTACGATAGACCTAGTCATATTGCTAGTAAGTGCTTTGCATGCGATCACCTATATCTTCTGTGGATGTAGGAGGAACAATTCATAGACCTTCATGGCACAAGTTCTTTGACTTATAGTTTACTGGAAAATTGTTAAGATCATCGTTGGAAGAGCCACCAAGGAATTTAACATTGAAACCTTTGCCAACTCTCCTAAAGTACGTATACTTACAAGACGATACTCTTCCCCACATAATTTCATCGTCACTATCACCTTTAGAGGAGGAGAAACTTTTAAGAGTACAAAGAGAGCATAAAGGAGCATTTGGGTATTCCAGGAATAAGCCCATCGGTGTGTATGCATAAAATATCTGTAGACCTAGAGAAGAAATCAGTGGCACAACCTCAAAGGAGGTTGACGTCACAATTAAAGGATGTTATTAAGGAGGAGATTATAAAGATGTTGGAAATGGGAATCATTTTTCCGATTACAGACAGTGAATGGGTGAGCCCGATTCATGTGGTGCCCAAGAAAGGAGGATTCACTATTCAACCTAATGAGTTTGACGAATTGATCCCCGTGAGGCTAATTACTAGACATCAAGTCTGCATCGATTTCAGGAAAATGAATGATGCAACTCGTAAAGATCATTCCCCTACCATTCATTGACCAGATGTTAGAAAGGTTAAGCAGTCATGCTTTTTATTGTTTCTTAGATGGATATTCTGGTTACTACCAGATCCATATTGCCCCCGAGGCCGTGAGAAAACAACTTTCACATGTCCCTATGGAACATTTGCGTACAATCGCATGCCTTTTGGACTTTGTAATGCACCCGCAACATTTCGAATGTGCATGATGTCACTATTTGCAAGCATGGTGGAGGACTTTTTGGAAATTTTCATGGATGACATTTCTGTATTTGGAGACAGCTTTGATAAATGCTTGGATAGCTTGAGTAGTGTGCTGAAGAGATGTGAAGAGACCAACCTTGTACTTAACTGAGGAAAATGTCATTTCATGGTCATAGAAGGTATAGTGTTGGGTTATAAGATCTCAAAGAAGGGAATGAAGGTTGATAAAGCAAAAATTGAGGTAATAGAACAGTTACCCCCTCTAACAAACTTAAAGATGTTGCGAGCCTTTCTTAGCCACGCACGCTTCTATAGGAGGTTTATTAAGGATTTCTCTAAAGTTTATAGACCTTTTCAAAAGACATGCCTTTTGTATTTGGAGGGGAGTGCAAGCAAGCATTCAACACATTGAAAACGATGTTTATAACCGCCCCAATTCTGGTAGCACCAGACTGAAACAAACCTTTCAAACTTATGTGTGATGCTAGTGACAAGGCAGTTGGAGCAGCCCTATGACAAAGAGAGGATAAAACTTTTAAGCCTATATATTATGCTATTTGTACCCTCAACAGTGCCCAGAGGAATTATGCGACTACAGAGAAGGAACTTTTAGCTGTTATCTTTGCATTTGACAAGTTTCAACCATATCTGATAGGATCGAAAGTCACTGTATTCACTGACCACGCAGCTCTAAAATACTATCTAACCAAGCAAGACTCCAAGCCGAGATTTTTGAGATAGATTCTAATCCTACAAGAGCTTGATGTTGAGATCAAAGATAAAAAAAGGATCTAAGAACCAGGTGGCTGATCACCTGTCAAGATTAACTTTGCTAGAAGAGGAGCAACTAACTGAGATCAGAGGGAGCTTTCCTGATGAACAAATTTTTGCCATCTCAGTAGTAGCTCCAGTCAAATCTCAGCCCCGACAAAATACATCAAGAGTGGGCAAGTTATACTCTTGGTTTGATAACATTGTGACTTACCTAGCAAGAAGGTACCTACCACCGGAATTCACGAGTGCTGATAAGAAGTTCTTTACAGATCTGAAGCATTATTATTGGGATGATCCCTACCTATACAATATGTGCCCTGATACCATTCTTAGGATATGCTTACAAAATTACGAGATTCCAAGTATTCTGAGCCAATGTCATTCCGGAGAAGTTGTAGGTCACTATAGGCCGGACAAGACAGCAGCAAAGGTACTACATTGTGGATTCTATTGGCTGACAATTCATAAATCTGCTTACGAGTTTACAAGAGTCTGTTATTCCTGTCAAATGACTAGTAACATTTCTAAGCGGAACAAGGTGCCACTATATAGTATCTTAGAAGTGGAGTTATTCGACGTGTGGGGAACTAATTTTGTTGGGCCTTTTACATCATCGAAATCGAATCGTTACATCCTGGTAGCAGTTGATTATGTTTCTAAATGGGTGGAGGCAGTGGCGTCACCTACTAATGATGCCAGAGTTGTCCTGAGATTTCTTAAGAAGAACATTTTGACAAGGTTTGGAGTGCCCAGAGCCATCATTAGTGACGGAGGGAGCTATTTCTCTAATAGGTTGTTTGAGAAATTGATTTTGAGATATGGGGTTAGACATAAGATTGCAGCAGCATATCACCCCCAGACAAGTGGAGGTCACGAACAGAGAGATAAAGAAGATCTTAGAGAAGACTGTGAATCCCACGAGGAAGGATCGGTCTTTGAAATTAGATGACGCTCTTTGGGGATGCAGAACTGCTTATAGGACCACAATTGGGATGTCGCCGTGTATGATAGTGTTTGGAAAAGCATGTCATTTACCGGTAGAACTTGAGCACTGAGCCCTATGAGAAGAAATTATTAGAATTAAATAAATTGGACGACTTTAGACTTCAAGCATATGAGAATGTAATGATTTACAAGGAAAGAACGAAGAGCCTGCACGATAAAAAGATTATCAACCACATATTTCAAGTTGGAGATAAGGTGCTGGTGTATAATTCGCGTCTTCGTCTTTTTCCTGGGAAGCTGAAGTCTAGATGATTTGGACCACAAGTAGTCACAAAAGTCTTCAATTCAGGTGCGTGTGAAGTTTGGAATGAAGACTTTTGGGAAGACTTTCATAATAAACGGCCACAGGCTGAAGTATTACCTAGAGCACAAGTATGACCTTGAATTGGAAGTCTTTATGTTGGACAATCCAGTCTACGAATAAAGGAGCGAGCAGTACAGTCGAGTTGGCGACTATAAATTCAGAGCTATTTCTATAAACTTTTATTTACTGTATTGGTTGTTTGAGTCAATAAAGTAGCATGACAATCGCAAGGTTTGTTTCATCACATATATCTTTGGTCATCTGACTAGAGATATATGTGGTTTTTTCCTTCATGATTCTCATGTGATACCCTCGTAAAAAGTTTCGCGTCTTGCTTAGGTCAATAAAGAATAAAGTTGCTTAAACTTTTTTTGAGCATTCCTGTGGTATGCATACTTACCGCCATCTTATTTTCTTATTGCCCTTCGCATGTTACTCAGTTTTTGGAAGTATGTTGGAATAAAGTTAAATACTTGAAAGATGGATGACCTAGCAGTTAATGATTATGCTCCATGATTCACTATTTGACTCAGCCGACCAATTCCAGAGCTAAGTACCTTTTTTTATTTTCCATTTTATTATTGGTCATTGGGGACAATGCCTATAATAAGTGGGGGGTAGTAAGCGGTCTTAGCTTGAGATTGAACAACTTGAATATTTTACACTGTTTTTAGCTTGCCTATTGAACGTTTTGAGTAAGGAAACGGTAGAAAAGGAGCTCAAGAACGATTTGAAGTTAGATATAGCATATTCAATTTAGTATGGAAGAATGAGCTTGTGTTATGTTTCATGAAGTAGTAACCTATTAATTGTTATTCTACCATTGCATTTAATTATTTGAGCACATAATCTGAGTGAGAAGTGTTTGAGATGAGATGATGAGTTGTTTTAGCCGGGAATCATTATTCGTCTGTGTATATACTTTAAATAATTGTTGTAGGAAAAGGGAAGCAACTTGAATGACACAAAAGGTAAACCGGGACAAAACGGGCTTGCGGGAGAGAGAGAAAAAATAGTGAAAAATCTGCCAAAAAAAGAGAAGAAATAGAAAAAAAAAATTAAAATAATAAAGGCAGTGAGGGAATCGAACTCGTAGCAAAAAAGGAATGACCCTCGCATAAAAAAAGAAACAAACGAGGACCTAAGAGTAATACTTAGTCCCCAAGTCCGCCATGTTGTGTAACCAAGTCTGAAGGGAAAGGGAGCGAGTGTATGCGCAGGTAAGTTAAGATTATGGGGTTAATAGAACTTGATTCTCTTGACGAACACACTATCACAAAGGATTTATCACACGATGCATTGATGCATGGTAAGTAATGATTAATGGGGAGCTTATGGATTGTTTCTTGATATGTGTTCTGCCAAAAATCATTTTTGAATATGTGGTACTTGATAGGGATTGCTCTTGGAGGTACATTCTGCTACTCTGCTCGAGGACGAGCAAAGGGCTAGCGGGGGGTAGTTAATGATGCTTAAAATAGTATATCCTACGACATGAACATTCTATCAATTACGAGCTAAAAATAGTTGTTTCGACCTATAAATATGAACCATTTGAGTTGAATGTCATATGTCGGGTTCGTGAGTTGAGTATTTTGCACTTCACGTTTATTTTCCCTTATTCGATATTATTCCTTGCATTATTTGATTATTTTTAGGATACGAAATATTGGGCTAAGCATTGTGGACGATTCTGGAGTGGACTAAACGAAAGGATTGGGCCTAGGGTATTCCAGAACCTTCCAAGTTAAGACGGTAGAAGAAAAAGGACAAAAATACCCCCAATCAATCGGGAGTTGCCGCCGACTCATCGAGAGTCTAGAATCTTCTGAAATGCATTTTCTTGGAAGAGTGGTAGTTCTAGGTCTTGCTTATTCGGTTTCTTAGCTATAAATAAGAGGCATCGGCCATAGAATTGAGTGTGTCCAATTGTACCTCAAAACTTACAATTATTATGCAATAAAAGTTCTTTGTTCTTTATTTATTTTATTCTATGAGTTCTAGTCATAGAGTCGACGGATTCACCTCCTAGGTAGAGAGCCGAGGGAGATCTACACTTATCTTCGAGGGTATGATTTTCCGTCTTTTCCAAGATGTAGATCTGTTGTTGTTCTATTTGACTAGTATGTGTTGATTGTTTTTTGTTTGATTATGTAGTAGTTAGTTTATTTTAATCCATGTATGTATAGATCTGATTCGTTGTAGAAGAAATCATGAAATAGTGATTGCGTTCTTCAGATCTGCGATGGTCTGTGTCGCTAGATCTGAATACCTAGTAAATCCTAGTTTATGATAATCGGTGCCAGCTACGTTGATCGACAGATTTAATTTACATGTTAGTAGCCTGATCAACTATTTATATGTCATCGTAAATTAGCATGAAGGACTGTTAGTGAAGTGTTAGTTCGGACATTGTCTCGATGGATCCTTAGGAACGTGCTAGTCATTGTGGATAGTTGCCTAGGGAGGTTCTCGGTCTTGAGCCGGCAACTCTAAAACTTAATGCGTGTGAATTAATACAACCAACGAAGGAGTTTAATTGCACATAGATTGTATGTTGTCCTTATAGTGGAAGTAGATAGGGTTAGGAGATTGCACCTTAGCTGACAATGAATTATAATTTACCAACGGGGATGGTTAATGCATGTTATGGGGGAAAAACTAATAACTCATAATTAGACTAATACATTAGAAACTCTTGTGTGCTTCGGTTGAACTTGCACAATCTTGTGTTGGTCCCTTGAAAAGGCTTTGGTTAAGTTTATATGGGGGGGGTGAATAAACTTAACACTTAAAAACTTTTTGGAGTTTTACAAACTTAGCAGGGTTGATAGTCTGCTCACCACTCAGTAGTCTGCTGACTATTAAAGCTATTGAATTTGTTGCAGCGGAATATATTAAACTAAGCCTTGTTACTTGATGTTTTAAATGTGATACTAAGTATTGGATACTCAATAGTGCAAGTAGTGTGATTCAGTATCTAGTTTCAGTAGATTGATGTGATGAGTATGCTGATAAAGTAAATTGCACAATGTAAATGCAGTAAAGTAAAGTAGGCAAAATTTATAGTGGTTCCAGGTGGTGTAATCCTATCAGTCCAGTCTTCTCCTGTGATGTTGGAGGAAATTCACTAGAGATTCTTGAGGTTGCTGTTACAAAAATCCCTAAACTGTTTGTCCTTCACCAATGACTATGGCTTCACAAACTGAACACTTGAAACAGGTAGGATTGCTGCTTCAAAGTATTCCACTGGTCCTTGAAGGGTAGGATTGCCTCTTCACCATCTCCACCACAAACAGCAGTTCTTGACACTTCAAAAGTACTTCTCTGTCTTTAGCAAACTTCTTGAAAAAGAAGGGTTGAATCAAGAAAGTGATTCAGCTTTCAGCAGCTTTTGATTAGGATGAAATGATCAGCAGCTTGTAGTCATCAAGTGTGAATACTAGATGTAACTTGATAGCGGGTTACACTTGAAGAAAATTCCTGATCAGCAAATTGATAGCTCATTGATGCTTAGTAGGGTAAGATTGCACTTGATAAAATTTCTTGCGTTATTTTCCTTCTTGCTTTTCACATATTCATCTATTTTTCATCTTTTTCAATATGAATCAGGAGTCCTCTATTTATAGGTGTGAATCATGTGACTTGTGTTTGAATTTCAAATGTAGCCATTTCAGATTTATCTCTATCTTGACTTGGTTTTTCCTCTATCGCATCGCATCTTGGCTCTATCGGTGATACTTTTTGACAGTCCAGTATATCTATCATTGACTTATTATTCATAGGATATAGCTCTGAATCCTTCCAACATCTTTTTAATCTTGACCATTGATTTTCTGATTAATCCAAGGCTCGTAATTCATCCTTACCCATTTAGTCTTCCAAAAAGAAACTTGGATTAATTCAAATTTTCCATTCAGCAGACACCTGTAGTGTAAGTTTGTTGATGTCCATATCTGTCCGATGACTTGTAGTCTACTGTGTTTTAAAAACACATCAGCTGACTGCTTCTCATCTAACTTTTTATTATGAAGTTGGAGGACACTATTTTAACCATAACCAAGTTCCAATCACCACTTAACTTTTATGGAACTTAGACCTTATACACAAGGTATATGAGATCAGCTTAGGTCATCACAGACTTCCCTAAATTCTGATCTCATATCCTTGACTTTAAATACTAAGTTTGATCCCTTAGGCTTCAATAACTGAGTTTGAACCCTCAGCCTTCAACCATCAGCAGGTTCCTAGACACTCTACTGATCTAGACACCCTACTAACCTAGATAGGTTTGCTGAACAAGTCAGCTAACCTCTTTACAGTGCTTGTTTGATCAAACCTATACAAAGATCAAACTCTAGTAAACCTATATATTTAATCTAGACATTTTTTAGCCTTTGCTCTATAACAGCTAGTCTGGCACTCATCATTAAAACTAAAATATGTCCAACATCTTGTTTGTTTATTGGCACCACTTTTACTCTTCCTATATTATAGTTGGTCGTAGACCATTATTGTGACAACTCAATCTTGATTAATTTGCATTCTTACGAGTCTCTGTGGGATTCGACCTTGACTCACCAGTACTCTGCTACGATAGACCTAGTTCAATTGCAAGTAAGTGCTTTGCACGTGATCATTTATGCAGACAAAAAGTTTAGAGATTCATACATATTCGGGCACGTTCAAACTATTAGGCAAGAAACTCATATAGTTCTTCACAAAAAATACGTTAGACGGTGAAGTCGAAGCAGAAATGAAAGATTTAACTTGAAATTGGAAGGAAGCTTGAAGGCTTGCTTGAAGAACTAGCTGGAAACCTCTTTGAGAGAGCTAGAAAACACCGTCAAGTTGCCATGGATCTTCTTCTTGATGCTGGAATATTCAAATGGTTTCCAGATTAATTGCCTAAGAAAGGCCAAGATTTTGAAATGCATTCAAATGTCAAGGTTTCTTACTTTATATAAAGGCTTGAACGGTTAGACGAGACGTTTCGAAAGTCGAAGTCATTATGGGATGCCCTTTCAAAATCGAAACTGTCTAAAAAATCAGAAACCGTATAAGACACGCCACTTCAAAGTTCAAAACCTTTATGGCGTCAGTTATCGAAAACGTGTCATCCAACCAAATGCATGATATTGTCAGACGTGGGATCAAGACAACGGCTGTCAGACGTGGGATCAAGACAACGGCTGTGTAAGACAAGTCAACAAGGCAACGCTTTACAGCTCGCATAATATTGACCTTCCTCTTTCCATCTCGCCACAACTTCAGGCAATGTGATTTCAATAAGGTTAACTCAGCTAGGTCGCTCATTTGGCTAGGCAAACGGGCATCGATCAATCAGGTCACGTGTCATGCACACAACACCCAGATAGTAATAAAAATAAACTACAGACCCCAACTCTAAGGGCCATGAGCCCCGGTATAAGCATAAATGTTGATCCCCGCCCTCAAGGGGGAAGCTGGACAGAGTACCAATCATTCCACCACGGGTCGGTTAGGACTAGGTAGGGGCAGGCCTGCGGGGGTCGGTCTCACAGACTTCGATTGCTCGCCACAGGTCGGCTAGAGTGTATAAGGATACCTACACGATTATCACGATAATTATTGAAAGAATCCTAAACCGTTAAGACTCTGATCTTTATCATTTAAATATCGAGATTATCTCCTTCAATCAAGGGATGATAAGATTTAATAATACTTGAAGAATATGGAAAAAGGGTCCATAATTGGACATGGCCCATGCAGGCTTAGGGCATAAGTGTTCCCTATATAAATGTTCATAAGAACTACAGCAGACTTGATTCCAATACATATTTTGGATACATAGGCAACCTGGAAAAATGATCTCAGGCTCAGTCTAAATCATCCCCAAAAACCATCTCCTCGTTCAAACTTTTTCTATTTATCACCCTTGATTCAATTACCATTAGATTATACGGCCCAGATTTATACTCGATGAAATTTTCGTCAATTGGCACTAGAAGGAGGGCTTTTACTAGTAATTAGTTAAGGTGTACAAAATCAAGAAATGATGCAGAATTCTCAGAATGATCGAGTTTTTGAGGCCGATATCATTAAAAAAATACGAGTCTAGTGTATCAAAAAAACTAGAATTTCCATGATCAATACCATATATGGGGGCCCAGGGGAGGATAGAGGCAAGACTGCCAATTCCCCCAATAAAAAGCAACAATTTTCTGGTGAAATGGCATATGGACCACGTGACCCCCTTCCCTTGTTTGTAAATAACGAAGGGTTAATAATTGAAGTTGTGGTTAGTCAGAACATGGTAAAAAGGATCCGTGTGGACACCGGAAGCACTGTGAACATACTGCTGGATATACAGAAACCCGAATCCGCATCCGATCCATAAATGGATTGTCAGATCTGATTCACAGCACTGATCGAGACACTCGATCTAGCACAGCGGAAGCTACGAATAAATTCGCATGCGATAATACCATGATTTGATTCGCATAAACAATTAATCTAACTATAAGAAGGTTGAAGATTTACCTTATTCAAGAGGAATAATAAATCAACAGAAAGAGAAGCCACAATCTTCTGGATTGTATCTCCAAGTGACGACTGGTGGACGTCGATCCTCGCCTCAGAACCTCCTCGAATATGCACAAGAAAAACCCTACTTTTTTCTCCTCTTAATGACTAAGGAAAGAAACTAATTTTCTTCCTTTTAATTGTAAAGTAGCGCAATTTTTGTGTGTGAAATTGTGTTGGGAGGAACTCTCTTTATATAGGAAAATAACTAGCCAAGAGAGATATCCTTTTCACACCACAATCACATATTCCCACAAGGAAAAGATATTTGACAAAAGATAAGAGATAATTCCTAAAAAATCAATCTCTTATTTTTCCATTTATTATCCAACAAATAGATAATTAATTAATTACACATATGACATAATCTAGGAAAATTTCTTCGCCTAATTTATCTACATAGTGTGGCGCCATTTTTAATTATTTTTAATAGAAATGTCTTTTCTATTTTACATATTATTTACCAAATAAATAATATTGCATATTCATTAAATAGACCAACTATTTAATTTATTCTCGAGGTTCCATAAAACGAGAAAACACTCGCGTGTTAGGAACCAACCCGTGGACCATGGACCTATAACCAGTAGCTACAATAAATTGAATAAAATATTAATCGAACAGAATATTTCTACTCAACTTATTAATTCCAGAATTACGTCACCATAAATCCGAAACTGAACTCTATCGATTATAGATATAACTTATTCTCAAAACGTCGAGTCGAGTCGATAAGTGTCCATTGATATAATCATTAAATACAGACTAACCCTCCATAGACTATCCGTAATGAAGCGGGAATATTTCCATAAACCTTTTGCAATACATCTTATCCTTATTTACCATTAACCCACTACTGATCAATTAGTTCATAACCAATACAAACTCCACGGATCAATCAGTTTCTAGGATTAACAAATAAGGGGATTGTCTTTCTACTTCCCGCAAGAAGGAATGGATTCCATATCTGTGAGGCACACACTTCTCACTCATTCCAGAATAGTGCCAACGTGAAAGTGATTCGGACCGCGCCTCTTAGCGATCCTTAACGAACACATCAAACCCTATCCTGAAACCAGTAGGAGTATGGAATCACTTCAGGATTAAGGTTATTCATATATGATCATCTTGTGATTTAATAAGATTTCTCAATCACAGAATTATATGAGAAACTTTGATTAATTGGTCCAGTCCTATATAACTACGTCATATATAAATGCCCCAGTTAGACTACCAATGTCGACGGTCTGGATAAGACGGTCACACCATAAAGTGTTATGGGCGCATTAATGGTGGTTTAATCAATAGACCCCAGACTTTGATTAAGTTCACCACAGACTAACATTTCAAGTGTATCACCATAAACTTAATCCTCAAGTGTGAAACACACCAAGTTATATGGCTACATATGATACGAGTTGGTGTTTTCAGCAGTGTATTACATATAAGCACGAAGCAAATAATAAGATGAGAATAAATCTGTCATTTATTAATTATAAAAACAATTACATAAATTGTCTTTCAGGCGTTACTTCCAACGCATACTATACCACCATGTTTTTCAGTCAATGGAATTAGAAAATCAAGAGCTAACACCTATCTCATCTCCGTTGTTGGGGTTCACTGGGCCACCTATTTCACCTATGGGAATGATCAAGCTAGTCACTACATTCGGCCAAGAGCCAAAGGGTAGGACCCTGATGGTCAGTTACATCGTTGTTAGAGTCCCGTCATCTTATAATGTCATTATAGGTTGACCAGCCTTAATCGACCTCTGAGCTTCCATCTCCCTAGCCCACAATAGCCTTAAGTTTCCTACCATGGACGAGACAGCAGAAAGTAAAAGGGACATGGAAGCAGCCAGGAGCTGCTATACGGCTCATCAATGGAGAGGCTATAGCTCAACATATCCTTATGGAGGAGCTGCTCCTAGAAGATGAAGAAACATGGTCCTTAGAAGACAAAATGGAAAATGTTAGTGTTTGGGAAGGCAAGCCCGAACTAACGTTAACAGTTGGTGCAGGGATCCCAAGCTAGCATAAATAATTGCTTATTAGAATACTCAAGGAGTTCCGAGATGTGTTTGCATGGAAAACTGAAGATATGCCCAGTTTATCCTCAGACGTTACGGTTCACAAGTTGAACATAGATCCGAACAGAAAACCATTTCGACAAAAGAAGAGACATTATTCCCAAGAACGCATGAGCACGGTTCAGAATGAAGTGACTAAAGTGCTTCAGGAAAATATTATCAAGGAAGTATAATACCCAAAGTGGCTGGAAAATCCTGTCTTAGTCAATAAACCAGAAGATAGTTGGAGGATGTGTGTTGATTTCACTGACCACAACAAGGCCAATCCTAAAGATTGTTATACCCTACCTAAGATTGATCGACTCGTTGATTCCACTGTTGATTTTGAAGTATTTGTGTTCTTGGACTCATACAAAGGTTATCACCAGATTTCCATGGACCCCGACGACGCTAAGAAGACTTCATTCATAACAGAGTCCGGGACGTACTATTTTGTGACTATGCCCTTTGGCCTAAAAATACGGGAGCAACATACTAGAGAGCAGTGAACATGATTTTTAGTGGTCAGATTGGTAAATGTATGGATGCTTACGTCAATGATCTCTTAATCAAGAGTGGAACTCTCAATACCTAAAGGATGTTAGAGAAGTTTGTGGGGTACTCAGACAGACTCAGATGAAGCTCAACCCTAAAAAGTGCACGTTCGGGGTAAAGTCAGGCAAGTTCTTAGGATATATGATCTCAAATAAAGGAATCAAAGAAAATCCTGACAAAATAGATGTATTGTGCACCATGCCTTCACCGAAAAGCATTAAGGAAGTTCAAAGATTGATAGGACGAATAGCGAGTCTAAAATGTATTTCTCATCCGTGTCGGCTGCGGGACGAGAAATCAAAATGGACGTGGAAGCAGCCAGGAGCTGCTATACGGCTCATCAATGGAGAGGTTATAGCTCAACATGTCCTTATGGAGGAGTTGCTCCTAGAAGATGAAGAACCATGGTCCTTAGAAGACAAAGTGGAAAATGTTAGTCTTTGGGAAGGCAAGCGTAAACTGACGTTAATAGTTGGTGCCTGGATTTCCTAGCCAGCATAAAGAATTTCTTATTGGAATACTCAAGGAGTTCTGAGATGTGTTTGCATGGAAAACTGAAGATATGTGGTGGGTGTCAAACCGCCAAAGATAAATTTACCTACTTCCTATAATAAGTATAGGGTGAGCAGGATCGTCTCCACAGGGAACGGTGGATTTATTTCTCTCTTAAAATTGACAAAGGACAATATTTTGGTATTATAAACTATTTACTAATAAAAGTAAGTAAACTAAGAATCTGAAAATAAGTAAAAGAAATGTTCCAGTTAAATTAATTATATCCACCTCGATTTTCTCAACCGATCATAGATGCAAAGATGACTCGTTAATTTATTGATAAACTGGTTATAGTTACCGACACGCGCCAAGTAACCAATCCCTCTTAATTTTGGTAATCAGGACACGGTCACTAATTACCATCTAACCGAAAGACACCCCTAGACACGGTCATAGGAGTTTGGTGTTCCGGCAGCATTACAATCTGAGAGACCCAAATTCTGAATATTAACGCACACGCGGGTTAATTTTAATTCAGATTATTCATCTTTATGATAGCGGATTTTCCCAGCTGCGAACCGAAAAAAATCGTATCATGTGCTACTTTTATGAAAATCACAAACGATTACGGATTTGCTATTCCAACTAGCAGACGATTCAATGATTAAATTACTTATCTCGCGAAAAAAACCAACCTAACCATAAAAATTGATTGATCCAAAATATCATGTTGAACTCACAAAAGGAGATCAAAATAAAAGTAAAACCTAACGACAATGGTAGTGGCGGGTGCCACAGCCGTCCTTCTCTCAAACCTAACTATTGAAATTGTATATTTATTTGCTGAATGAATAATCAGTGGCCACGCCACTTTTTAATTTTGTTTCTCTTTTATTTATTTATTCCTAATTAAATATTAAACTGAAAAAGAAAAAGAAAATTCAAATATTATTCAACCAATAGGAAATAAGGAGTCTTTTAATGATGGACCAATAGGAAATAAGGCTGCAAAATTCATCTTTTCTTCCACATTGCAATCAGCCACACTTTAATGTAATGGTTTAATCATACCATTTTCCAGTTTTTTCTTCTGCAGTCACATCCTTTATAATCCACTCTTCCATTCCATGTCACACATTATAAAAACACTCTTCCAAAGCATATTTTCATCAAATCTGCAAAACAACATCAAACACACCATAAAAGCGCATATCTCTATAGAATATAATCTTGAAAATGCAATGAAATAACAATAATTTATGATCCCGTCAAACTCCCCCACACTTGAATGATGCTTGTCCCCAAGCATCCTACTACACTCGACTAGACCGTGAAATGCAAAATGCATGGTGCATGATCCTAACATGTCTTCAAAGCACCAACAATATCCAAAACTGACGCATGTCCAACCTTCTTATGTATCTCACGTGTCATAATTCAAGTCAAATGGTGATCAAACAATATATATCACACACTAGAGTTCATAGAACTCACATTATCACATTGATTCACAAATTTTCATGCGGTAAAATAAACAAACCCCAACATGTCCTCACGGGTATTGCTCAATATGATAAATGCATAGGGACTATTCACACACCCTAAAAATAAACACACATCCAAGAACTACCATATGTTTGCATATCAATCAAATCTCCACAACTATGCATCCAATCCAATACACAAATCATGAGGTCTTTCACATGGTTGTAACGGGGCTAGGGACAGAAAATAAGGTAGGGAAAAGGGAAAATGGGCTAAATTGTCAAGGAGAAAGAATGAATAACCACACCAATTATCACTCAGTCACAAAAAATGTTCCCAACTAAACGCACAACATGGCTCCAAAACATTACATCTCATAACTCAGAATAGAATTGCAAACAATATTTTCCAAAAAAGCTTGCAAAAAATGCGCGGAAACAAGCTACTTTTCCAATATATAAAACACTCATTCATTGTAATCCTTTTTTCGTTTCTTTCTTTTCTTTTTCCTTTTTTTCAACACTTTTTTTTCTGCTTTTTTTTTGTTTTATCTGGCAATACACATCACACTCAAGAAATTTGAGCAATTTTCAACATTCACTTCTTGGTAAATTTTCCTCAAAATATCATGCAACTATTCATACAATCTCCTGACAATAGGGTCAACAAGAGAGGGGATATCGTAAGAAAAAGGCCATTGGTTTATTTTTTGGAGTTTTATCAAAGAAGAGGTCAGGCTAGAAGGGGCTCACTAGGGGATAAATATCAGGTAGGCTAACAAAAGTGGGTCTCGAAGGGGTTAAATCCTAGGTGCCTCAATCACTTAAGTGCACTGTACCTGAAAATGTGGTCTTGAAATGTATGTCAATGCAAATTCTAGAATGACATTGGAATGTGTGGATATCACTCAAAGGAAAAATGAGCGAGTGCGCTCTTTGGCTAAGTAAACCTCAGTTTTAAGTGGCTTTCGTTTAAGTTCAAATATTTTACTACCAAAACTCATACACAACATCATAATGTGAGTGTGCATCAATAAAAGTGTGTGATTACATCGATTACTCACCGTTTGATTCTTATTAATTCATGCAAGATAGAAATAAAAAGGATGGTAAAGTGTCTAGAATGTGCATTCTTGGTGCGATGAAGATCTAAAATGCAACGCTAAAATTTTAACATGTTAAGTGTTTTTTTTAGTTTTTCTTTTGTTTTTTAGTTTTTTTTTTGTTTTTTGAATGCAAATAATAATGTATGATGTAGTCTAAAAATGATAAATATGTATGATGAATGCATCATCTCCCCCACACTTGAAACATGCATTGTCCCCAATGTATGACCAAATGTGGAAAGAAAATGAAATGGGACTCAACTAATATGCTTTATGTATAGTGCTAATAAGATAACTAATATACATGCATTGAGAGTAGTAAGTAGAAGAGGACTTCCTTGAAATTGTGGTGGCATGTGGTACTCCATCCATTGTAATCGAGACATAAATATCTTTCTTCATCTGTATCCAACAAGTTTGTGTATGGTCTATATTCTTTTTGAAGATTAGGCGGCCTCCAACAACATATTCACTCATAAAAAATTAGACACAAATTGGATGTAGAAGTTTCCCCAACGATTTAATTTGTAGAGACCAAACTGCTGAACGGTATGATCATACTGTTTCACTCAAACCAAACTAATTTGAATATAAATTTTCTGCCACTAAACTGCTGAATGGTATGATCATACCGTTTCACCATTTATCAGGCTGACTGCATTATTTAACAAATTTGAATTTTGCAAGACCATAACCCTTCAACCCACTCATCAATTGTCTCCAATAATAAAAAAAAAGTAATGAATAATCATTTTAAACATTGGGTTGCCGCCCAATAAGCGCCTTTCTTTAATGTCTTTGGCTAGACATTGGTACCTGGACTATCCATTGTCAAATGGAATAGTTTTTCTTGCATGGTTCTTCAATGAATATTCTGAATACGATCCATCCATCTCATCTCGATGTAGAATTAGTCGTGCCTTGGCTCTAGGCACTCTCGTGAAGTATCTTCCCAAGAAAATCTGAACCGGATTAGGGGCCTCCACATCCAAGTTCATAATGTAGTGGTCAAGGGGGAAGACTACTTCTTTCCCATTTTCTCGTACGTCTACAGTTACTTCAACAGTTATAGGCATTAATGGCTCATCAACAGTGATTACCTCCGAGTGACATTCTTCTTGATTAGACATATCATCTGCTAACTTCTTCAACCCTAGATGGATTTCTTCACCTTTTTCTTGATCATCATCATCATCAATCTGTTGCGTTGGATCAATAATGGGACAAAATCATCTTCATCATCATACCATATAAGAGGAGAGGTGTTTTCGACCTTTGTTCCTCGAAGACGATCCACTTCGCCACTCACCAATTTGTCTTTGCATATTCTCAACCCAAGAAAATGCTCTTCTTTGAACTGTGAAGCCTCTTGTACCAAATCTTAAAGAGGTTTCATTTCGATTTGGATTATCTATGCAATAGTGGTAGAAAAGGTCTTCATAAGTTCTTCAACGGTTGTACCCGAATTTGAAATTGGCAATCCTTGTTCACTAGGCGGCTGGAAAGTAGACTGATCCTGAGACGTGTGTGAAACACCAAAGTTGAAATTTGTTTGGTCATTCCATATTGGATTGCACTCTTGGGGGTAAGAAGTATAGCCCCAATCCTGATTGTTCGACCTACATGGATAATATCTCTCCTCATACGAGTTGTTCACCCGGTATCCGTATTGATCATGATTCACCATCGGACTTGAGTAGTTGTAACCTGACATGCTTGCAAACAAGGGAAATGATATGAATCTGAGTCCAAGTCCTTCTCACGATCCTCTTATATTTCGGGCTGGGCCTAAAACTCAAATGCAACACAAAAAGAGGCTCGAGGTTTTGGATAAATTAGCACAATTGACAATGTGGATTCATTACATCCATTATATTTGCTTATGGTCTTGCTGAATAAAAGCCCAACATTTTGGCTATTATTATACTACTTAATATATATATTATTATGCAATATTAAATAATCAACAAGACAAGTACATGGCTGATTTTGGATAAAAGGTGGCGCCATTTTGAAGTTCAAGAATACAAGAAATCAAGTGCATGTATATAAGTATTATACTATATATTACTATATATTATATTGTGTGATATTACCTAAATAAATCACAAGTATTTGCTGAATTTGAAGAGATGGTGGCGCAATATTCATGTCTAGAAGTCAATAAGACAATATTTGGAAGAATCTAGTTCATGCACAAAGAATACTTGGAAACTTGCAAGCATTAATCAAGATACATTGAATCTAGATTCAATGAACCTAGAACAAGGCTTGCATGGACGAATTTTGAAGTTAATGTATCTAGAATTTAAGTGTTTTTCTACAATGTATCTTGCATCCTAAAATGTATTATTGTAGCCTATAAATAGCCTACTACTTGTAACTTGTAATAAAACTTTTGAATCATTAATCAAATTATATTTTATTCTTCACTTGGAAAAGTGTTGTGTGAGTTTCTCTGGAAAGGGAATTCAAATTTCGGATTATCAAGGACTTGAGCAATCCTTGTGGTTATCCATATACCAAGGTGCTTAGAAACAGGTTTTCTAAGTGTTGAGGTTTTATTCCAAGGTGCCTTCACACAGGTTGTGATTGTGTCGCGGAGCTTATTATTCCAATGTGCTTCCACACAGGTTGTGGTTGTGTCGAGGACCGTCTACAAATACTTTCAATCCACGATCCTAAGTATTCATTAGATCCGAAGCCTTCCTCCGGGCTGTTTCACATCAGTTGGTATCAAAGCACAGCGGATTGACGGTATTATATCCAATTTTCTTTCTTCTTAAAAAAAATTCGAGTATAAAAAAAATTATTATTTTCTTTTGCATATTATCGTATGTATCTGAAGAACCATAGTATGCACATAATCGTGTGTATTTGAAGAACACTTTATTTCGCACGAGCATCTATATATTTATATATAAATATTATATAAAAAAATGTGCACAAGTAAATCGTGTGTATTTGAAAAATAATTTATTCCGCACGAGCATACTGTTCCATACGAGCAACAAGTTAAAAAAAAAATCATTTTACACACTTCACAATTTTTGTGTTACATCTTTGAATTTCTTCTCTAAAATACTTCACAATTTTTGTTGTGTTCACTTTGGAATTTCAAAACTCTTAAAATAAAATAAAAACTTCTGGATTCTTCACTCTTGGTATTCTGAGTAACTTGAGTATTGCTGAATAATTGATATCCGATCTGAATTCTCTTACTTGAGCTAAATAAGAACACCTTTGAGAGGAAGAATGGCTGGAAATAATGATTTGAGAAAAAGGTAATCTACAAATGCTTACTCCCGACAACTTGAGAAAGTTGGACAACGACATGATGAACTGAATCGGAAATTTAAGGATGAGATGGAGAATATGAATAATCAATTTTGTGATGAGATACGAGAGTTTGTAGCAAAGAAAAATAAGGAGATTGATAACATCCAAAAGGTGGAGTTGAGAACGAAGGAAAGTGAGAATGTACTGAAGACAAAGGAAATATTCTCCAAGAGAACTTCCAGCTTTATCTATTGTTATATTTGTACCGGATATGGACATTGCGCGTATGAATGTCCTAATCTTAGGTTGAACTCTACTCAGCATGTTGAGGTGGTGAAAACATTGGCAAATGAGCCATGTAATGTTCTTGTTGAGAATATCACTGATGTTCTAGTTCCATAAAACAAAATTAATTCTGAGGAGGTTATTTGTGAATTGCGAGGCGATATTGTTGAAATTAAAGAGCCTGAGATTGATGATGCACATGAAATTGAATTTGTGGATGAGAAAGAAACGATGTCTGAAGGGTCTATCTTGGTGGAAGAACACAACAAGTCGATTTTGGTCGAAGCAAATGAAGAATCTATGTCACTAAATTCTTGTTGTAGTTTTATTAAATCTTCTTTGCATGTACGTGAAAAGGAAATTACCGGGCTGTTGGGTTCAGCAAATGCAGCCCTTATTTTGCCTTGGGATGATCTATTTCTGGTTGGTAATGGTGGAAAACCGGTGTACACTTTTGTTGTTCCTTTTGTGGCGCGTAATGTTGTTAGCTCCCAAGTTTATTGCTATGTTGCTGCCACTCCAAGGTTCATTGATATATGTATTCAACCAAGAGACTTTTCATATGTTCTATTGACGAAGAATGGAACACGTTATCAATGTGCAATTCATTGGAAGATGTGCACTTGCATATTATTTGACCCTGGTAAGTCATTGCTGAATTTTGCGTGTTATTCGGGAATGATTTGTACCTGTGTACTATATGCCATTTTAATCTATAGCCATGATCTGAATGCACATATTTCACACTTAAAAGCTGATTCGGAAACACTTCGAAAAGCACACATGATTGCAAATCTTAAGAAATGTTCCTTTTGCTTGCATCGTGTTGTTTTCCTTGGTTTTGTTGTAAGTGGATAGGGAATTGAAGTTGACCAAGAAAAGGTAAAGGCAGTGGCTGATTGGACCGAACATAAAAGCGCAACAGAGGTCCGAAGTTTTCATGGCTTGGCCAGTTTTTACCGGCGATTCATCAAGAATTTCAGTAGCATAGCTGCCCCCTTGAACGAGTTAGTCAAAAAGAACACACCATTCCATTGGGGTCCTACTCAAAGGGAAGCATTCGAAACTCTAAAAACTCGTTTAATATCTACACACACCTATTCTTGCTTTACCTGATTTCTCTAAAACATTTGAGATTGAGTGCGATGCATCCGGGGTGGGTATTGGTGGTGTTTTAATACAAGAGGAACGTCCTATTGCATACTACAGTGAGAAGTTGAAAGGCGCACAATTAAATTATGCCACGTATGATAAAGAACTATATGCACTTGTTCAGTGTTTACGTGTGTGGCAACATTACTAGCGTCCGAGGGAATTTGTCATTCATTCCGATCATGAATCTTTAAAATATTTGAAAGGGCAATCTAAATTGCATTTGCGACAAATTCGGTGGATGGAATTTATTGAATCATTTCCTTATGTGATCAAATATAAAAAAGGAAAAGAGAACACCGTTTCCGATGCATTGTCTAGGCGCTACACTCTAATCACACAAATGCAAACCAAACTACTTGGTTTTGAGCACATTAAGGAGTTGTATGCACCTGATCTTGATTTTGCTGAGTTATATAAATCTACTGAGAATACGGCATGTGATAAGTTTTATAGACACGAGGGATTTTTGTTCAAAGAAAATAAATTATGCATTCCTCGATGGTCTATGCGTGAATATTTGGTTAGGGAAGCACACGGTGGAGGACTTATGGGACACTTTGGCATTGCTAAAACTTTTGACATACTTCACTCACATTTTTATTGGCCTAAAATGGTTCGTGATGTTCATCGAATTTGTGAGTCTTGTATAACTTGACTTAAAGCTAAATCTAAGTCGCATCCACATGGATTGTACACACCACTTCCTATTCCCTCATTCCCCTGGACCGATCTTTCTATGGACTTTGTGTTAGGATTACAGCGTTCTCAAATGGGAAAGGACTCTATCTTTATGGTGGTTGATCGATTTTAAAAAATGGCTCACTTTATCGCATGTAATAAAACAAATGACGTTTCGCATATTGCTGAGTTGTTCTTTAAAGAAATAGTGCGGCTACATGGTGTTCCAAAATCAATTGTTAGTGATCGAGGCGTAAAGTTTTTTAGTCATTTCTGGCGTGTACTATGGATGCGTCTTGGCACTACTTTGTTATATTCTACCGCATACCATCCTCAAACCGATGGTCAAACCGAAGTTGTGAATCGAACTTTGGGTCAATTATTGCAAACTATAGTTCAAAAAAACTTAAAGAATTGGGAGTCTTGCTTACCATATGTTGCATTTGCATATAATCGTGCTACTCACTCTGCTACTAAACATTCAACATTTGAGATTGTGTATGGTTTTAATCCTATCACTCCTATTGATCTTGTTCCTCTTCTCCCAGGTATGCACACAAGTCTCGCGGGAGAAAACAAAGCTAAGATGGTACATGAGTTGCATGCAAAGGCAAGGCAGAATGTGGAGGCTCAAACTGCTCGATATGAAAAGCAAGCAAATAAAGGCCGAAATGAAGTTGTCTTTGACCCCGGAGATTGGGTATGGCTACATATTTGCAAAGAAAGGTTTCCAACTAAACGGAAGAACAAACATAAACCAGCGCATACTTTTCATGATCCTTTTGCTACGTATGTTGATGATAATGCAACATTGAATTGCTATGATTATATTTCAATCACACCGAGTTTCATCAACATTTATATCAAATCAAGATACACTTTTCACGTTACTTTAGTGAAGCGGGGATCACGACATCAGCGTGAAATTCATTTGAAGTTGTGTATACGACTCATATTTGATCCCGGTGTTTATTTGGTGATATTTTGGATTTATTCAAGATTGGCACATGATTCTGAACTATACAACATTCTTTTGATTCGAGGACGAATCCTTCGCAATCGGGAGGGTCTGATATGAATCTGAGTCCAAGTCCTTCTCACGATCCTCTTATATTTTGGGTTGGGCCTAAAACTCAAATGCAATACAAAAAGAGGCTCGAGGTTTTGGATAAATTAGCACAATTGACAATGTGAATCCATTACATCCATTATATTTGCTTATGGGATTGCTGAATAAAAGCCCAACATTTTGGCTATTATTAAACTACTTAATATATATATATATATTATTATGCAATATTAAATAATCAACAAGACAAGTACATGGCTGATTTTGGATAAAAGGTGGCGCCATTTTGAAGTTCAAGGGTACAAGAAATCAAGTGCATGTATATAAGTATTATACTATATATTACTATATATTATATTGTGTGATATTACCTAAATAAATCACAAGTATTTGCTGAATTTGAAGAGATGGTGGCACCATATTCATGTCTAGAAGTCAAGAAGACAATTTTTGGAAGAATCAAGTTCATGCACAAAGAATACTTGGAAACTTGCAAGCATTAATCAAGATACATTGAATCTAGATTCAATGAACCTAGAACAAGGCTTGCATGGACGAATTTTGAAGTGAATGTATCTATAATTTTAAGTGTTTTTCTAGAATGTATATTGCATCCTAAAATGTATTCTTGTAGCCTATAAATAGCCTACTACTTGTAACTTGCAATAAAACTTTTGAATCATTAATCAAATTATATTTTATTCTTCACTTGGAAAAGTGTTGTGTGAGTTTCTCTGGAAAGGGAATTCAAATTTCGGATTATCAAGGACTTGAGCAATCCTTGTGGTTATCCATATACCAAGGTGCTTAGAAACAGGTTTTATAAGTGTTGAGGTTTTATTCCAAGGTGCCTTCACACAGGTTGTGATTGTGTCGCGGAGCTTATTATTCCAAGGTGCTTCCACACAGGTTGTGGTTGTGTCGAGGACTGTCTACAAATACTATACTCATCAGGAAACACAAACCAAAACAAAAAAAACTATATACAAAATTTCAAAAGAAATAAATCACTTAACACCGTTCCCCGGCAATGGCGCCAAAATTTGGTGGGTGTCAAACCGCCAAAGATAAATTTACCTACTTCCTATAATGAGTATAGGGTGAGCAGGATCGTCTCCACAGGAAACAGTGGATTTATTTCTCTTAAAATCGACAAAGGACAATATTTTGGTATTATAAACTATTTACTAATAAAAGTAAGTAAACTAAGAATCTGAAAATAAGTAAAAGAAATGTTCCGGTTAAATTAATTATATCCACCTCGATTTTCTCAACCGATCATAGATGCAAAGATGACTCGTTAATTTATAGATAAACTGGTTATAGTTACCGACACGCGCCAAGTAACCAATCTCTCCTAATTTTGGTAATCAGGACACGGTCACTAATTACCATCTAACCGAAAGACACCCCTAGACACGGTCATATGAGTTTGGTGTTCCGGCAGCATTACAATCTGAGAGACCCGAATTATGAATATTAACGCACACGCGGGTTAATTTTAATTCAGATTATTCATCTTTATGATAGCGGATTTTCCCAGCTGCGAACTGAAAAAATTCGTATCATGTGCTACTTTCATGAAAATCACAAACGATTACGTATTTGCTATTCCAACTAGCAGACGATTCAATGATTAAATTACTTATCTCGTGAAAATAACCAACCCAACCATTAACCGTAGAGACAATCAAATCAAAAGATGAATAAATACCAACAAATAAACGAGGAATAAGACCCAATTCGATCCCACAGTTGCATCAATCGAAGCTTCAATAATAAATTAACCGGAAATAAAATAAATTAAGAACTCACCATAAAAATTGATTGATCCAAAATATCATGTTGAATTCACAAAAGGAGATCAAAATAAAAGTAAAAGCTAACGACAATGGTAGTAGCGGGTGCCGCAGCCGTCCTCCTCTCAAACCTAACTATTCAAATTGTCTATTTATTTGCTGAATGAATAATCAGTGGCCACGCCACTTTTTAATATTTTCTCTCTTTTATTTATTTATTCCTAATTAAATATTAAACTAATAAAGAAAATAAAAATAAAAATCAAATATTATTCAACCAATAGGAAATAATGAGTCTTTTAAAGATGGACCAATAGGAAATAAACCTGCAAAATTCATCTTTTCTTCCACATTGCAATCAGCCACACTTTAATGTAATGGTATAATCATACCATTTTCCAGTTTTTTCTTCTGCAGTCACATATTTTATAATCCACTCTTCCATTCCATGTCACATATTATAAAAACACTCTTCCAAAGCTTATTTTCATCAAATCTGCAAAACAACATCAAACACACCATAAAAGCACATATCTCTATAGAAAATAATCTCAAAAATGCAATGAAATAACAATAATTTACGATCCCATCAATATGCCCAGTTTATCCTCTGACATTGCGGTTCACAAGCTGAACGTGGATCCGAACAGAAAACCAGTTCGACAAACGAAAAGACATTATACGTAAGAATGCATGACCACGATTTAGAATGAAGTGACTAAAGTGCTTCAGGCAAATATTATCAACGAAGTATAATACCCAAAGTGGCTAGCAAATCATGTCTTAGTCAATAAACCAGAAGGTAGTTGGAGGATGTGCATGGATTTCATTGACCACAACAAGTCTTTTCCTAAAGATTGTTATGCCCTGCCTAAGATTGATCGACTCGTTGATTCCACAGTCGATTTTGAAGTATTTGTGCTCTTGGACACGTACAAAGGTTATCACCAGATTGCCATGGACCCCGATGACGCTGAGAAGACTTCGTTCATAACGGAGTCCTGGACGTACTATTATGTGACTATGCCCTTTGGCCTAAAAAATACGGGAGCAACATACTAGAGAGCAGTGAACAAGATTTTTAGTGGTCAGATTGGTAGATGTAAGGAATTTTACGTTGATGATCTCTTAATCAAGAATGGAACTCTTGAACAATACCTAAAGGATGTTAGAGAAGTTTGCGAGGTACTCAGACATACTCAGATGAAGGTCAACCCTAAAAAGTGCATGTTCGGAATAAGGTCGGGCAAGTTCTTAGGATATGTGATCTCAGATGAAGGAATCAAAGAAAATCCAAACAAAATAGACGTATTGTGCACCATGCCTCCACCCGAAAAGCATTAAGGAAGTTCAAAGATTGACAGGACAAATGGCAGTCCTAAACAGATTTTTGTCCAGGTCAGCACAGCGTGCTCTTCCATTCTTTAAAATTTTGAGGAAAGCAATGCCTTTCCAGTGGAGAGAGGAAATCTAGCTAGCCTTTGAGGAGTTAAAATCTTACCTCACGGAATTGCCCCATTTGACTTCTCCTTAGGAAGGTGAAACATTGTTGATTTACCTATCAGTGTGTGAAAAAGTTAAGCGCCGTACTGGTTAAGGAACAAGACCACACGCAACGGCCAATTTTCTATGTGAGTAAGGCACTCCATGGGCCCGAAGTCCGATACGCTAACACCGAAAAGCTGGCATTTGTTGAAATAGTGTCCTAAACCCAATCGGGTTGGACCGGATCCGACCGGGCCGGATCATTTCTACTATTTCTTTATGTTTATACACATGATGAATGGCTTTAATGTTATTATATATTTTGTTTATCTGTATGAACTTATTTGTGATTGTATATATGATAATGCCCTAGTGTCAAAATGTGAGAGAGAAACCATAATAGTGATTATAGTTGATGAGATCTCGACTCACTTTAAAGGGTTTGATACTTAAATGTCTCTAGTCGTATGTGCTATTAAACAGGACATTAATAGTACGATTAGACTAGCATGTATTGGATGTCTTCTATCTTTTGAAGATAGTGATAGATCTCGTCTATCAAAAAGTTGAGATACTTGGACTATACGTGGACGTATATTAGGGAATGCGTACGTCAGACTGACCTACTTACTTTATTAAGTGTCGCACTATGTGGCGGTTATGTAATTATTGTTGGTCCCAGAGAAGGGTATACCTATAGTCAGAGGGGGGGTGAATGACTATAGTGGAGTTTCAAAAACATTTCTTATATTTAAAATCTTTTGGGCAGCGGATAAGTGCCTTCTTAAAATGTTGTTTCAAATTAGATTAGGCAATCACAGATATATAGTATGCAATGAAATAGAGTGTTGCAAAGTGAATTGCTGAAAGTAAATAGACACAGAGGTTTATAGTGGTTCAGGGTGGTGTAATCCCTTAATCCACTCTTCTCTTGTGATGATTGGAGGAATTCACTATTGTTTTCACAGATACAATAGCACAATTGTCCTTGGCTACACAAGTTTCACAATTTGCAAGACTATCACTCCCTGGCTTCAAAAGCTTCAATGACTCAGTCTCTATCACTGCTCCTTGAGAACAAATCTTTCAGCAGCTATCACAAATGTTGCAACTCCTTCTCAGATTCCTCTGAATCAATTGCCTCAATTGATGTGAATTGGATTCACAGACTTGTGATCAATCTCAGTGCTTGATGTGGAATTTGAGCTCTGATTTCTGAGTTGATCTCTAGATGTCTCTTTTAAGTACAGATATAAGGCTTTTCAAATTGACAGAGTTTTTGCTTGTTTCTTATCAGATTCAATCGTTGTTTTCCTTGTCTGTCAATGTCTTTTATTTATAGCCTTGGTAATCCTTGATTTGAACTTTCGTCCGTTGGCTATTTAATGTGAAGAGATTTAATTTCTTGATTCCCCCTTAATTATATTCTTCTTAATTTCAGTGATTGGATTTTTCTTCAAACGTTTATCAGAAAATCCATCCTTGATTGATCCTCAATTGATTGTGCATTTGATGCTTGATCTTTTAAAATCTGAATGAGTAAAGTTTACTGGGTCGTTCCTTGAACAGTTAAGTGATCTTTCTGACTTGGCTGTTTGGTTCTTCCTTCACTCTTCTATCTTCACTTAGCCGATAGTCAGTTTACTCTGCCGGTTTACTGATTTGTTATTTTATTCGATCTTCCAGGTACTTTTTATACTTCACTGATCCTTGATTTGGGTGAGATCAGTGTACACCATATTTGACAATGTATTTCATTATTTGAATCATAACTTAGACTTATCCAAAGTCATCACACACTTCCTTGGTTATAAGTCAGACCATAATGTCTTCATGCTTCTCTGCTGGTACTTGGTTGGCTTCACTCTGCCGGATATCTGTTTTTACTTCACCATCTTACCAACTAGTACAATACTTGTCCGACTCTACTTATACAACATGTCAGACTCTAAGTAAAGACTTACACAGAGAATTCTAACTTATTTCAGGCTTGCTATAACAGCTAGTATGGCCATCATCAAAACATAATAAAATGTTCCTAACATTTTCCCCCTTTTTGATGATGCCAAAACCCTCATAAGCCGGAACATAAGTGTATAAAAAATTTCATAATAATAAACAGAGTAAAACTCAAATTTTATTCATCCATTCAAAGGCAATAAAAAATGTAAGTTCAAAACATATTCAGAGTGCTGTAATTATATATTACTATTCTGCCTTGTACCTTTTGAACTTTGTGGTCTGGACCTCTTCCATATCCTTCCAATCGATTTCTGGAAACTTCCACTTCCAGTAAGCCATAGCCGTGTACTCAGAGACTCCCTGAAATATCCTTTTGTTAAAGATTCTGTGAAAATCAGGCATAGTCTCATTCACCCTGGGTTCTCCAAAGTATTTTACAAGTCTATCCCTAGCTTCAGCAATGTGTGAGTCAGCAAACTTAAGATTCTTGAACATACCACATTGTCTTGTCGGTTCATTTTCCCCATAGGGTTGAAGAATTTTACCATGTAGTTGAAATCTTCTTGTTGTTCACTGGGTAAATCTTCTGGTCCTTTTGCAGAGAGGGGTATGGCTGTACTTGGTCTGCTGGTTGAGTCAGATCCAGTATTTTGCTTAAGAGACACATGATGTCTCTTAACATCATTGTAAATTTTGGCCATATTAGTTCTCATCCTCTCATCCTGATAGCTTAGCCAATCTGCCATGCTTCATCTTGCGTTTGATTTGGAAACAGACCATTTTGGACTCTGAAGAACTCTCTTACATTATCTAGTACTTCAGCATCATATTCTTCTATGTATCTATGAGTAGGAAATGTTCTTTTCTTACCAGTATATCTGGTGCTCCTGCTACCTCTGCTGGTGTTCCCTCTGCTGGTGCTGGATCTATGTTGTCTTGCGGATCCTCTTTGCTGATTTGATCCAGGTCTTTGCTGTCTACCTCATCTATCTCTCTCATCATCTCTTCTTTGGATGGGATGAGGAAATCCGATGCAAGGTTCATTTAAGGCTTTTTCCCTTTCCTCTCTAGCTTTCTTTAGCTGTTCTTTAGCTTCATTTTGAATTCTTAGTACTCTGTTCCTTGCTCTTAGCTGCTCCTCAGTGAAGTTTGGGGATCTAACTGTTGACCCTTCTTCAAACATATCATTTTTTCCCCTTTTTGGCAGCATCGTCCCTTTGCTGTAGTAGGATACTGTTTGTGGCTTCAGCTGTACCAATCATAGTGTCCCATTTGGACTCAATGGAAGTGAACCTTGAATCATGATCAGTCCGTTTCTGGGTTACACTTTGAAATCTGGTGCCAAAAGCATGTGCCATGGACTCATTTTCTTGAGAGATGTGCTGTCTGAGTCCTGCAAGATTGTTGGTGAGATTGAGGTTTAACTGTTTCATCAAGTCACCTTGTCTTTGCACAACAATGTTATATGCATCAATGTACTCAGCAACAGCCTGAAATATTTTCTCAATGGAGTGGCTTTCATCTTTAAATTCCAGAGTCATAGACCTGAGATACATTGATTGATGTTCCAGTTCCTCAGCCAACAAGTCTGCTGCCCTTTCAAAGGTCTCATTTGATATGCCAGTGTTCATTTGATTAAACTTGTAGCGGATAGCAGCTGGTTCTATTTGATGTCCTCTATCTTGATGTTCCATTGGGGAAGGCACCTCAACTGATTCTTGGTGTTGTGATATTGGTTGAGTAACATCTACACCACCTTCTACTTCTTCAAGTACTTGAGTAGATGTGAGTTCTGGTGCAGCACTGCCTCCTATTCCCCCATCCTTTGTGCCAAGAGTTGTCTTGACTGGTGTTGCAACAGCTGAGCCAGTGTCCAATACTGTAGTTGGTTCAGCCATAAAGTCAATAGACAGTTGTTGAGGTTTGTATTAACCGGTGGGGTTGACTTTGCTGATTTATGTGTTTGTAGAAAATTGCTTTAAAAGATGTTATCATCAATTGCATCAGCTAGTTGTTTAGCTTCTTTATCTTGGTTATCAGTAGTAGCCATTTGATCCTTACCATCATCATTTTGATCAGCACCATCACCATCATCATTATCACCATTATCACCATCATCACTATCATCAGCTGATTTATCACTGTCTTTGTCAGAAGTCAGGGGCAGTTTTGCCTTTGCAACATCAACCATGTCCCATAGTGGTGATTTATCCAGTACACCAACCAGGGTTGTGATCCCCAGAAAGTCAAAGAACCAAGCCTCTTCAGCAAGCATGTGGTCTGAGTCTTGAAGTTGATGTCTTGAGTCACCTTCTTTCCATTCAAGATATGCTGCAATTCGATCATCAATATCAGTTGTAGACATCTGTGCTGGCTCTTATGGAGTTTCCTCATCATCTCCAGTGTCTCTGGAAACTTCCTCATTTCGAAGTTGTTTATCCTCACTCCCACTTTCTTCCTGTTGTTGCTCTGCCTCGTCTTCTGATTCCTCTTCTTCTTCTTCATCAATTATGTTTCCAAACTCCTCTTTGTCCAGATTTCTTTAAACTTTTGGTTTCTTTCTTTGACAAGTTGTCAATCTGCTAGGTTGCTACCGCTTCCCTCTGTCTTCTTTCTTTGTCTGTTTGACGTAGGTAAACATGACTTTAGATTCATGCAATATGTGGAGTTTGATTACCGGTACTTTCAGCCATTGCATGAGGTAGTGGAGTTGAATTCCATAGGATTTCTTGATCCATAAGGTCTCTTTTTTCTTTTTCCCATCAGCAAGTCCCTTCTTCTCAGCATTTACTTCACCATGTATCTGTTCTTTGAGTCATTGGAAGAAGTAGTTGCCCAATTAAACTCTAGATTGTTATAGATGATTCTCATAAGACGCATTCGAACTTCTGTCATGGCATTGTTTGCTCCTAGCTTTCCTTCAATTGTCTTACCAATTAGAGCACTGAACTCATTGAAGGGTTTCTTCAAAGCAGATCTGAGACAGTTAATTTTCTTTGAACCTGGGTTTGATGTTTGGCAATCGTTACCCAGAAGTCGTCCAAGTGTTGTGGTACCAAGACTGCTTTTGTGTAACCTTTATTCAAGAGTTTGAGGTGTTTGAAAATTACCTATGCAGTAATGACCACTTCTGTACCATTGACAGATGCAACAATCTTATCTTCATCAAATTTGTCACCTTCTTCAGCGAGATGAACTTTGCAGTCTTCTAGAAGGAGATAAGGTTTTCATAGCAAATATATTTGATGGGGGTTTAGGAAGGTCAGAAATCCTAGATTTTTGCATCCATTCACCAACCTTTTTGCATCTTCATCATTTCCGCACAGCTTTAAGTAGTGTTCTTCTTGAAAGAACGATCCAGTGGCAATCGATTTCTTATATTGTTTTCCTGTTTGAGTGGTTGAAGAGGTTGAAGCCATTGTTTGAGAAGGATTGAGATTTAGAGAGAATTCTTTGATTTTTGCAGAGATTTATGTTTTACAAGAGAGCGTAAAGATTTCTGAAAAATCTCTAAGTGTGGTTTAAATAGGATGATTTTTGGTAGTGTGAACATGGTTGAATATGGAAGGATTTTGTGACTTAATGGCGTGATTTTTATGTATATAAATCACGGTATTTGAGTGTAGTGGGGGAGTGGATTGAGGTAAGTAATGATAAATCCCGGGAATCGAGGCGTTTGTAATTTTAAAAAAATACCTCCACGATTAAGAATTGATCTCCAAGTGTGAAATCTTCCACTGTATAATCCTCCATAACTTCTTGATTTTCCACGTGTATAAGACTGATTTAGTTCACACTTTAGTTTGTAGTTTCTTCCATTGTATAGTTTGGTGGAGTGACTTGGCTGGTCACTAGGCCGGTGAAGTGGCTTTTCTTCGACAGCGATATATACAATCTGTTCTAAAAATCGGTCAGATTAACCATCACTGAGTGCCGTGCCTTAGTTGCCTTAGTCAGCTGGTGAAGTTACTTAGCTGATTACTCCAGTTATCTACCCCTTAGCTCTTAGTCAATTTCTATCATTCCCAACTCAGTTCTCAACTTGCTAAATCTTTCATGACTGAGTGGTTTTATGAAGATGTCAGCCAATTGATCTTCAGTAGGTATGTATCTTAGAATAACATCTCATTTTTCAACATGGTCTCTGATAAAATGATGTCTTACATCAATATGTTTTGTTCTTGAATGTAATACTGGATTTTCAGTAATAGATATTGCACTTGTGTTGTCACACATAATTGGAATTGTCTTCTCTTCCATTCCATAATCCCTTAGTTGTTGCATGATCCATAGTACTTGTGAACAGCAAGTGCTTGCTGGTATATATTCTGCTTCAGTTGTTGATGTGGATATAGAATTTTGCTTTTTGCTGAACCATGATATTAGTCTGCTGCCTAGCATTTGATAGGTTCCAGAGGTGCTTTTTCTATCTATCTTGCATCAAGTATAATCAGAGTCTGAATATGATATCAACTTGAATCCTCCATCTTTTGGATATCAATTTCCAACATTGATGGTGTTCTTCAGATATTTGATTGTTCTTTTGGCTGCTAGAAGATGTGATTATTTTGGTTGACCTTGAAATCTTGCACATACTCCTACTGCTATATTAGGTCTGGTTAGGGATCCAATGATTCCTCTATAAAGCTTCTAATCAACATCCTTTCCATTTTCATCTTTTCCAAGAATGACTCTCGCACACATTGGTGTATCAGATGTGCCACTTGTATCCATACCATACTTGTGTATCAAGTCTTTTGTGTACTTGGCTTGATTAATAAAGATGCCATCCTTCATTTGCTTTACTTGTAGTCCAAGAAAGTAATTTAATTCTCCAATCATGCTCATCTGAAATTTGCTCTTCAATAAGTTTGCAAATTTCTCACATAGCTTCTCATCTTCTAATCCAAAGATAATGTCATCAACATAGATTTGAACTAACAAGGTGCTTGTTCCTTCCTCTAGCTTGAAGACTGTCTTATCAATAGTTTCTTTGTTGAATCCATTGTTGATCAAGAAGTGTGATAGAGTCTCATACCAGGCTCTGGGTGCTTGTTTGAGTCCATAAAATGCCTTTTTGAGCTTGTACACTTTATCTTTTTTCCCTTTGAGTTGAAAACAAGGAGGTTGTTCCACATATACTTCTTCTTCTAAAATTCCATTCAAAAATGCACTCTTGATATCCATTTGATAAACTTTGAAGTCTTTGTGGGCTGCAAATGCTAGAATGAGTCTGATTGCTTCCAATCTTGCTACTGATGCAAACGTTTCATCATAATCTATTCCTTCTGTTTGAGAGTAGCCTTTTGCAACTAGCCTTGCTTTGTTTCTGACAATTGTCCCTAGTTCAACCATCTTGTTTCTGAATACCCATTTTGTTCCAATGATGTTTGCTATATGCAGTCTCATCAACAAGTTCCCGCACTTCATTTCTTTCAAATTCGTTTAGTTCTTCTTGCATGGCTGTAATCCAATCAGCATCTTGGATTGCATCATCTATTGTTTTGGGTTCTACTTATGATAGAAAACATGTCAGCATATTCTCCAGTTGTCTTCTGGTTCTGACTCCTATGTGAATGTCTCCAATGACTTGATCTTCAGGATGGACTCTTAGCCAGTTGAGGTCATGTTGAAGTTGCTCTTGACTTGTAGTTCCCACAGCTTCAGTTTGTACATCAGCTTCACATTTTTGTGCTGGTGCTTCTTCTATTGTATTGACTGGTGGCTCATCTTGATTTCCAAAAATGTGATTCAGAATGGTAGCTGGTACTGTTGTATTCATATAAACCTGTCTTTGGCCTGCTTCTTTTTCAAGTTCCTGAAAGCTTTCACCATTTGTTTTTGGTTCATCAAAGACTACATGAATTGATTCTTCAATCACCAACGTTCTTTTGTTGAGCACTCTGAAAGCTTTGCTAGTGTCAGAGTAAGATTGCTTCATCAGCTTTTTCATCACAAGTATGCAGCTGATTCCTGTTCAAAACAAAATATTTAGATCCAAACATATGCAAATATGAGATGTTAGGTTTTCTTCCATTTCATATTTCATATGGAGTTTTTCTATGATGTTTGTTGTTGATTGATCTATTTTAAGTATAGTATGCTGTATTTACTACTTCAGCCCAAAATCTCTTTGCCAAGCATGCTTCTGCAATCATTGTTCTAACTGCTTCTTTGAGTGTCCTGTTTCTTCTTTCTGCTACACCATTCTCATTTGTGAGTCCTCTGCTGCCGATAGTTGATGCAAGACTCCATTTTCTTCACAAGAGAGGTTCGATAATTTCATTTAGAAACTATGTGCCTCTATCTGATCTGATCTTTATAATCTTCAGTTCCTTCTCATTTTGAATTCTTTTTAGCAAATCTGGAAACTTTTTGAGTGTTTCTCTTTTTTTGTTCATGAATATGGTCCAGGTGAATTTGGAAAAGTCATCCACCACTACTAGAGTGTATTTCTTTCACTTACACTGACTGGTGTGACTGGTCCAAACAGAACCATATGCAATAGATGTAAGATTCTTGTTGTTTATTGATAGGGCTTTGACTTGAAGAAGCTTTTGATTTGCTTCCCTTTTTGACATGCATCACAGAGACTTTCCTTTTGAATATGATCTCTGGTAAGCCTTCAACTAACTTGTTCTTAGATAGTGTGTTGATGGTTTTGAAGTTGAGATGATTCAATCTTCTATGCCAAATCCAGCTGGTTGATTGTTTACTTTTGACAAGCAAACATGTTTCTGCTCTTTCTGTCTTCCAATCTACCACATACTTGTTGTCTTCTCTCCTTCCTGCAAGTACAACTGTGTTGGTTTGACTGTGAATCACTTTGCATCCTTTCTTGTTGAAGTGCACATTGTAGCCTTTGTCACAAAATTGACTGATACTTAGTAGATTGAAGTTTAGTCCATTAACATAAGCCACATTTTGAATCTTCAAACTATTTTTGAGCATTATGCCTTCCCCTTAATTTTACCAGGTTTTCTTTGCCTCCAAAAGTAACTTTGGGTCCATCAAATGCTTTAAAGTCAGTGAGCCATCCCTTGTTCCCTGTCATGTGTCTGGAACATCCACTGTCTTTGTACCAGACATCCTACAAAACAAATTAATTATGTTTAGGTACCAACCACTGTTTGGGTCCATACCTGTTAGCAATCATGCCTCCTACTCCTAGTGTGTATCCAAAGGATCTTCTTTTAGGATAATTAAAGTCATCAACTTCATATGTATAAGGAATGGCAGGATAACTTCTAATGTTTCTACTAGAGGTATTCTGATATTTTTTTCTACTTTTGGGTGCATTTGCATTCTTTTTCACTCTCCAATGTGTAGAAGGAAACTTATTTCCATTCTGCTTCTTGAGTCCAGGAATATGCCTTGGCTGGCTTTTCTTAAACACATGATACATGTTATGAAACGGTTTCTTCTTATATTTTGGGGGTGTAATATTCCAATCATCCTCAGAAGGGTAAAGTCTTCCCTTACACTGCAGCTGACTTCTCTTATATCTAACTTTTTATCATGAAGTTAGATTACACCATTTTGATCATAACAAAGTTTCAATCACCACTTTACTTATGGAACTTAGACCTTGAACACAAGGTATATGTAATCAGTTTAGGTCATCACAAACTTCCCTAAATTCTGATTCCATATCCTTGACTTTAAATACTAAGTTTGATCCCTTAGCCTTCAATAACTGAGTTTGAGCCTCACTTTTCAGTCTTCAAGAGGTTCTGAACTAGTCTCACTGACTCAGTACCTCTTCGATCTAGACAGTCTCTTGATGAAAGTCACCGACCTTTTACAAGGCTTGTTTGATCAAACCTATACCAAGATCAAACTCTAATAAGCCTATACATTTGATCTAGAGATCTTTTTGCCTTTGCTATATAACAGCTAGTCTGGCACTCATCACTAAAACTTAAAATAAGTCCAACAATTTCCCCCTTTTTGGTGATGATGCCAATACCCTCCTTACAGCAAAGCAAAAAGAGTAAAAGCAAAAACAGAACAAATTCAGTTAATTCTCATTATAATCAGTTTGTTTAAAAGTTATTACAATCTAGATTCAACAAAAAAATAAAAAGCATGTGTAAATATGTTGATCTAGTTCCTCCTTTCCCTTTCTTGTCTTTCTTTCCCTTGCTGCTCATGATATTCCCTTATATCTCTAACCATTTCTCTCATTCATTGATTTTCAATAAGGGAAAAATCAATATGGGGGTTCACTTCCTTCCACCATTTCCATGCCTCATGTAGAGTAAGGTTAATTTGGTGTACTCTAAACCCTAAATGCATGTATAACTGCTTGAACTCATCCAATGAATCTCTTGTTGAAGTTGTGGGTAGACTTCTTCCACCTCTTCCACCTCTACCACCTCTGTGTGAAGCTCTTAGAGCTTTGAGCCTGGCTTCCCAGAATTTCAGTACCCAGAAGGAATTTAGCCCTTCATGAAAGCCCTTGTCATGGTAAGGTATCCTCTTATTGTAATATAGCTTTTTGTATTCTTTGAAGAGGTCATCACGCTCAAGGAAATCACCAGGTGTAGGTTCTCTGAATGCATTGGTGTCAGCCTCCCATTTCTTTTGTGCAAAAATTCTAGCAGCCTCTTTTGCTACTGCTGTTTGGCTCTCTTCCCCCTTATTGACATCATCAACAAAGCGGGACAGCAGACCATGAACACTCTCCTGTGTGATCACTAAGTTGTTCAGTTGACCCTCCATGATTTCTGTTCTAATGTCAACTGCAGTGATCATTCCTTCAATTTTCTGCTCCAGTAGATTGATCCACTCAGAAATCTTAGGATCCAATACAGTAGGGTGAAGTGTTCTACCAGGTTCAGCTACAGCAGGCTTGGGTGCCTCAGCAAGCTTGTCAAGTTTCTGGTGAATGGAGGCAAATTGTTCTTTCAAGAACTTCTCCTTCAGTGTATTGGCTTGTTTAATTCCTTTCACATCTTGGGCAAGGTCAGCAAGAGCATATTGAGTGGAAGTAATATTGGAAGCAACTGTTTCAGTAGTTCTTCCTCTATTTTCCACCAAGTTCATTAAATCTTCAAATCTTTGCTCATGTCGGTCAAGTTGAGTTCTTAACCTTGTAATGTCACTTATGACAGTCCTCAACTCATCCAACACTTGTGCTGGTACCCCACCTGCCAGCTTCATCAGCAGGCTCTTCAACATTGTATTATGCCCTCTGTCTGCTGACAACCATGGCCCAGCTCATATCCCTTCCAGCAGGGTTATGACCTTCCTCAATTATATCTTCAAAAATTTCCTCTAAGATTGGATCTTGGGCAGGTTCCTCAAAAATTGGTATAAATGCCTGTTGTGGTTCAGCAGCAATAGGTTCTTCCTCGGGTATTTGAAACTCCTCATTACTGAAGTCATAGTCCAGCAGCTGTTCATCCTCATCAACAATAGCAGTCTGTTGACTATCCTTCCATTTAGTGACTTTAACTCCAGTAGGCTCTACTTCAGTAGCCTGTTCTTCAACAATTGCAGGGATTTCCTCCAAACCCATTATGAGTTCCAACCTTTGTCCAGGTGTTGTTTGATCCTCAACAACCTGTACCACCAGTTCCGACCTTTGTTCAGATGTTGTTTGATCCTCAGCAGCCTGAACCTCCTCAAAAGTAATGGTGATCCTTCAAAACCCATCACCATGTCCAATCTCTGTCCAATCACTGTATGTTCCTCAGTGAGTAGGACTCTCTCTTCCATAAGAATAAAAGGAAAAGTAGCCAAGTTTTCCTCTAGTGATCCTCTGGCATCAGCAATCTTCTGTAAAGTATCAGCAGATTTAGATATAGTGCCCTGAGTATCAATCCACCCTTGATATTGAACTAAATATTCAGAACTGATATCAGGCTCACTATGTTCAAAAACCCTTTCCTCATCAAGATTTTCAGTCTGCTGATCATCAGGATTCACTTCAAACTCCACAACCTTGAATGTATCAGATATGCCAACCATCATGTTACCTCCAAGATTTATTCCATCATTAATTAGAGCTTCTAAATCATCTATAGTGAGGTCCTCCAGATCTTCATCCATTTGACCAGTCTGCTGGCCCTCAGCATACTTGCCAGCATTAGTGGACTGTTCTACTCTTGGTTCAATTAACAATGCAGTTCCACTGGCTTCTACTTGATGTGGGGGATGACCATCATCAGAGTCAGATGATGATGAATCATCATTATTTAGTTTCATCCCTAGGATCCATAAACATGATACCTTCTTCTTTCTTTTGTTCATCAATGAGTTCTATCAATCTCATTTCCAGCAAAGAAGTATCAACCAAGTCAAGTAAGTTATCCACTCCTAACTTTTCAAAGGCCCATTCCTCAAAGTCTGTCATAGGCTCAGCATCTGATTTTTGTCTCTTGTAAAACCCAAACTTCCATTGAAAGTAATCAGCAACCAGCTGGAGTTTAGGATCAACATACCCTTCCTTCTTTTTCTTTCCTTTCCTTTCAAAGGACATAGATGGCTTTCTAGGAGCTGTTTGTTCACTTTTTTGACCTCCAAAGGTCTCAACAAGCAGATTCAAAGTTTCCTCAACATATGCATTTAGGTCTGTAGGTTTCTCAGGTTGTACATTTGTACCTACCACCTCCATCTGTTCCACACTTTGTTCCCCTGACTTATATGCTCATCAACATGGCCAGCAACAGATTGCTCTTCCCCCTGAACTATTGCAGAAATGACAGGGTCTTGTACCATTGTGTTAATTTCCACAGCAGGTGCAGATTCAGTAGTCTGCTGTGGTTCATCAGTAAGTTGCTCAACAACAACTTCTGTAGCATCAGTAGGTTCAACAACCTCTTCTTCTACTTCCCTTTGAGCCTCTAGAATCCTCAACTGTTTCCATTTTCCATGTGTCTTTTTCTTTGCTATTTCCTTCATTCTCTTAGAAGGTTGTTTAGCTTCAACCTCAGTAGCCTTCCTCTTTCTACTATCTTCCTTATGTTGCTCTTTCAAGATTTCAGCAGCAGACTTTTTCCTTGTAACTTCAGCAGGGTCAGTAACTTCAATTTCAAATGGACCCTCAGCAGAGTCAGCAGTCTTTGCTGTTTGCTTCCTTGTTTTCTTAGGCTTTAGCAACATAGTGATTTAATTGGTGTCAGCAGCCTTCCTCTTCTCAGAAACTTTCTTAGGTGCAGCACATTTAACAACTTGCTTAACCGCTCACCACCAGCATCATCATCTCCATCATCGTCACTCTCAGTTGCTTCATCATCTACATCTTCAACATCATCTAATCTAGGGATAGGATAGCTGATCTCCTTCTTGTATCTGGACTTGTTTAATTTCTCAGGTGCAACATCAGGTATTTGAAAATGATTCAGCAAGGTCTAAATCAGTAGACCTAAGGGCTTGGTTTTGGACTTCCTTATACCATCTCAATCTTCAGTAAACACCTTCTTCATATAATGTATAAAGAATCCAGCCCAATCAAACTTCATACTTCTGCAGATGATGATCAGTAGGTCTATCTTGGGTCTAGAAAGTGTATCTAGACTCCCAATGAATCCCAAAATGGTCTTGGCAATTAACTTGATCAGTAGATTATATTCATATCCAATGTGCCTCACATTAATGCTTAGACATGATGGTATAGTCTCATTTATCTTTATTGTATCAACAAACTTCATTCTTGGCAGGTTCATCATCTCTGGATTGGTAAGAGCACCATTTACAGGTCCAAAATGAAATACTTCTCTCAGTAAATCTGAAGTGGTTTAAATCTCTCTGCCATTAACCATTGTACTGAAGGCCTCTCTACCTTCATGTATGACTATGTTCTTCCAGAATTCCAAAACGTTGATATATGAAATTCTCTCCAATCTTCTATTGATAACATTTTCTAAGCCAGCAACTCTTCTGATTCTTCTTCCAATGTTGATGGATAACTCAGTTCTATGACAGTCAGTAACATATCCTCCCACACTTTGACTAGTTCCAATATGAACATCAGCTTTATCCTCCATTAGAAATGAGAAATATGAAGAAGAAGGTTTTCAAATCTGTGTTCACACAAAGTATCAGAGAAATATCAATTTAAGAGTTGTAAGTAGGAACTCTGTGTATGTGTCTTTATATATAGAGAGAGGTAGTTGAAACTGTTAGATAATGCACTGTACACGTACTGTAGCTTTAACCACGATTAAATTTTGAATCAATGAGATCTTGCCACATGTCCCATAAATGATCCATAAAGAGTTGTAACCGTCCGATCGTGTAAATGCGGTTGTAAAGATAAGATAAATATCCCGGTCTTTTGCTTTTTGACTTTGTGGAAGTTTGACTGTGTAATGTATGTCTCAGCAGCTTTTGCCTTCAATAGACTTGGCTCAGCAGCCTACTGATAAAGATGCCTCAGCAGCCTGCTGACAATGTTACTCTGCTGATCTCCAATTCTTCTTGTTTTGTCCAACTGATAATACAAGATGAAGTTTAATACCAATGACTGATCAGTCAAGTGAGCTTACCCAACAGGACAAAGGCCAATCCCCTTGGCAACTTCATTTGCTCAATTGTCCAAACATAAATAAGTACATGGAATTGTTGATACCAATGACTAATCTGCTAAGTGAGCTCACCCAACATAGCAAAGACTAATCCCCTTGGTGAATTCCAGTACACTTCTAATCAAAGATGTATCAGTCAACTTTTATAATTCCAAGTTCAGTCCTTAACTTAGCAAATCTTTCACTATCCAATGGTTTTGTGAAAAAATTTCAGCAAGTTGATCTTCAGTAGGGATGTAAAGAACCACCACATATTTCTTTTCAACATGATTTCTTATAAAATGATGTCTCACATCAATATGATTGGTTCTTGAGTGCAAAACAGGATTTTCTATGATTGCAATTGCACTTGTGTTGTCACACATTATAGGAATTTCTCGTTCTTCAATTTCATAATCCCTTAATTGTTGTCTTAACCACAATATTTGTGCACAGCAACTTCCAGCAGCAATGTATTCAGCCTCAACAGTGGAGGTTGATATAGAATTATGTTTCTTACTAAACCAGGAAACCAGTCTATTTCCCATCAACTGACAGGTTCCTGTGGTGCTTTTTCTATCAATCTTGCATCCAGCATAATCAGAATCTGAGTAGGATATGACCTTGAAGCTTCCATCTTTTGAATACCATATCCCTACTTCCAAAGTCTCTTTTAGATACTTGAGAATCCTTTTGACTGCAGCTAGATGACTTTCTTTTGGTTTAGATTGATATCTTGCACAAACACCTACAGCAAAGGATATATCAGGTCTGCTGGCAGTAAGGTACAACAGACTGCCTATCATCCTTCTGTATAAAGTCTTATCAACATCTTTGCCTTCTTTATCTTCATCCAATCTTATGTTTGTACTCATAGGAGTTGATACTTTGGTGCTATTTTTCATACCAAATTTCTTCAGTAGCTCCTTGGTATACTTGGTTTGATGAATGAAGATTCCATCTTTCATCTGTTTGACTTGTAAACCCAAGAAATAGTTCATTTCTCCCATCATACTCATTTGGAATTTACTTTTCATGAGATTAGCAAATTTCTCACATAGCAATTCATTTTCAGAACCAAAAATTATGTCATCAACATAAATATGTACCAGCAGGGTGTTGTCTACTTCATTGATTCTGAAAAGAGTCTTGTCAATGGTTCCTTTTGTAAAACCATTGTCCATCAAGAATTGAGATAGGGTTTCATACCAAGCTCTTGGTGCTTGTTTCAAACCATAAAGTATCTTATTAAGTCTGTACACTTTATCTTCTTGATCTTTAACTTCAAAACCAGGAGGTTGCTGAACATAGATCTCCTCTTCCAGAATGCCATTCAAAATGCACTTTTGACATCCATCTGATATACTCTGAATTTTTTATAAGCAGCATATGCCAAGAATAATCTTATAGCTTCCAATCTTGCAAAACGGGCATATGTCTCATCAAAATCTATTCCTTCTGCTTGAGAATAGCCTTTTGCTACTAGTCTGGCCTTATTCCTTACAATGGTACCAGATTCATCCAATTAGTTTTTGTATACCCATTTGGTTCCAATTATATTTACATGATTAGGCCTTTCCACTAGTGTCCAAACTTGATTTCTTTCAAATTCATTCAATTCTTCTTGCATAGAAATTATCCAGTCTGGATCTAATATTGCTTCTTCAACAACTTTAGGTTCTATTTGAGATAGAAAACAGGTAAACATTGCTTCTAATTGTCTTCTAGTCCTTACACCTTGTTGTATGTTTCCAATAACTTGCGCAGCAGGGTGATCCCTTAACCATGGTGGATTTTGGTTAGAATGATTCTCAGGAACATCATCTTCAGTAGGGTCTGTTGTTGCTCCAGCAAGAGGTTCAGCAGATCCTTGAACTGCCTCAGTTGTTGCATCAGTAGTGTTACCAGCAGGGTGTTCAGCAGGGGTAGAGTCAGAAACCTTTAACTCATTTATCCTTTCCAAAACATCAACACATTCTGGATCAGTGACTTGTTGATTCTCAGCAGGTTATGAAGCTTCATCTTCCATTCCAGTGAACTTAGGTTCATCAAATACAACATGTATTGTTTCTTCATGTTTCAGTATCCTTTTATTCAGTACCCTGAATGCCTTGCTGATAGAAGAATATCCTAAGAAAATTTCTTCCTCTGATTTTGGTTGGAATGTCTTCAATTGCTCCTTATGATTTAAAATAAAACATTTGCTTCCAAATGGATGGAAATATGATATATTAGGTTTCTTTCCATTACAAATCTCATAAGGTATCTTCAGCAGCTTCTTGTTCACTGAGGTCCTATTTTGTGTATAGCAAGTCAGTATTGACTGTCAAATTTCCCATATCTTTCGGTAATAGTGCTTCACAAATCATAGTTCTTCCCGCTTCTTTTAAAGTTCTGCTTTCTTCTCAAGAACCCCCATTTTTCTCGAGGTGTACCAAAGCTGACCAATTGATGTAGCACACCATTACGCTCCACAGATTCTCTTATAACTTTATTGAGGAATTCAAGACTTTGTCCGATCCGATCTTCACTCTATCACAATTTTTTTCTCATTTTGCAATCTCTTCAAAAGTCCAGGCATCTTTTGAAGTGTTTCACTTTTCTTGTTCATGAATACTACCCAAGTGTATCTTGAATAATCATCCACAACTACTAAAATGTACTTCTTTCCTGTCACACTTGTTGGTGTTACTGGTCCAAATAGATCCATGTGCATCAGTTCCAAAACTCTTTTTGTTGACTGCTTAGTCTTTGACTTGAATCTTGATTTTGTCTGTTTACCTTGCTGACAAGCATCACATATAGCATCTTTTTTGAATTTGATCTCAGGTAAACCAATCACCAGTTTCTTATGCCATAACCAATTAAGTTCTGACTTGGTATGCACAATCAGGCATGTCTCTAGAACGGCAGTAGACCAATCCACAACATACATGTTTTTTTGTCTTCTTCCAGCCAACACAACTTGATCACCTCTTTCACTAATGACAATACAGGTGCTCTTGTCAAAAGTGACCTTGTAACCCATGTCACAAAATTGTCCAATGCTCAGTAGGTTGTAGTCCAGTCCTTCCACAAATGCAACATTCATGATGGTTAATCCATTTCTCACAAGTGTTCCATATCCTCTTGTGTATCCTGGTGTGTTTTTGTTGTCAAAATTCACTCTTGGACCATCATTTGCCACATAATTTGACAAACAATTCTTATTCTTTGTCATATGTCATATGTCTGGAACATCCACTGTCAAAATACCAGACACCATTCAAAACAAAGTTAATGTATTTTAGGTACCCAAAACTGTTTGGGTCCATAGTGGTCAGTGGTAAGCATGACCCTTGGCAAGTTTCCATAAGGTCTTCTTTGAAAAGTGTTATACTTTTGTTCATACATGAATTCTACACATCCATAAGGTCTAACATTTGGTTGTGTATGATTCACATATGCTTTATGGCCTTTTGGTATGTAATGCTGTTTGGAGTGATTTATATTGTTAGAAGCACTAGCATAACCATTAGTTTGTTGTCTGTTAGGAACAGCCCAGTAATATGGAGTCTACTGAGGTCTCTGCTGAGGTCTTGTATAAGTCCTCTGCTGAGTCCTTTGCTGAGGTTTTACTTTAGCATTATGGTTATATCTATTGTTTCTAGCAGTGGGGGGAGGAATATTCCAATTATTAACAGTAGGGAACAGTCTACCTTTCCCTCTGAGATAAGTATCCCTTGAATGATTGACATTTTTAGGTTTAGGATTCTTTTCCTTGGAATATTTCTGATTTTTGCCTTTTTGTGGTCCAGCAGACTTGGTAGCAGGTCTGCTATCAGCAGGTCTAGAAGGTACAGCAGTCCTACTTTTAGATATATTCTTTTTGTTAAGTGTTGTTGGCCTTTTTGACTTCTGATTTTGCTTCCTTGAAGTCTTCTCAGTAGGCGTCACTGCCTCAGCAACCTTCTGAGGAGTTGGATCTTGTGCAGGCACAAACTTAAGACCAATTCTGGTACTAAGTTTAGTAACCTTATTGGATCCATTCTTATTAGATTGTTGAGTCCCAAATCCAAGGCATGTTCTATCAGCATAAGGTTTTCCAGATTTGAATGCAGTGGAGGAACAAGATTGTTCAGTAGATTTAGCAGTTACTGAATGTACAGCAGGCTTATGTTGATTCTGTCCAACCTCTTTTTCCTTACCCTTGAGATTTTTTAATTCAGCTTTTAACCTTTCAACTTCTGTTTGAAGAGCTTCTTTTTCAGCCTTTACAATCTCATAACCAAATTGTATTATCCTCAATTGATTAAGGATGGCATCCAAAGTTTCTTCATTGTCAGAATTTTTAGGATTTGAACCACAATTTAATTCACAAACACTTTCAGTAGGAGTGTTTATAGATACATAATTGTGTACCTCCTCTGTTTCATCCATATTTGCCATTAAAGCATAATCATCCATAACAGCAATAAGTGCAGTATCATCAGATTCATTTCCTTTTTCTGATTCTACTTCATATCCTGATTCTTCATCAGCAACCATAGCTTTCTTGCCAGATCTTCTTTGCTGACTTTTGCTCTTCAGAAGGACTAGACAATCAGGTCTGAAATTTCCAGGATTCTTGCAATTGAAGCAAAGATAATCAGGTTCCTTCTTCTGCTTTAATTCAAGACAGTCAGGTTTGAAGTGTCCTGGTTTCTTGCATTGATAGCACAAGTAATCATTTTTTGATTGTATCGAAAGGCCCAATGAATTGGGATTTCCCTACTGGGCCAGGGTCTTTCTTGGATTCATCCTTCTTCTTTTCACTAGATTTATTTGTGAAGTTCCTTGAAGAACCCTTTCCAGTTTTCATCATTCTGATTTTCTTGCTCAGTAGGGAAATTTTCTCTTGCATCTCATCCAGTAGATCATTTTGAGCTCCTGATCTTACTTCTTGATGTGTAGCAGCCAATGCCGTGGTCTTTGGTTCTTCTTTTTCAGTCTCAAATGCAAGTTTCTTACTAAATTCATAAGCCTTGAGATCTGAAAATAACTTGAAAGTATCCTCTTCATGTAAACTTCTCATCTCTTCTATAGCAGTCACTTTCATCTCCCAAACTTCTTTTGCAGGTAAAGCTTCTAAGATTTTTGAATTGGTTTCTTCTTTTGAGTACTTTACACTCAGTAGGGTGAGTTTATCCATGATGGCATTGAATCTTGATTCCATTTGTTCAATAGTTTCATTGGGTTTCATTTAGAAATCTTGAAACTTCTTTTTGGCCACACTGATCTTGTTTTTCTTGATTGCATCAGTGCCTTCACAGATTAATTGTAACTTATCCCAAAGTTCTTTTGCAGTCTTGCAATCTTTCACTTTCATGTACATATTGCTATCCAAGGTTCTGTATATGATATCAATAGCAATGTTGTTGAGGTTTGCTCTTTTTCTATCTTCAGCATTCCATTCTCTTTCTGGCTTCGGAGTGTACTGAGTTTGATTATCCACTGTTATAGCTTTTTTGATTTCCAGTGGTCCATCAGTCAGCACATCCATCATCTCATCATGTGTTGCAGCTAGAAAAGCCTACATACGACGTTTATACTCATCAAAACGATCTAAAGAACACATCAACATTGTTCTAGCATACTGGTTGTTATCCATGATGCAATGCTTTGAAAATCAGAAACTTGAAAAAGTTTTCAAAGTATTTTCACAAGCACAACAAGTAGGATTACTTGAGCGATGTAAGCAATTGCTCCGATACCAATTGTTGGTCCTTTGAAAAGGCTTTGGTTAAGTTTAGAGGGGGTGAATAAACTTAACACTTAAAACTTTTGGAGTTAACAAACTCAAGAACCAGCGACTGCTTGTTGCTCGATAGTCTCACTTGTCGTTGATTTCACTGAATTTGTTGCAGCAGAATATATTCAAATTAAGCCTTATTACTTGTTGTTAAAATATGATACCAAGTATTAGATACTCAGTAGTGTAAGTGTGTGATGTTGGAGGTAATTTACTAGAGATCTTTGAGGTTGCAGTTACAAAAATCCCTAAGTTGTTTGTCTTTCACCAATAACTATGGCTTCACAAACTGAACACTTGGAACATGTAGGATTGCTGCTCCAAAGTCTTCCACTGGTCGTTGAAGGGTAGGATTGCCTCTTCACCAGCTCCACCACAAACAACAGTTCTTGACACCCAAAGATGCTTCACTATCTTCAGCAGGTTTCTTGTAAAAGAAAGTTTGAATCAAGTAAGTGATTCAGCTTTCAGCAGCTTGATCAGGATGAAATGATCAGCAGCTTGATGTTTTCATGTATGTAAACTTGATGTAGCTTGATAACAGATTACACTTGAAAAAGTTTGCTGGATCAGTAGCTTTAAGTTCAGTAGTGTCAGCAGGGTGACTTCTTGATAAGAATCTGAAGCTCAAGATTAATTGTTATTTTCCTCTCAAAAATCATCACCATTTATCACTTTTTTTGTATCAGGGGTCTTCTATTTAAGGTGAAAATCCATGTGACTTATGTTTGAAATTCAAAACATAGCCGTTTCAGATTTGTCCCATCTTGACTTGCTTTCTGTCCCTCTACATAGTACTGACACTGTCAGTTTACTTTTTGACAGTTTTCAGACTGTTCACCCTTTGACTTGTATCCATTGGATAAACCTATGTTTCTTTCCAACGTCCCTTTAATCTTAGCCATTGATTTTTTGACAAAACCAAGATTTGTTATCTGTCATTTTCCTTGTAATCTTCCAATGTAACCTTTGATTAAATTGAGATATATGTTCAGCAGGTTCCTTGAGTGTAAGTCTGCTGAAATGCATATCAGTCAGCTGATCCAAAGTTGTTGTGTTTATAAAACACTGCAGCTGACTTCTCTTATATCTAACTTTTTATCATGAAGTTAGATTACACCATTTTGATCATAACAAAGTTCCAATCACCACTTTACTTATGGAACTTAGACCTTGTACACAAGGTATATGTAATCAGTTTAGGTAATCACAGACTTCCCTAAATTCTGATTCCATATCCTTGACTTTAAATACTAAGCTTGATCCTTTAGCCTTCAATAACTGAGTTTGAGCCCTCACCTTCCAGGTCTTCAACGGGTTCTAAACTAGTCTCTCGACTCAGTACCTCTTTGATCTAGACAGTGCGCTAATGAAAGTCAACTGACCTTTTACAGTGCTTGTTTGATCAAACCTATACAAAGATCAAACTCCAATAATCCTACACATTCGATCTAGAGATCTTTTTGCCTTTGCTCTATAACAGCTAGTCTGGCACTCATCACTAAAACTTAAAATAAGTCCAACACATCTTTCAGGTAAACCTCTCAATATCTTCAGACAAACTTCCTTTTGAGGGTATGTATGACCAAGTTGTTGCAGTTCACTGATGATACTTGAAAATCTGTTATCTATTTGATCAATGGATTCTCCAGTGTTCATTTTAAAGTTCTCAAATTTTTGTTTTGCAACAGATAATTTGTTTTATTTAACTGTTTCTGGTCCTTCATTGATCAATGCTAACTTGTCCCACATCACCTTTGCTGTTTTGCAATCTTTGATCCTCATGAACATGTTGCTGTCCAGAGTCTTCAAGGTTATGTCTTTTGCAACAAAGTCTAGATTTGCTCTTCTCCTGTCATCCTTGGTCCAATCTTTCTTGATTTTATCTATTTCTTTTCCTTGGTAAGCTCATGTGGTTATCACAGTTGTGATCTTGATTGGGCCTTCATTGATTACATCCTGCATCTCCTCATGAGTTGCTGCAAGATGAGACAACATCCTTATTTTATCATCAAAATTATTAACATTGAACACAGGTACCTTTGACATGAAATTTGAGGAATCTATAAGTACAAATAAGAGATATGTATAGAAAGCACAAATTTGAAAACTACTTTGAAAATATGTGATCTCCTTGTTATAAGAAATTAGATCTGAATAGGTTCTAATACTAGGAACACTACTCCGATACCAATTGGTCCCAGAGAAGGGTAAACCTATAGTCATAGGGGGTGAATGACTATAGGGGAGTTTCAAAAACTTTTCTTATATTTAAAAGCTTTTGGGCAGCAGATAAGTCCCTTCTTAAAATGTTGTTTCAAAGTAGATTATGGAATCACAGATATATATAGTATGCAATGAAATAGAGTGTTGTAAAGTGAATTGCTGAAATTAAATAGACACAGAGGCTTATAGTGGTTCAGGGTGGTGTAATCCCTTAATCCACTCTTCTCCTATGATGATTGGAGGAATTCACTATTGTTTTCACAGATACAATAGCATGATTGTCCTTGGCTACACAAGTTTCACAATCTGCAAGACTATCACTCCCTGGCTTTAAAAGCTTCAGTGACTCAGTCTCTATCACTGCTCCTTGAGAACAAATCTTTCAGCAGCTATCACAAAGGTTGCAGCTCCTTCTCAGATTCCTCTGATTCAATTGCCTCAGTTGATGTGAATTGGATTCAAAGACTTGTGATCAATCTCAGTGCTTGATGTGGAATTTGAGCTCTGACTTCTGAGTTGATCTCTAGATGTATCTTTAAAATACAGATAGAAGGCTTTTCAAATTGACAGAGTTTTTGCTTGTTTCTTATCAGATTCAATCATTGTTTTCCTTGTCTGTCAATGCCTTCTATTTATAGCCTTGGTAATCCTTGATTTTAACTTTCGTCTGTTGGCTATTTAATGTGGAGAATAATCCTTGATTTAATTTCTTGACTCCCCCTTAATTATATTCTCCTTGATTTCAGTGATCGGATTTTTCTTCAAACGTTTATCAGAAAATCCGTCCTTGATTGATCCTCAATTGATTGTGCATTTGATGCTTGATCTTTTAAAATCTGAATGAGTAAAGTTTACTTGGTCGTTCCTTGAACAGTTAAGTGATCTTTCTGACTTGGCTGTTTGGTTCTTCCTTCACTGTTCTATCTTCACTTAGCCGAAAGTCAGTTTACTCGGCCGGTTTACTGCTTTGTTATTTTATTTGATCTTCCAGGTACTTTTTGTACTTCATTGATCCTTGATTTGGGTAACATCAGTATACACCATATTTGACAATGTATTTCATTATTTGAATCATAACATAGACTTATCCAAGGTCATCACAGACTTCCTTGGTTATAAGTCAAACCATAATGTCTTCATGCTTCTCTGCTGGTACTTGGCTGGCTTCACTCTGCCGGATATCTGATTTAACTTCGCCATCCTACCAACTAGTAAAATACTTGTCTGACTCTACTTATACAACATGTCAGACTCTAAGTAAAGACTTATACATAGAATTCTAACTTATTTCAGGCTTGCTATAACAGCTAGTATGGCCATCATCAAAACATAATAAAATGTTCCTAACAATTATCCTAAGACCGGAGTCTTCATGCCATCACGGTGTGGATTGTCATGCTTTGACACTATCGAGGTTTCCCCCAGCCTGGGCGATCATGCGATAGTGATTGGGTGTGATACTGAAGCATGCGTAGGATTCATGTTGCTCATCCAAAAATCGCGTATCCTATGATTAGGAGTAAATATCCGACAGGGCCTTCTTATAAGGAATGTCTTATTATCGGAAGTCTTTGCAAAGCGGAAGTAATATGTTATTTTGAGAGGGAAGGATGTCCAGATTATAAGATGCGGTCATTGATGTTTGACACTCGACATACGACCGTATGGATATTGTTACAACGATAGGATTCTATTTACAGGGTAACTGTATCACATGAAAGGTAGTAGTCATTGCATTTGACTCTTTCGATGATTGGAGGTCACGGTGTGTTGCTAGACGCTATTCCGTGATCGTTAGGTATGAAGGGCATTTTCTTTATTTGCATTTTGTGCCCACGGCCAACATATTCAGAAGCCTATCGGGTCACACACATAAGAACATCTAGCCGGTTTAAAATGTGGTTATAGTGATAACCAAATAAGGAAAGTTTTATCTCGACTATAAAGTGTTATAGTGATAAATTAATATGGTAGTATGTATTTATTATGAATAAAATAAATACAAGATATTAATTATATTGATAAATTAAATATACGTATAATGTATATGCATGTATTTTTGTGAATTAATTAATCAAAGCATTATATTAATTAAAAAATATTCCAGATGCCAATATAATGGCAATGGGGCGCAAGGGATAGTGTATTAGGATACACTTGGATTGTGCAATTTAATTAATAGTATTACCATATATTTTATTTTTTTTGAACAACAAATATTAATATTAGATATTAATAGATTTATGAAAAATAGATTTATGATAATAAGATAAAGATAGTCAATAATAGATATTGACAATATCTTGAAAACATTTAATATGAGATATTGAATATTAAATGAGATAAATTAAACAAAGATATTTTCCTTATTTTATTAGAAAAATGTTTTCTTTCTCCACAATCTACTAGGAAGCTTCTCCCAATCAGTTTGGGAGTAGTATGGGGCGCACCATCTATTATAAATAGGATGTGGGTGTCAAACTCTTTAGTATATCACAATTAGAAGAGTTTTAATTTACTAGAAAAATTGAGAGCTTCATAGAGAGTGATTTTGAGAGAGAGAAAAGGCCGGTCTAGCAACCAAGTTTTTCTGGTAGCAATGCATGATGGGATTCCGGTAGGCTGTTCGTGTGGATCACCGGTAGTGGCCGAACACTTGGGCGGCTTCATGCACAAACTACAAACTGTAGACAAAGCATCGATCCAATTGGATCAACCAAGGTATTCTCTTGTCTACTTTTATTATGCTTGTTGCTTAAACGAAGTCGATCCTGGTTAAAAGGAAATACAATTTTAAATTCCGCTGCGTTCTCACGTAGATTTCTAATAGCATTGGCATTAGTTCATGCCTCTAGAAGACTGAGACCTTATTTCCAAGCTTATCCGATAAAATCAATGACTGATGAGCCTCTGAAACAGGTTTTAGCACCACCGGACACTTCAGGAAGATTAGCGAAGTGGGTTGTGGAGCTGGCTAAGTCTGACCTAAAATTCCGCCCCCGAACTGCGATTAAAGTCCAGGCCCTGGCCGACTTCCTGGCAGAAGGAGCAAGTATTAGCATTGATCAAGAGCAGCTGAGCTGCAAAAACGAGTAGTGCACGCTTTATGTCGATGGAGCATCTAGTAAGGAAGGTTCAGGGGTAGGTCTCCTCCTTATTAGTCCTAAAGGGGAAAAATTCCCCTATGCACTACGTAGGAGTGTTCACGGTTCGGTTCAGTATGCTTAATGGCCGTAACCGAAACCGAACCGAAAGTTCCGGTTACTAAAAAATTGAAACAGAAACCGAACGGATTTATGAAGGTAACCAAACCGAAAAAACGGTTCAATTCGGTCGGTTAACCAAAAACCGAAATTATCAGTCCAATTTCACGGTTAACCGAAAATCTGAAAATCCAAAATTATCGATCCAATTCCGCGGTAAACCGAAAATTGGGGCTTGCTAGCTTTGGAAATAAGTTGAGGAATTAATTATTAAAAATATAATTAAAAATTAAAAATATATATAATTTTCAGTTCGGGTAATGGTTTCATGGTTCGGTTGTATATGTTCGGTTAACAGTTTGGTTATATTGGTTCGATTTACGGTTCAGTTTTTTGTTCGGTTCAGTTTTCAGTTCGGATACGGTTAATTTTCAGCATAAACTATAACCGAACCGAATTTTACGGTTTCTACATTACATGAACCGAAACTGAACCGGAGGTATACAATAACCGAACCGAACTGAATTGCTACAATTCGGTTCGGTTTTCAGATAATCCATATCCGTGAACACCCCTAGCACTACGCTTCAGCTTTCAAGCGATGAATAACGAGTCAGAATATAGGGCCCTTATTACCGGATAAGACTAACAGCCAAACCCGGAGCAAAGAGTTTGCAAGTTTATAGTAATTCCCAATTGGTTGTGAACCACGTCAAGGGAGAGTATGAGGCAAAAGAGGAGCCCATGAAGAAATATTTGACCGTAGTTCAGTCACTATTAAAAGATTTCGATGATGTACAAATAGAGCTAATTCCTCGATTTCAGAACAAACAAGAGGATGCGTTGTCAAAACTTGCTTCCAATTTTTAAGTCCAACAAGAAGGTGTTGGTTGAACAACTGCAAGAGAGATGCTACAAAAGCAGGTAGTACAGTCAATCATGCAAAAAGAAACATGGATGGATCCCATAGTATCCTACTTAAAAAGAGGAATCCCTCCCCCCACCCCCCTTACCGAACTCATGCAAGAAAGATAAAGTTTCTGGCAACCAGGTATTCTTTGTTTAATGATATACTTTATCAAAAATCATATATTTTCCCATGGCTTAGATGTGCAACGAAATAAGAGGGAGACTAACTCCTCCGTGAAATCCACTTAGGGATATGCCGGGAGCCCGGCCCTAGCTCAAAAATATCGCTTGTTCGGCTATTATTGGCCCACTATGCAGTGAGGCGCGCAAGAGTTGGTCCAAAAATGCAGTCTGTGTCTGCTGCACGACAAAGTATCACAACAGGCATCACAATTATTGATTCCTATAGTATCTCCCTGGCCTTTTGACCAGTGGGGAGTAGATCTTATTAGACCACTGCCCCGAGCATCGGGCAATAACAGATTTTTGGTAGTAGCCATGGATTACTTCATGAAATGGGTGGATGGTGAACCCCTCACTATGAATACGGCCAAGGCCATTTGCGCATCTACCCAATATACTATGGTCTTATAGAACCACACCAAATTCGGCCACAGGAGAAACCCATTTCTCGTTAGCATATGGAAGTGAATCAGTCATTCCTGCTGAGATAGGACTTCCGTCCCCGGGATCCGATTATACTCTAAGATGGATCAAGAGATTGAGTTTCGGCATGTGAAGGATGACCTAGAAGAACTCGAGAGGTTGCCTTCATTAGGATGGCGAAGTACAAACAACAAATCTCTCAATATTACAACTCCAAGGTGAAAAACTCATACGTCAAAGAAGGCGATTTAGTGCTGAGAAAGAATGAGGTCAGCCGACAAGGACCCTAGGGTAAACTCGACCCAAACTAGGAAGCCCCTATAAGGTAGTAAAGGTGCACAGCAAGAGCGCCTACCAACTAGCAAACTCAAGTGGAAGAGCCATCCTCAAAAGCTGGAACGCTAGTAATTTATGCAGGTTTTATGTCTAGACAGGTTCTCAAATAGTCCTTAAACTTTAATTCTACTAATTTCGAATAAAGTGTATCTGATATTTGAACATATGAATAAATTTTTCTTCGTTTTTTATTTATGTGTTGTGCATACCCTTTTAAGTTTGCAGGACGAATTTAGCTAAAATTCACAACAACAAAAAAACAAATTTATGAAAGTCCGCAGGACGGACCAACTGAGCTCCGCAGCACGGACTCAGTCCAAAATCTATTAAGTCCGCAGGATGGACGAACTGAGCTCCGCAGGATGGACTCAGTACAAAATCTATTATGTCCGCAGGACGGACAAACTGGAGTCCTGCAGGTCAGACTCAATAAAGTTTACAAAGGAAAAACTCACTAAGTCCGCAGGACAGACGTACTAGATACCGTTGGTCAGACTCAGTCTAAGATTTACTAAGTCCACAGGATGGACTTACTGAGTACCGCAGGTCAGACTCGGTCTAAAATTTACTAAGTCCGCAGGTCGGACTCAGTCTAAAATTTACTAAGTCCGCATGAAGGACTTACTGAGTACAACAGATCGGACTCAGTCTAAAATTTACTAAGTCCGCAGGACGGAAAAACTGGAGTTCCGCAGGTCGGGGCTCAATCTAAAATTTTTTTGGTCCACAGGAAGGACAAACTGAGTTCTGCAGGTCAAACTCAGTAAGTTAAGCAAAATGCGCACATTACAAGTCCATAGGACGGACAAACCGAGCTTCGTAGTACGGACTTGGTACAAAATCTATAAGCCCGTAGGACGGATGATCGGAGCTCCATAGGACGGACCTAGCCACACTTATTCAAGTCTACAGGACAGATGGAAAATCAGACTCTAAATAGCTATCGAGACAAGTATGACATCCCAGAAAATTTAGGTATGCCATACTAGGGGGCAAGATGCCTCTAAAAGCCAAGTAAACGTAATGACAGAAATAAACAAAATGTTGGCAATAATAGGAAAAGAAAAGTTGTGGTAAATTTGCAGCAGGAACAAAGAGTTTGGTACTTACACAATTTTTTGGAAAAATTCAAAAAACTAAAACAAGAACAATAAGACAGAGTTCAAGAAGCATCAGGAGCTAAGTCATGAGTAGCACTAGCTGGAGCTGAATCAGAGGTAGAGGTCTGAGCAACGGAGGTCGAATGCACCGGATTAGGATGATATTTCACCACAACATCTTCTCATTCTCGAAACTCCTTCAAATGGGTGGAATACACTGCATTTCCCCCATCTTGTAGAACTTCTGTTGGCTAAGGCATCAATAGAAAGCTCCAGAAAGTGAGCTTTAGCATCATCTACCCCAATGGTATAGCTACCTTGCACTATAGGAGCTAGGACCAAGTTCAGAGCTTGAAGGAACTCTAGGAAGCCTTGAAATCTTTGATGGCTTGGACAGAAGCCTCCCTAAGCTTATCTAGATAAGACTGAAAAGAAATATCCAGCTCGGCCACCTCAGACTTAAGCTTTTTAATGCTCTTCTCCAGCCTGGTCTCTTTCTCCTCAAGTGTCTGGACGTCAGCAATGTGACCAGTCTTTAGAGCCTTCATCTCAGTGGATTGGTCCTTCAACTGTTTCTTCAACTCCTTGATCTTATTATCTTTAGCCTTAAGGCTTTTACTACGGTTAGAAACCGCTTTCTCCAGCTCATAGATATTTTCTTTTAGCTGACTCACGTTAGAGCTAGATGCAGTCAGACAAGTGTATAGATCCTGACCGACCAGGGCACCCTGTGAAAAGCGTAAGTCAGAAAAGAGTTATACATTAAGGGGAAAGATAGAATAAAAGATCAAGACTTACATATTGAATGGCCTTAAGACCAGCGGCAACCAGCTCCTACTCTAACATCAACAAGATTTCTTCCTACTAGTTGGCAGCAGGTCCTCTTCTCCTGTCACTCGCAACCACCAAATTTAAAGAAGGATCCTAGGTAGACTCAACCTGGACTCTCTTGTTTGACCTCCCCTCTGGGTCAACTTCAAGTAAGGGGCATCTGGAGTAGCCCCACCCATGGAAGCAGCGGCCTTAGAAGACTTAAGGTTTGAAGTTTGACCTAAGATTGGGTCCTGTAGGATGGCATCATCATCCAGCCCGGCCAATGCTTGGGCAGAGGTGGGGTTAAGGAAGTACTCACAGCTCGGGTAGAAGGGATAAGGAGATGATTTCTAGCTTGAGTCTTCAATGAGACGTTTAGTTCAGTCTGCTGCATCGATCCCTCTTCATCAGTGCACTTAAAAGATCGGAAAAGACATCTGAAGATGCTGGAAATCACCGGCTAATAAATCTAAGTGTTGTTTATCCTAGTGACAAATTATTCAAGGTTGAACCCTAAAAAAGAGATGAAACGGGGGGTGTTTCGTATGAGATTTAGACTGGACTTGAGAAATTGTATCTCAAATTGCCTACATATACTGTAATTGTTCAAAAATCAAGTCTCTGTAGTTACTTAGGGATTTTTTATATAGAGGGGCTTGTGCCCTAGGCCTGCATGGGCCGTATCCTTGTTGGACTTTGATTTCGTGCTCCTTAAGGAAGTGGATAATTATGATTTGATCCCCTTTATCATAGGAGATAATCTCGGTGATTTGTATATAGGATTTGAGCCTTTGTTGTTGAGGATTCTTTCCATATTTATCTGATTAGTTATGCACGTAAGAAATTTAGTCCGAGTTGAGTCGGCTGATCTCTTGTACTTTGGCCGATCTGTGGAGGTCAGGGAGGATGGCCGAGCTAGGCTCAGCTCGGATTCTTGGAGCTTCTAGCCCTTAAGGTGGACTTTATCGGTCTTCTTTCATTGTAGAATCACTGTGGGGATGACACGTGGTGTGGTGCTAACCCGACATTCGTCATGAGTCCCCCAGATCCAGTTGATCTAATGAGGTCAGCTCGGATCTGTCTAGAATGCATCATGGATCAGTCATCTAGGCATAGATTTGTTAACCTTGTTTGCCAGGTGGCAGGACCGCTGTTATGACATTTTCATAATTGTCCCAGGATTCGAGGCGTTGTTGTCCATTAACTTGAATTTGGACGGTTTTCGAGACTTGTTTAGGTCTTATAACCCCCGTCATACAATCATTTCTCACTACCGTTGCAATTAAATCAGAAGATTAAGGTTCGGCTTCCGATTGCTATTCTCCCACTTCCAATCTTCAAATTACTTTCGCAAGTAAGTTACTTATTTGCATCTATTTCTATTTACTTTCCGTTCATAGCCTATTTCTTGTTATTCCCCTTAGTCAGCTTAATCGACCTCTATCGGAACCCTAGAAACCAAGATGGCCATTACCGGTAGTGGGGGTTTAAAATTCATTCTCTCTCAGGCAGATTTGGATGAAATTTGTGAGCTGTATAGGATCAATAGAGAGAGATACGCACCCACGTTGCCCTCTGATCCCCACCTTTTCACACAAGACCGGCCAGAGGGGTTCTGTACTATTCATAAAGAGTACTTCGAGGTTGGCCTTAGGCTCTCTTTCTGCCTGGCTCTCCTTTCCGTACTTCATTATTACGAGCTAGGGCTCACCCAAATAGCCAACAATGGTGTCAAAGCCATTTTTGGGTTTGCAATTTAGTGCCAGTTACTTAACATCGAGTTTTCTGTGAAGAGGTTTAGGTATTTCCACCACCGTATGGGGGTGAAGGACCACCCAGATCGGTATTACTTCTCTCGAAGAACTGGGCGTTTGAGTAACGTTCTTATTATCCCCAAGGGTGATACATCTCACAAGCGGTGGAAGAAAAGGTTCTTTTTCATCCGGCACGAAGATCATCCGGAGTTAAGTCGATGGAACTCGGGGGAGTTAGATAAGGATGAACGCCTGAGCTTAACAAAAAGCTAGTGGAGAAGATCCACGAGTCAGGATACTCTAACGAGTGGAAAGATCTATATGATGAGCTAATTAAAGCAGCTCAGTTAGAAGATGTGGGGTCTATCCCCTACAAAGCCCTTAGTAAAGCCGAGCGGACTTCTTGTAGGTTTTTGCTCTGTGCAGTTTGTGTTTTGCTCTTGCGTTTGTCTGTCTGGTTAACTAACAGTTGTTCTGTTTTTGTTTGCAATGGCTGACTTTGCTGAACTGATTGCTGGTGCCGAGAATGAGGCTGAGGTTAGCCAGGCTGGGCAAAGCTCTGGGAGGACGGCAAGTGTGGAGCCTCCTCCTACTCAGCCTTTGGGGGCAAATAAGGATACTGCCTCAACGGCACCCCTTTCCTCTCAGTCTGTATTAGAGGAAGCTGATTTGACTACCCAGGATGCTTCTGACCTGGGAGGAGAAGAGCGAGATGGTCTGAATCTCCAAAAGAAGAGAAAATCAAGGATTTCTAATAACCCACATGAGAGGCCTACCAAGAAGGGCCAAACTGGTGTGCTATACGAAGGAGTTCAGGGGCGAGAAGGCCCGAAAGATGCTGCTTCTGATCAGGAGCATCTTTCCAAGGTGTCGGCTGAAGAGTTTTTTGTGGTTGGCTTCAAGTCCATGGCATTCGTAAGTTTTTTCCTCTTTCTGTTTTATGACTGTCCAATTATCATTTTCGATGTATGTTGTTTGCTTTGTTCAGGAAACTCCAGTTGGGCAGGAAGTTTTCCGAAGATTGAGAAAAGCTTCCACAGACATAGCTTATCAGAATAAAAAGTCGGCCGACCTGCAGGAGGGCCAAACAAAGTTGAGGCGCTCCGTGGAGTCCAGAAACAAGGAGATCAAGGCTCTCCATGATCAGCTTCAGGATAGGGAGGCCACGCTGAAGACCGTGGCGGATGAACTTACCGTGGAGAGGAATGAGAGGGAGCAGGCTACGGCCGAGCTCCAAACAAAATTTGTTGAGCTGGAGGCTACAGTTCTGGCTCGAGCTGCCGAGCATGTCAAAGCATACAAGGCTTCAGAAGACTTTACTAATGCCTTGAAGGAGCTGCTCATACCCGTCCTAAATCATGGCTATACTCAGGGTGGGGATGATGACAGAGGTCAGTTTCCTGGTGTTGGTCCCTTGAAAAGACTTTGGTTATGTTTAGAGGGGGGTGAAAAAACTTAACACTTAAAACTTTTGGAGTTAACAAACTCAAGAACTTCAAAGACTTGCGATAGCTCGATGGTCTCACGACACTCGATGAGTCTCATGACTATTGACTTTACTAAATTTGTTGCAGCGGACAATATTTAAATTAAGCCATATTACTTGTTGTTAAAATATGATACCAAGTATTAGATACTCAGTAGTGTATGTGAGTGATTCAGTTTCTAATTCAGTAAATTGATGTGCTAAATGTACTAATGCAGAATATAAATGCAGAAAGTAAATAGGCAATTTTTATAGTGGTTCCAGGTGGTGAAATCATGTCAGTCCACTCTTCTCCTGCGATGTTGGAGGTAATTCACTAGAGATCTCTAAGGTAGCAGTTACAAAAATCCCTAAGTTGCTTGTCCTTCACCAATAACTATGGCTTCACAAACTGAACACTTGGAACAGGTAGGATTGCTGCTCCAAAGTCTTCCACTGGTCCTTGAAGGGTAGGATTGCCTCTTCACCAGCTCCACCAAAAACAACAGTCCTTGACACCCAAAGATGCTTAACTGTCTTCAGCAGATTTCTTATAAAAGAAAGTTTGAATCAAGTAAGTGATTCAGCTTTCAACAGCTTGATCAGGATGATATGATCAGCAGCTTGAGGTCTTCAAGTGTGTAAACTTGATGTGGCTTGATAACAGATTACACTTGAAGAGTTTGACTAGATCAGTAGCTTTATGTTCAGTAGGGTCAGCAGGGTGTTTTCTTGATAAGAATCTGAAGCTCAAGGTTATCTGTTGTTTTTCCTCAATTTTCATCACTTGTATCTGAATTAGGAGTCCTCTATTTATAGGTAGGAATCCTTGTGACTTATGTTTGAAATTCAAACATAGCCGTTTAAGATTTGTCCCATCTTGACTTGCTTTCTGTCCCTGTACATAGTACTGACACTGTCAGAATGCTTTTTGACAGTTTTCAGTCTGTCCACCTATTGACTTGTATCCATTGTATAAACCTCTGTTTCTTCCCAACGTCCCTTTAATCTTAACCATTGATTTGTTTGATAAAATCAGAAGTTGTTATCTGTCCTTATCCTTGAATTTTTCCAATATAACCTTCGAATAATTCGAAATATATATAAACAGGTTCCTATGGGTATTAGTCTGCTGAAATACATATCAGTCAGCTGATCTAGAGTTGTTGTGTTTATGAAACACTGCAGCTGACTTCTCTTATATCTAAATTTTAACTGTGAAGTTAGATTACACCATTTTGATCATAGCCAAGTTCCAATCACCACTTAATATTTGGAACTCAGACCTTATACACAAGGTATATGCAATCAGTTTAGGTCATCACAGACTTCCCTAAATTCTGATTCCATATCCTTGACTTTAAATACTAAGTTTGATCCCTTAGCCTTCAATAACTGAGTTTGAGCCCTCAGACTTCAGTCTTCAGCAGGTTCTTAAACTAGTCTACTAACTCAGTACCCATATGATATAGGCAGTCTCATTGATGAAAGTCAACTGACCATTTACAGTGCTTGTTTGATCAAATCTATACAAAGATCAAACTCTAATAAGCCTATACATTTGATCTAGACATCTTTTTGCCTTTGCTCTATAACAGCTAGTCTGGCACTCATCACTAAAACTTAGAATAAGTCCAACAATTTCCCCCTTTTTGGTGATGATGCCAATACCCTCCTTATAGCAAAGCAAAAAGAGTAAAAACAAAAACAGAACAAATTCAGTCATTTCTCATTATAATCATATTTGTTCAAAAAGTATTACAGTCTAGATTCAGCAAAAAAAATAAAGCAGATGTAAGTATGCTGATCTAGTTTCTTCTTTCTCTTTCTTGCCTCTCCTTCTCTTGCTGCTCATGATATTCCCTTATATCTCTTACCATTTCTCTCATCCACTAATTTTCAATAAGGGAAAAATCAGTATGGGGATTTACTTCCTTCCACCTTTTCCATGCCTCTGGTAGAATAAGGTTGATCTGATGTACTCTGAAGCCTAACCGCATGTATAACTCTTTGAATTCATTCAGTGAATCTTTAGCTGATTTATAAGGTAGACTCCTTCCACCACTTCTACCACCTCTTCCACATCTTCCACCTCTGTGTGAAGATCTCAAGGCTTTAACTCTTGCTTCCCAAAACTTAAGCCCCAAAAAGGAATTGAGTCCCTCATGGAAGCCCTTGTCATGGTAAGGTCTTCTATTGTTGTAGTAAAGCTTCTTATATTCTTTGAAAAGATCATCAGTAAGTGGAAGTCTCTTGCTGATCATGATATTCCCTTATATCTCTTACCATTTCTCTCATCCACTGATTTTCAATAAGGAAAAAATCAATATGGGGATTCACTTCCTTCCACCATTTCCATGCCTCGGGTAGAGTAAGGTTGATTTGATGTACTCTGAAGCCTAACCGCATGTATAACTCTTTGAATTCATTCAGTGAATCTTTAGCTGATGTAGTGGGTAGACTCCTTCCACCACCTCTACCACCTCTTCCACCTCTGTGTGAAGATCTCAAGGCTTTAACTTTTGCTTCCCAAAACTTAAGCCCCAAAAGGAATTGAGTCCTTCATGGAAGCCCTTGTCATGGTAAGGTCTTCTCTTGTTGTAGTACAACTTCTTATATTCTTTGAAAAGATCATCTGTAAGTGGAAGTCTGCCAGGTGCAGGTTCTCTATATGCATTGGTGTCAGCTTCCCATCTCTTTTGTGCAAAAATCCTAGCAGCCTCTTTTGCTACTGCTATTTGGCTCTCTTCCCCCTTATTGACATCATCAACAAAACGGGACAACAGGCCATGAACACTCTCATGTGTGATCACTAGATTATTCAGTTGACCTTCCATGATTTCAGTTCTAGTTTCAACTACAGTGATCCTTCCTTCCATTGTTTGCTCCTGTAAATAGATCCTCTCAGTAAGCTTAGGATCCAATCCAGAACGGTGAGATGTTCCAGCAGGTTCAGCCACACCAGGCTTTGGTGCCTCAACAAGTTTATCAAGTTTCTGGTGGATGGATGTAAACTGATCTTTCAGGAATTTATCCTTCAGTGTATTGCCTTGTTTAATTCCCTTTACATCTTGGGCAAGATCAGCAAGAGCATATTGAGTGGAGGTAATGTTGGAAGCAACAGTTTCAGTAGTTCTTCCTCTATTTTCCACCAAGTTCAGCAAATCTTCAAATCTTTGCTCTTGTCTGTCAAGTTGAGTCCTTCATCTTGTGATGTCATTTCTGACAGCCCTTGTAACACCCCGGTTTCCAATCCCGTCGGCCGCCGGTATTGGTCACCGTAGTGCCACTCATCGCGACACACAGTCGTGGCGGTAAAATTCAACATCCCACAACAGAAAGAAAATAAACATTCACCATTTATTATTTTGAGAGAAAGTATTAAAGTGAGTACAAATATCCTGAAGTAAATGAAATTATGCGGAACGTCAAAATCTTTAAAATTGGAAATCTCAAATAATGTAGACGACATGTGACTGCGACTACGTGGCTCTCAAACCCCGCGACATCCCAGCAACAAGCAAACATCCAAAGGAATACCTGCTAAGAATCTGCTCCCCATAAATGGATCATAGCAGGGTCAAACGAAAGTACAAACCGTCAACTACAAAGTTGAGTAAGAATAAATCTAGTGTACATAAAGTAAAGCCCACCCATGAAGGATACCCCCAATCTATGCAGGACCCAACAAATCAATAAAGGTTACGACCAACCATAACGGACACCATACTTCACAACCAACCACCTAAAGGTCCCGATATGTGCACATCCCTCAAAAGGGTAAACCCCTAGAGAGGAGGATCCTAAAGGTCTTCCAATGGTACCACTAAAATGGTCCATCACGTCTTTGAGGTGCAAGGAAACCTTCCGGGTTCCCGGCTTGGTGCTACCTTATCAGGCCCGACCACACCACATGCGCAACTCCCCAAATACGTCAAGGTCATTGAAGTCGTAAGGAAACCTTCCCGGGTTTACGGCTTCGGGTGCTACCCTATCCGGCCCAACCACTACGGGTCTACGAACTCCAACGCCCAAAACCAAGTCTCATAATGATATCAAAATACTTGACTCATCAAAACGTAACTTACACAGCATGTTCACAAGACTTGGACAACAGCCCACATTGGAAGAAACGCAAACAAGCTAGACACCACTTTGACAGCTTGGACGCACGTTTGGATCCTACTGGACGCCCGTCCAGGTAGGCCAGACGCTCGTCCATACAGAAGCTGTTACATCCTGAATCAATTTTAGCACTTGGACGCCCGTCCATTGTACATAGACGCCCGTCCAATAAAAGACTTTTACAACCTGAATCAATTTTGCACCTCGAGGCGCTCGTCGGTATATGCCAAACGCCCGTATGAGGTGTGCCCCAAGGCAGACGCCCGTCCACATGGATCGGACGTTCGTCCACCCTGGACTTCAACAAGAACCCTAACGATCTCAGCAATGATTTTCCTTCGATTTTTCACGAATCGGCAACAACAAAGAGAATAAGCACATAGACCTCATGTATCAGCACCATATCATCTATAACCTTTAAACCAAAGCCAAACATACTACTATAGACGTTTTGACACTCCAAAGCATGACCAACAAACGTAAACGTTTTAACAAAAGTTGACAACACTTCGTTTCCTGTTTCTAAGCATAAGCATCATCATCCACACACTCTAAAACACAGTAAACAGTCCCAAATTGCACTTAAAACACAGAACAACGACGCCAAACAACCCAAACCGCATACACAACCCAACATGTCCCTAAAAGTCTCATCTTTCAAACCAAACGAAGACGTAACTTAGAAATATCCTTACCGATTGTGCAGCGTTTCTTGGAACCTTTGCTAACGGGTTAGAAACGTTCCTCCACAAAACCCGAATCTATAAAACAAGGAGAACGATGATCACCATACAGTCTAATGTATTACAAAAGGAATCCTAAAAAAACAAAATCAAAAACACCCCCCCCCCCATGCGCACTCACGGATCGGTCATGGCCTTTGGCCGGCCGATCGTCGTTTCTCCCCTCGTTTCCTTCGCAAGAAAACATTTAGCAACCCATTAGCAATGCTTACCAACGACGATGACGATGAGAATTCAACACCAAGAAGGAGTTTTCCTCCTTCTTCCTCACAACACACAGGCGGCGGTAGGGTTTGGGTGAGAAAATTTTGTTTTTGAGGCAATAAGGGAGGAAAAGGAGTAAAATCCTTTTAATTGTCAACTTGATTAAAAGTGATTAAAATTCCTTTTATTTGTTAACTAATTCCTCCATATTAATCGAAATTCCATAATTTCCCCAAATAATTGCATCTTTTACTAACTATTTAGAAAGTCAAAAATTCGGGATATTACATCCTTCCCCCCTTAAAACACAACTTCGTCCTCGAAGTTCAGGTTCGTACCGGGCGATCTTCCACCCCCCCTAAAAACTCTTTGTCCCCGAAGAGACGCAAAACGGCTTTTTTTTCGTACAAGGGTTAAAGATTGCATACCTTAAGGGAACAAATGCGGGTACTTCTGTCGCATAGCGTCCTCAGCTTCCCATGTCGCCTCTTCGGTGGCATGGTTAGACCATAAAACTTTGACGATGCTAACTTCACGTCCCCTTGTTTTCCGTACCTTGGTATCTAATATCTGTATCGGTACCTCCTCGTAAGTCAAGGACTGATCTAGCTCAACAACCTCCGGTTCGATCACGTGAGAAGGATCACTCACGTACTTGCGTAATTGAGAGACGTGGAACACATTATGCACTTTATCCAACGCCGGTGGTAAGGCTAGGCGATATGCTACTTCGCCTATGCGGTCCAAGATCTCATAAGGCCCCACGTACTTGGGACTCAACTTCCCCTTTTTGCCAAAACGCATCACTCCTCTGGTTGGTGATACTCGTAGCAATACTTTATCGCCCACGGCGAACTCTATATCCCGGCGGTGTAAGTGCATATAACTCTTACGCCTATCTTGGGCAGCCTTCATCTTTTCTCAGATTATCTGCACCTGCTTAATCGTATCTTCGATCATCTGCGGTCCTAAAATCGCTGCCTCAGACGAATCGTCCCAACAAACCGGACTCTTACACTTCCTACCATAAAGTGCCTCAAAAGGTGCCATCTTAATACTTGCATGGTAGCCATGTTGTTGTATGAAAACTCAATAAGATCGAGCTTTTCCTCCCAAGAGCCTTTGAATTCTAATACACATGCCCTCGGCATGTCTTCCAAAGTTTGTATGGTCCTCTCCGTCGACCATCGGTAGCAGGTGAAAAGTCAGTACTCATCTCAGTTCCGTCCCCAAGGCACTGTAGCTCTCGCCAAAACCGAGATATGAATCTCGCATCTCTATCTCGACACAATGCTGCTTTGGGTATACCATGTAGTCTCACAATATTCCTCCGGTATGCCATAGCCAACTCCGTCTTACTCCAAGTGTCTTTCATCGGAATGAAATGCGCCGCTTTAGTCAGTCTATCCACAACGACCCAAATCATGTTATTCCCTTTAGGGCTCCTCGGTAGTCCGCATACAAAATCCATGGAGATGGAATCCCACTTCCAAACCGGCACATCCAACGGCTGCAGCATACCCTGTGGCCGTCGATGTTCAATCTTGATCTTCTGACACGTCAAGCACTTCGACACAAATTCTGCTACTTCACGTTTCATATTGGGCCACCAAAAGGTTTTCCTGAGATCCTTATATAGTTTGTCTCCTCCCGGATGAACAGAATAAGGCGTACTATGAGCTTCACTCAAGATCCGCCTCTTGAGTTCTTCGTCGGCTGGTACACACCACCGACCCTTAAACCGGATACTACCATCCTCATGTAACGTAAAATCAGCCGCACCATCTGTACCAATCTTGGCCTTCTTGGCCTCGATTACCTTGTCACCCACTTGTCTCACCCGGATTTCAGCGTATAATTCGGGTTGCAAGACGAAGTCGCTTTTATCTCCGCCTTTCTGGATGACACAAATGTACATGCGGTCCAACTCTTCTCGCAATCTGATCCGAGCTACTTCCTCGCAAAAGGAATGAATCGATTTCCGACTCAAAGCGTCCGCCACTACATTGGCCTTCCCTTCGTGGTATTGAACCTCCATGTCATAATCTTTAATTAACTCCAACCAACGCCTCTGACGCATATTGAGCTCCTTCTGTGTAAATATGTACTTGAGACTCTTGTGATCTGAAAACACCTTGAAAGTTATTCCATACAAATAGTGTCGCCATATCTTCAATGCGAAAACCACAAACCGCCAACTCTAAGTCGTGAGTCGGGTAGTTACTCTCATATGGTTTCAATTGCCGATGCATACGCGATCACTGCGTCTCCGTTGCATCGATCGCAACCCGGACCATTCGTCGATGCGTCGGTATAAACCTCAATGTCCTCATTACCCTCTGGTAGTGCTAAAATAGAGCCGTAGTCAACCGTTCCTTAAGCGGTTGAGGCGCCCCCTCACAACTTTCATCCCACTTAAACCGGTTCTCTTTCTTCATTAATGCGATCATCGGCCTCGCAATCTTGGAAAAGTCCTTTACAAACCTTCGGTAATATCCAGCCAAACCCAAGAAGCTTCGAATTTCCGCAACATTCTTAGGTGTTGGCCATCTCGTCACTGCCTCTATCTTGCTCGGGTCAACGGATACACCGTCCTTCGAGACAACATGCCCCAAGAATGCCACTCGTTCCAACCAGAATTCACATTTCGACAGTTTCGCATACAGTTGTTTTTCCCGTAAAATCTGTAGTACGAGCCTCAGGTGCTCGGCATGTTCTTCCTTAGTCTTAGAGTAGACCAGGATGTCGTCAATAAAGACTACTACAAATTGGTCCAAGTAGGGTCTGAATACCCGGTTCATCAAATCCATGAAAACTGCTGGTGCGTTGGTCAATCCGAAGGGCATGACCGTGAATTCGTAATGTCCGTACCTAGTACGAAATGCGGTCTTTGGGATATCCGCATCTGCTACCCTGAGCTGGTGATACCCTGATCGCAAATCAATCTTCGAAAATACCTGCCCCCGTAGTTGATCGAACAAGTCATCGATCCTTGGCAGCGGATACTTGTTCTTCATTTGTGACGTTGTTCGGCTCCCCGTAATCAATACACACCGCCGCATACTACCATCCTTCTTCTTCACAAACAACACCGGTGCTCCCCACGGTGACACACTCGGTCGGATGTACCCCTTATCGGCAGTTCTTCCAATTGTACCTTCAATTCCGTTAATTCTTTAGGTGCCATACGATAAGGTGCTTTCGATATCGGTCTGGTCCCGGGCATCAACTCCACTGCAAACTCCACCTCCTTCTAGGGTGGCATACATGGTATCTCATCCGGGAATACATCCTCAAAATCACGGACTACATCGATGTCCGTTAGTTTAGATCCCCACAATGCTTACATCATGTATGCGTGACACATAAACAACGGGTACCCTTTCTTGACGAGAGATCTCAACGTCACCATCGAAATGATCTTCACATTAGGTTTATCCACAAACCCCTTGTAAGATACTCGCACCACCCGCTGTGGCCTCTCAAAGTCACCTTCTTCTGCTCACAGTCAATTTTGGCTTTATGCCGGTTCAACCAATCCATACCCAAGATAACGTCGAAGTTCTCGAGGGGGAACTCGATCAAGTCAACCGACAAGTTGACTCCCATAATCACTAACGGTACGTCTCTATACAACTTAGAGCACGGCACTAACTCTCCCGACGGTTGCATAAACTCATTGTTAATTACCTCGAATGTAGCTAGACCCAACCTCAAAACATGCGAACCCGCTATAAAGGAACATGATGCACCCGAATCAAAAAGTACGTAGGATAAAAATGAGTTAACTAGAAAATTACCCGTCACTACGTGGTTGCTCTGATCGGCCTCTTCTCTGCCCAGTGCGAATAATTTCCCGGTCTGATTTACTCCAGCTCCCTGAACTGTGCTGGCCGACCCTGATGGTCGGTTCCTGTTTCCACCAGTGGCCGTAGGTGTACCCCCCTGTCGGCTCTGTGCAGGGGTGCTACTCTGCTGCTGGTTACCCCTACTCATGTTGCCCGTGTTAACCCTTGGAGCTCCACCCATGTTGCTTCCCGTGACCGATGCCGACCCGGCAGGTGTTGGGGCCGCAAAACACTCAAACCGTCTATGTCCAAATATCCCACAGTTGGGACACTGAACTTGTGCACCTGAACAATCGGTGCCCGGATGATTTCTCTGGCACCGCTTGCAATGATAACTTCGTGGCCGACTAAACCCCTGAGAGTCACCTCTCACTGGCTGACCGCCGCTGCCTCTGGTGACGTGAGAATTTGCCGAAAAAGAGGGCCGTCTTTGGAGGTTCCCGCATTATCGCGTTTTCTTGTCCCTGATTGTCCTCGGAGACACTCTTCCTCTTGTTAGTAGCATATGCCGCTTTAACCTCTCTCCGAATCCTCTCAATGTTTCATTCTACTTCACACATCTCTTTTAGGCTCGTGAAGCCCCTGCTTGCCCCCATACGATCCCGGATCGCTAAATCTAAGTGTTGCTCAAACTTCACCATCTTGGCCTCTTCAGTCGGCACTAGCTCCGATGCATAAACTGCCAAGTCAACAAACTTCTCGTAGTATTCTTGGACAGTCATATCCCCCTATCGGAGATTGTCGAACTCGACCATGACTCTTTCCTCTTAGATTCGGGAAAGAATTCACGCCTCGCCTCTGCTTAAACTCACCCAGTCGATTCGATGGTACCAATACCGTTTCCCCTTGCTCATTTACAGTCTGAGCCAACCGATCTTTGTTAGCACCCCACCACAGATCAGCCCTGTCAACCAAGTAGAAAGCGGCTTGGTCGACCTTCGCCTTCTCTGGGACGACTGAGAGTGGCGAAGATTTTCTCAAACTCCCTAATCCACCGCTCGAGTCCCTTAGGATCTCCCTTACCATCGTCTTGGCTGGGCCTCTGTGACTCACGGCCCTAGTCATGCCGGTGGTCGACCCTCGAGAACGATCCTCTGTCGACTTGTTGACCGCTTTGAATCAGTCTTGATTCATCTTAACCAATCTGGTCAATCACCGGTCCTCTCATTTCCATTCCTAGGAGGCATAGCTAAAACTACAAAAGTAAACAATCATACATTCAATTATCGCCTATATCATGCCACGAATATTTCATATATACTAACACTCATTGTCCAAAATGAATTGCAACATGCAGACCACATTTCCACATACATCGAAATTCACCGTACCTTCCCTACATAGACCTCAATACCTACCCCACACATCCTCACCAGTGCTTATTTTAGTGATTTTTTTAAGGTTCATTTTAGGTGGTGGTCCGAGTCGAACGTCTCGATACCACTTTGTAACACCCGGTTTCCAATCCCGTCGGCCGCGGTATTGGTCACCGTAGTGCCACTCATCGCGACACACAGTCGTGGCGGTAACATTCAACATCCCACAACAGAAAGAAAATAAACATTCACCATTTATTATTTTGAGAGAAAGTATTAAAGTGAGTACATATCCTGAAGTAAATGAAATTATGCGGAACGTCAAAATCTTTAAAATTGGAAATCTCAAATAATGTAGATTTACATGTGATCACGACTACGTGGCTCTCAAACCCCGCGACATCCCAAAGAACAAGCAAACATCCAAAGGAATACCTGCTAAGAATCAGCTCCCCATAAATGGATCATAGCAGGGTCAAACGAAAGTACAAACCGTCAACTACAAAGTTGAGTAAGAATAAATCTAGTGTACATAAAGTAAAGCCCACCCATGAAGGATACCCCCAATCTATGCAGGACCCAACAAATCAATAAAGGTTACGACCAACCATAACGGACACCATACTTCACAACCAACCACCTAAAGGTCCCGAAATGTGCACATCCCTCAAAAGGGTAAACCCCTAGAGAGGAGGATCCTAAAGGTCTTCCAATGGTACCACTAAAATGGTCCATCACGTACTGGGGTGCAAGGAAACCTTCCCGGGTTCCCGGCCGGGTGCTACCTTATCCGGCCCGACCACACCACCATGCCTGCAACTCCCCAAATCGTCAAGGTCATTGAAGTCGTAAGAAACCTTCCCGGGTTTACGGCTTCGGTGCTACCCTATCCGGCCCAACCACTACGGGTCTCTGAACTCCAACGCCCAAAACCAAGTCTCATAATGATATCAAAATACTTGACTCATCAAAACGTAACTTACACAGCATGTTCACAAGACTTGGACAACAGCCCACATTGGAAGAAACGCAAACAAGCTAGACACTACTTTGACAGCTTGGACGCACATTTGGATCCTACTGGACGCCCGTCCAGGATCGACGCTCCCGTCCGGGGGCTCGGGCGCCCGTCCAGAGTAGGCGACGCAGCTCGCCCATATCTGAAGCCGTTACATCTCGAATCAATTTTAGCACTTGGACGCCCGTCCATTGTACATAGACGCCCGTCCAATAAAAGACTTTTACAACCTGAATCAATTTTTGCACCTCAGACACTCGTCCAGGTATGCCAAACGCCCGTCTGAGGTGTGCCCAAGCGACGCCCGTCCACATGGATCGGACGTTCGTCCACCCCGACTTCAACAAGAACCCTAACGATCTCGGCATGATTTTCCCTTCGATTTTTCACGAAATCGGCAGAACTTAATGAATGAGAATAAGCACATAGACCTCATGTATCAAGACCATATCATCTATAACCTTTAAACCAAAGCCAAACATACTACTATAGACTTTTTAACACTCCAAAGCATGACCAACAAACGTAAACGTTTTAACAAAAATTTGACAACACTTCGTTTCCTGTTTCTAAGCATAAGCATCATCATCCACACACTCTAAAACACAAAAAGCAGGTCCCAAATTGCACTTAAAACACGTAACAACGACGCCAAACAACCCAAACCGCATACACAACCCAACATGTCCCTAAAAGTCTCATCTTTCAAACCAAACGAAGATGTAACTTAGAAATATCCTTACCGATTGTGCAGCGTTTCTTGGAACCTTTGCTAACGGGTTAGAATCGTTCCTCCACAAAACCCGAATCTATAAAACAAGGAGAACGATGATCACCATACAGTCTAATGTATTACAAAAGAAATCCTAAAAAAAACAAAATCGAAAACACCCCCCCCATGCGCACTCACGGATCGGTCATGGCCTTTGGCGGCCGATCGTCGCTTTCTCCCTCGTTTCCTTCTTGAAAACATTTAGCAACCCATTAGCAATGCTTACCAACGACGATGATGATGAGAATTCAACACCAAGAAGGAGTTTTCCCCTCCTTCTTCCTCACAACACACGGCGGCAGGTAGGGTTTGGGGTGAGAAAATTTTGTTTTTGGGGCAATAAGGGAGGAAAAGGAGTAAAATCCTTTTAATTGTCAACTTGATTAAAAGTGATTAAAATTCCTTTTATTTGTTAACTAATTCCTCCATATTAATCGAAATTCCATAATTTCCCCAAATAATTGCATCTTTTACTAACTATTTAGAAAGTCAAAAATTCGGGATATTACAGCCCTCACCTCATCCATCACATGTGCTGGTACCCCACCAGCCATTCTCTAGCCATATGTCTAGCAGCCTCATCAGTAGTCTCTTCAACACTGTACTGTGCCCTCTGTCTGCTGACAACGATGGCTCTACTCATGTCCCTTCCAGTAGGGGCAGGTCCTTCTTCAACCAGGATTGGATCTAGGGCAGGTTCCTCAAAGAGTGGTACAAATGCCTATTGTGGTTCATCATGTATAGGTTCTTCCTCGAGCACTTGAAACTCTTCATCACTGTAGTCATAGTCCAGCAGTTGTTCATCCTCATCAATAACAACAGTCTGCTGACTATCTTTCCCTTCAGTGACCTTTCCTCCAGTAGGCTCTAATACAGCAGCATGTTCTTCAATAACAGCAGGGGTGTCCTCCAAACCCATAGTTAGTTCCAACCTTTGTCCAGGTGCTGTTTGATCCCCAGCAACCTGTACCACCTGTTCCAACCTTTGTTCAAGTACTGTTTGGTCCTCAGCAGCCTGTACCACCTGTTCCAACCTTTGTTCAGGTGCTGTCTGATCCTCAGCAGCCTGAACCTCCTCAACAAGTAATGGTGATCCCTCAAATCCCATCACCATGCCCAATCTCTGTGCTACCACTGTTTGTTCCTCAGTGATCAACACTCTCTGTACAAGAATTGCAGGGAATTCAGCCATATTTTCTTTTTGAAACTCTCCAACATTAGCAAACTTTCATAGAGTATTAGAAGTTTTGAATAGAGTGTCCTGAGTATCAATCCATTCTTGATATTGAGCTGAATCCTCAGAACTGATATCAGGCTCACTATGATCAGTAACTTTCTCCTCATCCAAATCTAAAGTCTGCTAATCATCAGTATGTTCAGAAAATTCTACAACAAAGAAAGTAACTGATATACCAACCAGCATGTTGCCTCCAAGATTTATCCCATCATTTATTAATGCTTCCAGACCATCTATGGTTAAATCTTCCAAATCCTCATCCATTTGGCCAGTCTGCTGGCCCTCAGCAGATTTGCTAGCATTAGTGGACTGTTCAATTCTTGGTTCATTTAACATAGCAGTCCTACTGCTTCTCCATGATGTGGGGGATGACCATCATCAGAGTCAGATGACGATGAATCATCACTATCTGATCCATCTCTAGGATCCTTGAATTTGATACCTTCTTCCTTCTTTTGTTCATCAATGAGTTCCACCAGTCTCATTTCCAGCAAAGAAGTATCAACCAAATCAAGCAAATTCTCCACTCCCAAGCTTTCAAAAGCCCACTCCTCAAAGTCTGTCATAGGCTCAGCTGCTGATTTTTGTTTCTTGTAATATCCAAACTTCCATTGAAAGTAGTTGGCAACCAGCAGGAGTTTAGGATCAACATACCCTTCCTTCCTTTTATTTTCTTTCCTTTCAAAAGGCATGGTTGGCTTTTTGGGAGCTGTTTGTCCACTTTGTTGACCTCCAAAGGTCCTAACAAGTAGATTCAGAGTTTCTTCAACAGATGCTTATAGGTCAGTAGGTTCTTCTGGTTGTACATTTGTACCTACCACCTCCATCTGCTCAACACTAGGTTCCCCCTGACTTACATGCTCATCAGCAGGGTTAGCAGCAGACTGATCTTCCCCCTGAACTATTGTAGAATTTGCAGGGTCTTGTACAGTTATATCAATATCCACAGCAGGTGCAGACTCAGTGGTCTGTTGTGGTTCTTTAATAAGTTGCTCAACAACAAATTCTGTAGCTTCAGTAGGCTCAGCAGCCTTTGAAGGGGGGATTCTATAACTTTTCAGTAGGTTGTTCAATAACGACCTCTCCGGTCTCAGTAGGTCTAACAGTTTTCAAAGGCTCGGCTTCAATAGCCTTTTCTTCTTCTTCTTCTTCCCTTTGAGCCTCCAGAATCCTCAACTGTTTTCCTTTACCATGTTTCTTTTTTGTTGCTATTTCTTTCATCCTCTTGGAAAGTTGCTCTGATTCAAATTCAGCAGCTTTCCCCTTTCTTGTAATTTTAGCAAGGTCAATAACTTCAACTTCAACTAGACCCTCAGTAGACTCAGCAGTCACTACTGTCTGCTTCCTTGTTTTCCTAGGATGCAACATTTTTGTGATTTTTCTGGTGTCAGCAGCCTTCCTTTTCTCAGCAACTTTCTTGGGTGCAATAGGTTTAACAACTTTCTTAACCTGCTCACTACCAGCACCATCATCTCCATCATTATCACTTTCTGTGGCTTCAGTATCCACATCTTCATCATCATCCAAACCAGGGATGAGGTAGCCAATCTCCTTCTTGTATCTGGATTTGTTTATCTTCTCTGGTGCAACATCATCAATACGCAAATGATTCAGCAGGGCCTGAATCATCAAACCCAAAGGTAAGGCCTTGGATTTCCTTGTCCCTTCTCTCTCATCAGTTATCATTTTCTTCATGTATTGGACAAAGAACCCAGCCCAATAAAACTTAATGCTTTTACATATGATGATCAGTAGATCAATCTTGGGTCCAGACAATGTGTCAAGGCTTCCACTCAATCCCAAGATGTTCTTTGCTATAATTTTGCTCAGCAGATTGTATTCCATCCCAATGTGTTTCACATTGATTCCCAGAGATGATTTGACAGCATCATTTGTCTTTATTCTGTCAACAAAATCCAATATTGATAGCCCTATTTCCTCAGGATTAGTTGGAGCATTATTTGCAGGTCCAAAACCAAAAGCTTCCCTCAGCAGGTTTGAGGAAACTTCAATCTCCTGGCCATTCACTGTTGTAGTAAATACCTCTCTGTTATCTCTTATCACAATGTTTCTCTAGAAGCTAACAACATTTGTGTAAGATATTCTTTCCAATCTGATATTGAGTACATCCTCCAATCCTTCAAACCTTCTAATTCTAAGACCAATATTGATAGCTAATTCAGTTTTGTTAGCATCAACAACAAAGCCTCTCACACTTTGGCTTGTTCCGATATGAACATCATCCTTATCTGCCATTTTTGAAGAATAAGATGAAGAAGATAGCCTTCAAATCTGTGTTCACACGGTATGTATCCAGAGAAAATCAATCTAAAAATTTGTAAGTATCCTCTATGTATATGTCTGTATATATAGCAGAGAGTGGTGGGTAGAAACTATCAGAACACGTACTGTAGCATTAACCACGATTAAATTTAGAATGATTGGGATCTTGACACATGTCCATAAAGATTTGTAACCGTTAGATCGTGTAATTGCGGTTATAAAGATAAGATAAATATCCCGGTCTTTTGCTTTTTGACTTTGTTAAAGTTTGACTGTAACGTATGCCTCAACAGACTTTGCTATCAGTAGACTTGGCTCAGTAGTCTGCTGACATAATGTCTCAGCAGCCTGCTGACAAAGTCATTTTGCTGATCTTCAATTCCTTCTTGTTTTGTCCAACTGATAATACAAGATGAAGTTTAATACCAATGACTGATCTGTCAAGTGAACTCACCCAACATGACAAAGATCAATCCCCTTGGCAACTTCATTTGCTCAATTGTCCAAACATAAATAAGTACATGGAATTGTTGATACCAGTGACTAATCTGCTAAGTGAGCTCACCCAACATAGCAAAGACTAATCCCCTTGGTGAATTCCAGTACATTACTGATCATAGGTGTATCAGTCAACTTTTATAATTCCAAGTTCTGTCCTTAACTTAGAAAATCTTTCACTATCCAATGGTTTTGTGAAGATATCAGCAAGTTGATCTTCAGTAGGGATGTAAAGAACCACCGCATCTTTCTTTTCAACATGATCTCTTATAAAATGATGTCTCACATCAATATGCTTGGTTCTTGAGTGCAAAACAGGATTTTCTGTGATTGCAATTGCACTTGTGTTGTCACACATAATGGGAATATCTCTTTCTTCAATTCCATAATCCCTTAATTGCTGTCTTAGCCAAAGTTTTTGTGCACAGCAACTTCCAGCAGCAATATATTCAGCTTCAGCAGTAGAAATTGATATTGAATTATGTTTCTTGCTAAACCAGGAAACCAGTCTATTTCCCATCAACTGACAAGTTCCTGTGGTGCTTTTTCTATCAATTTTGCATCCAGCATAATCAGAATCTGAGTAGGATATAACCTTGAATCTTCAATCTTTTGAATACCAAATTCCTACATCCAAAGTCTCTTTTAGATATTTGAGAACTCTTTTGATTGCAATAAATGACTTTCTTTTGGTTTAGATTGAAATCTTGCACAAACACCTACTGACAAAAGGATATATCCGGTCTGCATGGCGATGAAGGTCTGATGCAGATCGCTTATCATCCTTCTGTATAAAGTCTGATCAACATCTTTGCCTTCTTTGTCTTCATCCAATCTAATGTTCGTACTCATAGGAGTTGATACCTTGGTGCTATTTTCCATACCAAATTTCTTTAGTAGCTCCTTGGTATACTTGGTTTGATGAATGAAGATTCCATATTTCATTTTTTTGACTTGCAATCCTAAGAAGTAATTCATTTCACCCATCATACTCATTTGGAATTTACTTTTCATCAGATTAGCAAATTTCTCACATAGCAATTCATTTTCAGAACCAAAAATTATGTCATCAACATAAATCAGACGCCAGTGCGATTTCCTTCATTGATTCTGAAAAGAGTCTTGTCAATGGTACCTTTGGTAAAACCATTGTCCACCAAGAATTGAGATAGGGTCTCATACCATGCTCTTGGTGCTTGTTTCAAACCATAAAGTGCTTTATTGAGTCTGTACACTTTATCTTCTTGATCTTTAACTTCAAAACCAGGAGGTTGCTAAACATAGACCTCTTCTTCTAGAATGCCATTCAAAAATGCACTTGTGACATCCATCTGATATACCTTGAAGTTCTTATAAGCAGCATATGCCAAGAATAATCTTATAGCTTCCAATCTTGCAACAGGGCATATGTTTCATCAAAATCTATTCCTTCTGCTTGAGAATAGCCTTTTGCTACTAGTCTGGCCTTATTCCTCACAATGGTACCAGATTCATCCAATTTGTTTATGTATACCCATTTTGTGCCAATTATATTTGCATGATTAGGCCTTTCCACTAGTGTCCAAACTTGATTTCTTTTAAATTCATTCAATTCTTCTTGCATAGCAATTATCCAATCTGGATCTGATATTGCTTCTTCAACAACTTTAGGTTCCATTTGAGATAGAAAACATGTAAACATTGCTTCTAATTGTCTTCTAGTCCACACACCTTGCTGTATATTGCCAATAACTTGCTCAGCAGGGTGATCCCTTAACCATTGTGGATTTTGGTTAGATTGATTATCGTGAACATCATCTTGAGTAGGATTCTGCTGTTTGCTTGACAAGGGTTCAAGAGATCCTTAAAGCTGCTTCGATTGTTGCATCGATGAGTGTTACCAGTAGGGTGTTCAAGCGAGGCGAGTCGAAACCTTTAAGTCATTTATCCTTTCCAAAACATCAACACATTCTGGATCAGTGACTTGTTGATTCTCAAATGGTTCTGATGCTTCATCTTCCATCCCAGTGAACTTAGGTTCATCAAACACAACATGTATTGTTTCTTCATGTTTCAGTGTCCTTTTGTTCAGTACCCTCAATGCCTTGCTGACAGAAGAGTATCCCAAGAAGATTCCTTCATCTGCTTTAGATTGGAAGGTCTTCAATTGCTCCTTATGATTTAAAATAAGACATTTACTTCCAAATGGATGGAAGTAAGATATATTAGGTTTCCTTCCATTCCAAATTTCATAAGGTGTCTTTAGTAGCTTTTTGTTCACTGAGGTCCTGTTTTGTGTATGGCATGCTGTATAAACTGCTTCAGCCCAATATCTTTCAGGCAATAATACTTCGCAAATCATAGTTCTTCCTGCTTCTTTTAAAGTTATGTTTCTTCTTTTAGCAACCCCATTTTGCTGAGGTGTACCAGCAGCAGCAAGTTGATGTATTACACCATTTTGCTCACAATAATCTCTTATAACTTTATTGAGAAATTCAGTACCCTTATCTGATCTGATCTTCCCTACTGTCAAACTTTTCTCATTTCGCAATCTCTTCAAATGTTCAGGCATCTTTTGAAGTGTTTCACTTTTCTTGTTCATGAATACAACCCAAGTGTATCTTGAATAATCATCCACAACTACTAGAGTGTACTTCTTTCCTGTTACACTTTTTGGTGTTACTGGCCCAAAAAGATCCATGTGCATCAGCTCCAAAACTCTTTTTGTTGATTTCTTTGTTTTTGACTTGAAGCTTGATTTTGTTTGTTTACCTTGTTGACAAGTATCACACATAGCATCCTTCTTGAATGTGATCTCAGGTAAACCAATCACCAGTTTCTTCTTCACCAACTGATTGATATCATCAAAATTTAGATGATTCAACTTCTTATGCCATAACCAATCAAGTTCTGACTTGGTATGTACAATCAGGCAAGTTTTTGGAACAGCAGTAGACCAATCCACAACATACATGTTTTGTTGTCTTCTTCCAGCCAACACAACTTGATCACCTCTTTCACTAATGACAATGCATGTGTTTTTGTCAAAAGTGACCTTGTAATCCATGTCACAAAATTGTCCAATGCTCAGTAGATTGTAGTCCAGTCCTTCCACAAATGCCACATACCTGATTGTTAATCCATTTCTCACAAGTGTGCTATATCCTCTTGTGTATCCTGGTGTGTTCTTGTTGCCAAAATTCACTCTTGGACCATCCTTTACCCCAAAATTTGACAAACAGTGATTATTCTTTGTCATATGTCTGGAACATCCACTGTCAAAGTACCAGACACCCTAAAAAACAAATTTAATGCATTTTAGGTACCCAAAACTGTTTGGGTCCATAGTGGTCAGTGGTAAGCATGACCCTTGACAAATTTCCATAAGGTCTTCTTTGAAAGGTATCATACTTTTGTTCATACATGTATTCCACACATCCATAAGGTCTGACAATTGGTTGTGTAGGATTCATATATGCTTTCTGGCCTTTTGGTATATAGTGTTGTTTGGAGTGATTTCTTTTGTTAGAAGCACTAGCATAACCATTAGTTTGCTGTCTGTTAGGAACAGCCCTATAGTATGGAGTCTGTTGAGGTCTCTGCTGAGGTCTTATATAAGTCCTCTGCTGAGTCCTCTGTTGATTCCATTCTTTGAGGTTTTACCTCAGCGAGTATGGTTATATCTCATTGTTTCTAGCAGTGGGGGCAGGAATATTCCAATCATCATCAGTAGGGAACAGTCTACCGTTCCCCCTGAGATAAATATCCCTTGAATGATTAGGTTTAGAATTCTTATCCTTGGAATATCTCTGATTTTTACCCTTTTGTGGTCCAGCAGACTTGGTAGCAGGTCTGCTATCAGCAGGTCTAAAAGGTACAGCAGTCCTATTTTTGGATTTGTTCTTTTTGTTAGGTGTTGTTGACCTTTTTGACTTCTGATTTTGCTTCCTCGAAGTCTTCTCAGTATGCTTTACTGCCTCAGCAACCTTTTTGGGAGTTGGATCTTGTGCAGGCACAAACTTAGGACCACCTGCAGTACTAGGTTCAATAACCTTCTTTGGATCCACTCTTATTAGATTGTTGAGTTCCAAATCCAAGGCATGTTCTATCACCATAAGGCTTTCCAGATTTGAATGCAGTGGAGGAACAAGATTGTTCAGCAGATTCAGCAGCTACTAAATGTACAGCAGACTTATGCTTATTCTGTCCAACTTCTTTTTCCTTTTCTTTGAGAATTCTTAATTCAGCTTTCAATCTTTCAACTTCTGTTTGAAGAGCTTCTTTTTCAGCCTTCACAATCTCATAACCAGATTGTATTATCCTCATTTGATTAAGGATGGCATCCAAGGTTTCTTCATTGTCAGAATTTTTTGGATTTGAGTCACAAGTTGATTCACAATCACTTCCAGCAAGAGTGTTAATAGATACAGAATTGTATACCTCCTCTGTTTCATCCATATTTTCCATTAAAGCATATTCATCCATATCAGAAACAAGTGCAGTATCATCAGATTCATTTCCCTTTTCAGATTCAACTTCATATCCTGATTCATCTTCAGCAACCATAGCTTTCTTGCCAGATCTTCTTTGTTGGCTTTTGCTCTTGATGAGGTCCGACAATCAGTCTGAAATGTCCAGGCTTCTTGCAATTGAAGCAAAGATAATCGAGTTCATTTTTCTGCTTTTAGTTCGGAGATATCCGGTTTGAAGTGTCACGTTTCTTGCAATGATAACACAGTAATCATTGTCTTTCTTGAATTCCTCCTTCTTCTTTTCATTTGAATTTCTTTGTGAAGTTCCTAGGGAACCCTTTCTAGTTTTCACCATTCTCGATTTTCTTGCTCAAGTGGGGCAATTTGCTCTTGCATCTCATCCAAGTAGATCATCTTGAGCTCCTGATGTTTCTTCTTGATGTGTAGCACCAATGCAAAGTGGTCTTTGGCTCTTCCTTTCAGCCTGTGTACAAGTTTCTTCTTCAAATTCATAGGCTTTGAGATCCTAAAACAATTTGAAGGTGTCCTCTTCATGTAGACTTCTCATTTCTTCTATGACAGTCACCTTCATCCCCCAAACTTCTTTTGCAGGTAATGCTTCAAAGATTTTTAAATTGATTTCTTCTTGTTGGTACTTCACACTCAATAGGGTGAGTTCATCCATGATTGCATTGAATCTTGACTCCATTTGTTCAATAGTTTCATTTTGTTTCATTTTGAACTCCTGGAACTTTTTCTTTGCCACACTGATCTTGTTCTTCTTGATTGCATCAGTGCCTTCACAGATTAATTGAAACTTATCCCAAAGTTCTTTTGCAGTCTTGCAATCTTTCACCTTCATGTACATATTGCTATACAAAGTTATGTATATGATATCAATAGAAATATTGTTGAGGTTTGCACTTTTTCTATCTTCAGCATTCCATTCTCTTTTTGGCTTTGGAATGTACTGAGTTCTATTATCCACAGTTATAGCTTTTGTGATTTCCAGTGGTCCATCAGTCAGCACATCCATTATCTCATCATGTGTTGCAGCTAGATAAGCCTACATACGACGTTTATACTCATCAAAACGATCCAAAGAACACATCAATATTGTTCTAGCATACTGATTGCAATCCATGATGCAAAGCTTTGAAAATCAGAAACTTGAAAAAGTTTTCAAAGTATTTTCACAAGCACAACAAGTCTGATTACTTGAAATGCGAAGCCTTTCGCTCGATACCAATTGTTGGTCCCTTGAAAGGCTTTGGTTAAGTTTATAGGGGGTGAATAAACTTAACACTTAAAACTTTTGGAGTTAACAAACTCGAATCTCAAAGAAATTTCTGCGATAGCTCAAGAGTCTGCGACACTCTCGAGTGGTCTCATTGACTATTGACTTTCTTGAATTTGTTGCAGGGAATATATTTAAATTAAGCCTTATTACTTGTTGTTAAAATATGATACCAAGTATTAGATACTCAGTAGCGTATGTGTGTGATTCAGTTGCTAGTTCAGAAGATTGATGTGCTAAATGTACTAATACAGAATATAAATACAGAAAGTAAGTAGGCAATTTTTATAGTGGTTCCAGGTGGTGTAATCCTATCAGTCCACTCTTCTCCTATGATGTTGGAGGTAATTCACTAGAGATCTCGGAGGTAGCAGTTACAAAAATCTCTAAGTTGCTTGTCCTTCACCAATAACTATGGCTTCACAAACTGAACACTTGGAACACGTAGGATTGCTACTCCAAAGTCTTCCACTGGTCCTTGAAGGGTAGGATTGCCTCTTCACCAGCTCCACCACAAACAACAGTCCTTGACACCCAAAGATGCTTCACTGTCTTGTGATTTCTTAAAAGAAAGTTTGAATCAAGTAAGTGATTCACTTTCAAAGAATTGATCAGGATGATATGATCAGCAACTTGAGGTCTTCAAGTGTGTAAACTTGATGTAGCTTGATAACAGATTACACTTGAAGAGTTTGACTAGATCAGTAGCTTTATGTTCAGTAGGGTCAGCAGGGTGTATTCTTGATAAGAATCTAAAGCTCAAGATTATCTGTTGTTTTTCTTCAATTTTCATCACTTATATCTGAATTAGGAGTCCTCTATTTATAGGTAGGAATCCTTGTGACTTATGTTTGAAATTCAAACATAGCCGTTTCAGATTTGCCCCATCTTGACTTGCTTTCTGTCCCTATACATAGTACTGACACTGTCAGAATGCTTTTTGACAGTTTTCAGTCTGTCCACCCTTTGACTTGTATCCATTGGATAAACCTCTGTTTCTTCCCAACGTCCCTTTAATCTTAACCATTGATTTGTTTGATAAAATTAGAAGTTGTTATATGTCCTTATCCTTGTATTTTTCCAATGTAACCTTTGAATAATTCAAAATATATATCAGCAGGTTCTTGTGGGTATTAGCCTACTGAAATACATATCAGTCAGCTGATCTAGAGTTTCTGTGTTTATAAAACACTGCAGCTGACTTCTCTTATATCTAACTTTTAACTGTGAAGTTAGATTACACCATTTTGATCATAGCCAAGTTCCAATCACCACTTAATATTTGGAACTCAGACCATGTACACAAGGTATATGCAATCAGTTTAGGTCATCATAGACTTCCCTAAATTCTAATTCCATATCCTTGACTTTAAATACTAAGTTTGATCCCTTAGCCTTCAATAACTGAGTTTGAGCCCTCAACCTTCAGTCTTCAGCAGGTTCCTAAACTAGTCTACTAACTCAGGTACCCTACTGATATAAACAGTCTCTGCGATGAAAGTCACCGACCATTTCTGATCTTGTTTGATCAAACCTATACAAAGATCAAACTCTAATAAGCCTATACATTTCATTTAGACATCTTTTTGCCATTGCTCTCTATAACAGCTAGTCTGGCACTCATCACTAAAACTTAGAATAAGTCCAACACCTGGTCTGGTTCAAGACGATCTTCCTAAGAAAATTTATTATAAACCGGGAATGAGTAAGGTCTATGATGAGCGTTTGAAGGAGTTCATTGCGGGAGTGGACATTGTGTCCAAGTACTCCACAAAGTCTGGTGCTCCTAGCTTAGCTCCTCCTACTTCTTCAGAGTAGAACCCAAGCTCGAAGACTTAGTCTAGGGTTTTTGAATTTTTGTACTTTTTGTTTCAAGTTTTTTGTTGTTTTTATTCATGTCTCAAAACTTGTATTTTTTTCCATTCTTGTAATTAAAAAAGTCTACTAAGGTTTTTCCTTGAGCGTTTTACTTTGATCATTTTGAGCGTTTCTAAGCACTTTGTATGAATATTCTAAGTACAAAGCTTAAGCACCTATATAGGTGGGGTATCTAGCCCCCCAGTATGCCATGCATTAACCGATGTTTTTGGATGGCATACTTATGCTTCCATCTTCTTTGGATATATTGGCCGAGCCCGACCTGCGGGGCTCGGATACTTGTTTGTCTGTGGGTTAGACTGCCTTAGCATGACATGCCCCTGTTGAACCCGACTTGGAGGAGTCATGCATTCCGCTTGCTGAGTCTGATCTGACGTAGGCCGGATATCGAAAATTAGAGTACTTGGCCATATCTTGATGATTTCTCGCATTAACGATTTTGGCAAGTCGGGCGGTTGACCGGATTAAAGTATTAAGTTCTGGTGAGCTTCTTGTCGACTTCTATAATAATGATCTTGGCGAGCAGGGCCAGATTTGACTGACTTTTCGCATTAAGCTTACGGAGAGCTGGGCTAGATCTTGCTGACTTCTCGCATTAACAATTTTGGCGAGCTGGGCCAGATTTGACTGACTTCCCGCATTAAGTTTATGGTGAGCTGGACCAGATCTTGCTGACCTATCGCATTAATGATTTTGGCGAGCCGGGCTAGATTTGACTGACTTCCCGCATTAAGTTTACGGCGAGCTAGGCCAAATCTTACTGACTTCTCGCATTGATGATTTTGGCGAGCTGGGCCAGATTGACTGACTTCTCCCATTATGTTTACGGCGAGCTAGGCAAGATCTTGCTAACTTCTCGTATTAAGGTTACGGCAAGCTGGGCCAAATCTTACTGACTTCTCGCATTAACGATTTGGCGAGCTAGGCCATATTTGACTGAATTTTCGCATTAATTTTACGGCGAGCTAAGCCAAATCTGGCTGACTTCTCGCATTAACAATTTTTGTGAGCTGGGCCAGATTTGACTGACTTCTCGCATTAAGTTTACGGCGAGTTCGGCCAGATCTTGTTGACTTCTCACATTAACGATATTGGCGAGCTGGGCTAGATTTGACTGACTTCTCGCATTAAGTTTACGGCGAGCTGGGCCAAATCTTGATGACTTATCGCATGTTTTATTGAGCCGACTTGGCGAAGTTCAAAGTTACTTAGTATTATTAGATTTTATGAAAGAATGTTGTCTTACAGGCTTAAACAAGATAC